>CM019154.1:43557171-43597171 GCA_009733165.1 Naja naja
AATTGGAGTTTGGTGCCCCAGGCATTACAGTGAAAATACTCCAGCCTACTAGTTCAGTTTCATCTTCAAAGCTCTGAACAAACACCAGCTAATTAGAATGGGTTTTCCTCCTCCTTAGAAAAATGTAGCTTGCCCCTCCCTCCAACCCCCAGAATAGGATGAAGATGAGTCCTGGCTGCAAATGATCTAGACATCGGAAAAAGGGTTTATATGACATCATCTTGCAAAAGGTTGTTCAGGACACCGGGTAACCCCAGAGTGTAAGGTAGAGTTTTGCTAGGATTTGAAACCCATCCAAGTGCCTGCAGTTGAAAATAGAGAGGCAGCCAACTCAACTGGGAGACTAAGAGCCTGATAGGTTAGGATGGAGGGTCTGATCCTGAAATCTGAATTCCTGCATAGGAAAGCTTCTTCTCTATGCTGTTAAGCTGAATCCATATCCTCCTTTGCTAGAAGTGATGGTCCAATTAGGAAGAACATTATTGATGTATGTGCTTGTCTTCCTTCCTTCCTTCCTTCCTTCCCCCCTCCCTCCCTCCCTCCCTCCCTCCTTCCTTCCTTCCTTCCTTCCTTCCTTCCTTCCTTCCTTCCTTCCTTCCTGATATGTTCCTGCAGTTTTCCTGGCAAGATTTTCAGAAGGGATTTGTCTTTGCCTGCTTCCTGTGGCTGAGAGAGAGTGACAGGACAGGTCCACATTCACACAGCTAGCTTTCTGTCAAAGATGGGATTGGAAGCACCGTCTCCTGTTTTCTAACCTGCTTCCTTGAGCACTCTGGCTCTTACTAATTATTATACACACACTTTTCTGGGGTATAACTGAACAAAATTTTTTTGCGTGTGCATGATTGCATACATATATATGAATGCATATGTAGAAGAGCTTTTCATACATACATACATTTACATATACATATACATACACATACACATACATACACACACACACACACACACACACATATATATAAAAGCGAAATACCACTCACAGATCATCACAAAATCTCCAGAACCGTAAAGCCTACAAACTTGAAAATTGGCATGTATGTTCATCTTGGCTTCTAGATGCTCACTAAGAAAGGATTTTTTGAAATGACCATCACAGCATTAGTATTTCCTATATTATTATTATTATTATTAACACGCTCTGATGCTAAGGAGTTCTACTCTCCCTCCCCACCTGAAAATAAATCTGTTCCAAATGCAAAACACAAGCAGAGGAGAGGAGTTTCAGTTTCAGTTTTAGTTTCACAGCACCAAGCAGCTTTAGTACAGAACAGTTGAGCTAAGCCACGTCCAAGCTCCTTGCTGTCTCCTTCTTGATCACACAGCAAATAGTTTCAGTTTCCAAGCAACCCTCAACTCTAGCCAGATGAATACCGATGGATGTTGGTAGGCAGAGGCAGAATTTTCCCCCTTATTTTCCTCCCCCAAAACTAAGCCCGCAAACATAGTTTTGTAGCGAAACACGGTACTGAGCTAGTACTGTATATGTGGGACATTTTATAGTTTCAGTAAACAATGAACATATTTTATTCTAACCTTCCACACATAATCTGTATCTGCAAGCAACTCATTCATAAGTCACAAGCAAGATTTAAATTTGTAACCAGAAGCACTTCCTCTAATTTGGGCATTGTGTGGCAGCTGTTTTTCATTAAAAACACATCCGGAAAGATTCTGGTGATTTTCTGGAACATTTAACTAGGGAAGCTCCATAACTTGTGAGACTTCATCATTTCCTGAGCATATGAGTGCCAAGAGGAAGTTGCTGAACTACATCTCCCAGTATTCCATGCCATTGTCCAGGGGTGTCCAACCCAAGCAACTTTAACACCTGTGGACTTCAACTCCTAGAATTTCCAAGCCAGCATTCTGGGAGTTGAAGTCCACAGGTCTAAAAAGTTGCCAAGGTTTGACATCCTTGCCATTGTCTATTCTGGTGACTTGAGAAATGTGACTGAGTACCAACATCCGAAGAACTTCTGTATCGCAGACCTAGAAGCTGTGGTATCATCTTCAAAGATTCTCTGCACACAACTCTTGGTTTCATGAGATATCATGCTCAATTTTCTTTATCTTGCTGCACCTCGTATTAAGTGAGGGTGAAGAGATGACACACATTTCTTCGAATTTCTCTTATAGTCTCCCCTAGTATCTGCCACTAGCCAAAAAAGTTTGATGTGACATCATTATTCAAATCCCACCCTTTCCAGCTGGCATTCCAAGACTAGATGCTACCACCTAGTTTTGGTGACTTCAGATGTCACCAAATCACCTACATTTCCATAGATTTAAAAGTAATTCTGAGGCAAATAACAGGTATCGTTTTTAGACAATGATGTTTCATCCTTGTTTAAGGAGTCTTAGAGATCAGAGGTGGGTATTCAGCAGGTTCTGACCAGTTCTGGAGAACCGGGAGCGGAAACTTTGAATAGTTCGGAGAACTGGCAAATACAACCTCTGACTGGCCCCGCCCCCATCTATTCTCTGCCTCCTGAGTCCCAGCTGATTGGCTGGGTCTTCTTTTGTTGCCCTGCACAGGAGAACAGAGCTGGAAAGCAGGTTAGTGGGGTGGGGAGGGAATGAGATTTTACAGTATCCTTCCCCTGCCACGCCCACCAAGCCACACTACGCTCACCAAGCCACGCCCACAGAACCACATGACCTCATTTACTGCTATTTGGAACATCCTGAGCTCCAGAGATGCAGGTTCTGACCAGTTCTGGAGAGCCAGTAGTGGAAATTTTGAGTAGTTTGGAGAACTGGCAAACTACCTCTGACTGGCCCCGACCCCTCTATTCTCTGCCTCCCAAGTCCCAGCTGATTGGCTGGGTCTTCTTTGTTGCCCTGCACAGGAGAAAAGTATCTGGTGAAGCAGGTTAGTGGGGTGGGAGGAGAGAATGGGATTTTGCAGTAACCTCCCCCAGTAAGTGGGGAGGGAATGGATATTTTGCAGTTACCTTCCTCTGGAGTAGGGTGGGAATGGAGTTTTTTACAGTACCCTTCCCCGCCACGTCCACCAAGCCACACACACCCACCAAGCCACACCCACAGAACTGGTAGTAAAAAAAATTTGAATCCACCACTGTATAGATGCCACAATTCAGCAGTACCTTCAGTAGGATCACAGAATTGTGAGAACTTAACCGTTCTAAAAAACTCACTCTTTAGCCAGAGAATGTACAGACCGCTCTCTGTTTTTGGGATATGTTCCTGATAAAACTATTTCTTCCCTGATGTTAGTAGAACTAAATACCATGTAACTTCTCTTTTATGGTTACTTATGGGCATCCATCTGAGATGTCATTGATGAACTTTTTTCAAATTCTGTTCTATCCTGAGGAGCAAACTGAGTTGACACAGACTGATAAAGTATGCTATGAGAGTTTCTACTTCAGTTAGTTGGCAGATGGGGGAATAGTTTCTGAATAGATTCGGTCTGTGGTTGTAAACCAAAGGCTACTTGTATCCACCTACCCAGTTTTGTGGGACTCTAACCTCCATCACTCATTCAGCTGTCATGGGAGGTGCCATATGGGGATCACAGTCATTCATGCAATCATGGATTAGAAAACAGGCTAAAACTCACTGTCTCCTGCTAATCGACATGAAAGTCATCCAGGCAACTTTCCTGCCTAAGATAGGACTAGAACTCACGGTCTCCTAGTGATTTGCCCAAAGTCAACTAGCCAGCTTACCTGCCTAAGGTGATACAAGAAATTCCAGTTTCGGGTTTCTAACCTGGTGCCTTAACCACTAGATCAAACTGGATCCCTGTATTGAGCAGGGTGCTAGATCCATTAGTCAAAATGGGCCTTTCTTCTCCATGACTTGATCACCTTTTGATGGCCCAGGTTACCAGGTATGATTTCTGGAAGTCCCATGCGACACCAGGATATCAGCTATTTGCACAATTCTACAAACAAAGCAATCTGCAGAAATGCTGATGCCCCCCAAAACTGTTAGCAGGTTTGTTCTGACTAATAGATTTGTTCGATGGATACAAAGCCCAGAAGTTCACTGTTTTGTTAGCTAGGGCCTCATAGGTATTGTGTGTGCTTTATCTTGTTCTCTCCTTATGTAAACCTGCTTGAAAACACAAAGCAAAATTGGGGTTGAAGTCCAATTGTGTCAATATGCTCCAATGATGTGGCAACAGCAGCTTGCAACATTTGATTTGTTGGAGAGAAGAAAAGGATGGGCCTCAGGATTTGCAAGGCCTTGGCTTGACAAGGGAGGCAGTTTGGTTGCCTGTTATTGGAGGCAAATCTAACCTGGTGGCATTTGGTCAACCTGCTTGCTTTTCCCAGGCTATTCACGCTGCTGTTATCCTTTCCTGTGACAGAGCCAAACAAAGCAGTCAGAACTGTGACTGGGATTCTCAGTCCATCATCACAGGTGGGGAAGAAAGGGGGAGGGAGTCCCTGCAGGTAACGTGTTTGTTTAGCAAATACCTCTTAGAGAAACCTAATTTCGATTCTTTAATTGTTCATCATGCAAAATTTTATTTATTTTATTTATTTGATTTGTCAATCGCTTACAAGATAATAGATAATAAGTATAAACAAGAGTAAGAATACAGGAAATAGGTACGAATAAATGGGGACAAAAGGACAGGGACAATAGGCAACGGTTAGAAAAATTTAAGCTCAGGTTCTTTTGCTGCAGGGAATGTGGCAGATCAGTAATGATGTTTAATAATACTCAATAATGAAACAGGGGCCTTGGAAAATTCCAGATTACTTTCTACACATTGACAGAAGAGTTTATCCATCAAAGCTGGCTTAAGAACTTGGAGGAACCAAATGTTGCAATGAATGATTGATGGGGATAGCATGTTGGCTGAGTTTGGACTATTTAATTTAATTTTAATTTACTTTATTTATTTTGTCAATCGCTTACAAGGATAAACATAGTTGTGAATACATGAAATGAATCCATATAAGAAAAATAAAAGAAACAATAGGACAGGGACGGTAGGCACATTGGTGCACTTATGCATGCCCCCTACAGACCTCTTAGGAAAGGGGTGAGGTCAATAGTAGACAGTCTAAGGTTAAAGTTTTTGGGGTTTGGGGAAGAAACCACAGAGTCAGGTAGAGTATTCCAGACATTGACCACTCTGTTGCTGAAGTCATATATCCTGCAATCAAGTTTGTGCGGTTAACTTTGAGTTTGTATCTATTGTGTGCTCTTGTATTGTTATGGTTGAAGCTGAAGTATTCATTGACCGGAAGGACATTGCAATGTATGATTTTACATACTATACTTAGATCGGACCGAAGGTGGCGTAGTTCTATGTTTTCTAGGTCTAGAATTTCAAGTCTGGTGGCATAAGGTATTCTGCAACGAGTAGAGGAGTGTAGAACTCTTTAGACTATTTAGACTATGTAGACTATGTAGCTTAATCAATGAGTCACAGTTAAACAAACCATGATGTAGCCAAATGCTTTGTTCGTACTATTTCAAATGCTCTAACTTGGTCTTGGCAGATGCATTGGCTATGAGAGGATTGCAGGAGTTTTAGCTCCTATACATCTGAAAAGGGTCAAACTATGAACAACTGCATTGCTACAGTGTTACTAACAACCTTTAATATATACTTTGTATTAGAATTAGAATTCTTTTTTATTGGCCAAGTGTGATTGGACATACAAGGAATTTGTCTTGCTGCAAATGCTCTCAATGTACATAAAAAGAAAAGTTACATTTGTCAAGAGTCAAGAATCATAAGGTCTAACACTTAATAATAGTCATAGGGTACAATAAGCAATCAAATCATACTAGGAAACAGTCAATATAAATCATAAGGATACAAGTGACAAAGTTACAGTCATACAGTCACAAGTGGGAGGAGATGGGTGATGAGGAGTGATGAGAAGGTTATTAGTAATAATAGTGCAGACTTTGTAAATAGTTGGACAGTGTTGAGGGAATTATTTGTTTAGCAGAGTGATGGCGTTCGGGATAAAAACTCTCCTTGTATCTAGTTGTTCTGGTGTGCAATGCTCTATAACATCGTTTTGAGGAAAGGAGTTTAAGTTTATGTCCGAGGTGTGAGGGGTCTGTAAATATTTTCACAGCTCTCTTTTTGACTCATACAGTATACAGGTCCTCAACTTGAAGGCAGGTTGTATTTCCTATGCATTAATTCATACTCTAATTTTTCTTCAGAATCTCAAGGAGTTGTTTGTTTCTTCTTTCACTTTTATCTATACGGTCCTATGTAGTAGGTTGGGCTGAGAAGGAGTGATTAGACTGAGTCACCCAATAGTGGAATGTGGACTTGAAACTGGATCTTGTTAGCCCTTGTTTAATTTTTTTTTTACATGTACAGTAAATGTAAAATCATATCTGAAGATCCTACTGGTTTTGTAGGGATGACACTTAGTAACTTGTAAAATAACATTTCTGGAAATCACTTCAGAGTGAGGCAAAGTCAATGAAAAATGAATTATTAAATATTATACTTGTAATAAATACATTAAATAGGGTGCCATAGTTCCGGGACAATTATTGGTTCCGGCTTCAGATTTTTTTGGAGTGAACTTTTCTTCGATGTACTTTGAGCGCAGATATAATCTGGTGAACATAATGAACATAATGAAGAATATGCAGATACATGAAATTTCTGGTTCTGAAAGCAACATTTGAAGCATCAACTGGCTGGGTCTTAAGGTAGCCCCCATGGCATTTGGATGACTGTTCCATCTTTGGCACCTGGCATAAAAAACTTCTCTTTGACAGATGTTTGCAGGTGAGGCTGTGAAGCAGATGTAGCTGCCAGCAACCATTGTTAGCCTTTATAAATGTTGCTTATTGTGTAGGAAAGTGAGACTGGGACAGTTTCTTAATTCTGAAGGACAAGAAAGAGTTATGCACTTGGATGGGTGTGGACATATCTGCTGAGCATAACAGTCCCATAGGAGTTGGTAATTTCTTTTACTAGACTGATATCCTTTTTTTCCTTAAGGGTGTAAGTTGGTGGTGCATAGCATTATTTCTCTAGCACCTTTTTATAACACCTTTTTCTGAAGTCTAATTCTTCTTACAACAGACCTAAGAGGAATGCAGGGAAGAAAGGGTGTGTAGAGAGAGAGAGAGAATGACTATAAGTTTATTTCCCCATTTCATGGATTACATTTGGATCAGGATGTCCTGAGATCCAGTATAGATAGTCCTCAACTTATGACCACAAGTGAGCCCAAAATTTCTACTGCTAAGCAAGACCATTGTTAAGTGAGCTTTACAACCTTTCTTGCCATAGTTGTTAAGTGAGGCACTGCCATTGTTAAGTTAGTAACACGGTTATTAAGTGAATCTGGCTTTCTCGTTGACTCTGCCTGTCAGGAAGTTGCAGAAGTTGATTGCATGACTCTTAAACACTGCAACTGTTACAAATATGAATCAGTTGCCAAGTGTCCAAATTTTGATCACATGACCAAATGCTGCAATAGTTGTAATTGTGAAAAATGTCCATAAGTAACTTTTCCCAGTGCTGTTGTAACTTTGGTCACTAAATGAACTGTTGTAAGTCAAGGACTTCTTGTACTCTAAGCCAGGGGTTGCCAACCTTTTGGACCTCAGGGACCACCAAACTCATAATTTTAAATCCACGGACCACTACCGTGTTTCCCCCAAAATAAGACACTGTCTTATATTTTTTTGGCTCCCAAAAACACACTAGGTCTTATTTTCGGGGTAGGTCTTATTTTCGGGGAAACACGGTAATAGAAGTTTAGACTGACGGTGGCTTGCTGCGTTGGTGGGAAAGTCAGTCCATATTCCAGAGCTTCAGTAGTCACAGGACTGACTGCTCCTCCACCCGGGTGCACCAGCCTGCCATGGACTGGAGGAGCTGCTCCGGGATGACCAAAGGGCCAGTCCTGTGACTACCACAGCTCTGGAATATGGGACTGGCTGTGGTGGAGTCGCGTGGCTCTACTCAAGGTAAGGTTTGCGCTCGGCGAAGGTGGGGGCCAGTGGGTGAGCGGGCCATGAGGGCGGCAGAGCCTTGTGTTCCCGTGCAGCCTGGATTAATTGCTTTGGGGGGGTGTATTTTGGGGGGGACATTTCTCTGTGGACCACCAACATTTTCTCCCACTGGTTGGCGACCACTGCTCTGAACCCATGTTATAAAGCTTTTGGAAGTTGTTCTATTATTTGCTCTGTAGCCACAAATCTCTGAATTGTTTCTTGGCTTGATGCCACAGGATGTCTGAATCGAATGGTTTTAATTTCAGAAAAATAAGTTAACTTTTCCACCCGCGTACCTGCACATTCTAAATAGGACTTTTTTCACTGTATTATTTCTTTTTAAAAGTTTCGTTGTAGGTTTGCCCTTGCATGTAAGGTTATCCACTCAAAATGTGGCATTTCAAGAATCCAAGAACTCATTTTCAAGAGTTCATTGCAACTTGAATACTTGCAAGTACTTTTTGATTCTGCCCGCCCCCCTAAAACCTCTCGGTAGATAAGTCTGGAATGTGTAGGCTGTGCTATGTTAGGGTGGCTTTTTTCAAAACAAAACAAAACAAAAGATTTCTGTTATCAACACGAGCTGTAATGCATCAACTTTGGAAATACAACCTGTTCAAAACGTAACTAGAACAGGAAGAATAATTTTTTGGATTGCAGACATTGTTTCAGTTTGGAAGATTTTTGCCATCTTTTACTAACCTTTCCCAGTGCAAACCTTAGTTTGTTGATGGGTGTGCCCTTTGCAAGGGGTTGGAAGGTAAGTGTAATTTAGAGCAATCCTATCAATTCAGAAAGAGGTCACTAGGCAGACGGAAGTCCCTCGCAGGTTATAAACCAGACAGTCTCTATGACAGAAGGTCAAAAGGGGAATCCATTGTTTACTAACTGTAATTGTCTGGCTGGAGGTATGGTTGTTAGATGGATGGCATGAACCTCAGTTTCTCAGCAAAAGTCACGGTGCAAAACATGTTCCTACTTGGACTCAACAAAAGAAAAGCTAGGTATAAATAGGTTTATAAATTGGGGGCCTTGTTTCGCAAGGGGGGGAATTATCATTGCTGCAATATATTTGTCAGTATTCAACTAAGCGGGCGATAGATGTATATATGCCTTTGTCTTTTTCCTTTTCTAATATAAATGTTTTTAATGTTTTGTTTAGCTGTCTCAATTTTTTGTAAGATTTCTTTTTTTTTCCTTTTGGAGTTTGCATTTTAACTTTCTGAACAAAATAAAAAATATGGGAAAAAAGGAAAAAAAATAGATGTAAAGGTTTTTCTTCTTTCTTTCTCTCTTGACTTTTTTAAATTGTTAAAATAATAGAATACAAAAGATGGTAAGAAAGAGAATGAGATGAAACAAAATAGAACTGCTAAATATAAAAGTTTTTAAAACCTCTGTGTTGCCAGCCATTAGCCGCAATTTAAATATTTATGTGTTATATTGAAGGCTAATTTTGGTGGTTGATTTCTGTTTCAGTCCTAGAAGCTGTATCCCAAATGTCTAAACCTGCCTTTTCTTAATGGGTTGCATTCAGGTAGTCCTGCCCATTATGGTCGTAAATCGTGTTGGTCATAATATGGGTCATCATGAGGCTGATCTGATCTTACGACCTTTTTTTTTCAGCAGCAGTTGTTAAATGAATTCCACAGTCGTTAAGTGAATCCATTGCTTGCTATGGGGTGTTTTCCTCAAAAAACTGGAAGTAAAGGGCAGTTTTCAGAAAAAAATGAAAATCGCAGTCACCTGATTGTGTGGGACACTGCCAAGAGCTGTAAATGTGGGCTGGTTGCCAGATGCCCAAAATGAAGTCATGTGACTGAGTGAGGGCAGGTGTTGGAACTTTGTAACCGGGTCATAAATTGGCACAGAGGTGGTATTCAGCAGGTTCTGACCCATTCTGGAGTACCGGTAGCAGAAATTTTGAGTAGTTTGGAGAATTGACAAATACCACCTCTGACTGGCACCGCCACATCTATTCTCTGCCTCTCTAGTCCCAGCTGATCAGCTGGGTCTTCTTGTGTTGCCCTGCACAGGAGAACGGAGCTGAAAAGCAGGTTATGGGGTGGGGAGGGAATGGGATTTTGCAGTATCCTTCCCCTCAGTAATGGGATTCAAAAATTTTACTACCGGTTGTGTGGGCATGGCTTGGTGGGCATGGCAGAGGAAGGATATCGTAAAATCTCCATTCCCTCCCCACCCCACTAACCTGCTTTCCAGCTCCGTTCTCCTGTGCAGGGCAACAAAAGAAGACTCAGCCAGTCAGCTGGGACTTGGGAAGCAGAGAATAGATGGGGCGGGGCCAGTCAGAGGTAGTATTCTGAACTACTCAAACTATCTTACTCTAAATTTCCACTACTGGTTCTCCGAACTACTCTAAATTTCTGCTACTGGTTCTCTAGAACTGGTCAGAACCTGCTGAATACCACCACTGCTTCCCCTGGAGTGGGGTGGGAATGTGGATTTTACAGCATCCTTCCTCTGCCACACTCACCAAATCATGCCCACCAAGCCACACCCATAGAACCCATAGTAATTTTTTTTGAATCCCACCACTGAGTTGGCAGCTGTATAAGGCAGCCATTTCTGCTTGGATTTGGTTGAACTTCTTTTGCGGATATACACAGGTAGTCCTTGAATTATAACCACAACTGAGCTCCAAATTTTTGTTGCTAAGCAAGACAGTTAAATGAGTTTTATTTTGTGACATTTTTTGTTGTTAAGTGAATCATTGCAGTGGTTAAGTTAGTAACACAGTCATTAAGTGAATCTGGCTTCCCCTTGTTGGAAAGTCACAAAATGTGATCACATGACCCCAGACCACTGCAACTGGCATAAATACATGCCAGTTGCCAAGTGTCTGAATTTTCATCATGTGACCATGGGAACGCTAGTTGTAAGTATGAAAAATGGTCATTAGTCACTTTTTCAAATGTGGTTGTAACTTCAAATGGCCATTAAATGAATGGTTGCAGGTAGAGATTACCTGTACTGACCATTTCGCCACTGCAGCACACTCCTCAGTTTTGGTCTCCCAATCTGATATTGTTGGCAAAGTTTTGTTTTTTCTCTCCTTCTCTCTGAACTTCAAAATGAATTCATTTTCCCTTTAAAATACCAAATAATAGCTGGAGGCTATTTAATAGGCCTAGTGCTGCTTAATTGTGTCAACAGTTATTCACACATTGGCACTAGCTCTTCCTTCAGGTTTGCACAGTGCTGATTTGTTAAAATAAGTTGATCATATTTCTCATAAATAAAATTAGCTTTGGGCAAAGTAAGCACTTGATGGGTGGGGAGAAATTAAATGGCGGATGGTTATAGAGTTTGTTCACTTTCTATATCTGTTAACTGGAAAAAATGTGTGAAAATGTTTGGATGTGAGTGAGCACTTGTGTCTGATTTAAGGACATAGTAGACAACTCCATTTGCAAAATTATAATAACAGCAGCAATTAAATGGGGTAGAATAAATTCAATTATTTTTCATGTTGATTTTTTGGGAGAGGAAATACTTAGCTGCACTATTAGAAATATTGTAGAATATAATAGAATACTTTATTGGCCAAGTGTGATTGGACACACAAGGAATTTGTCTTGGTGTAAATACTCTCAGTATACATAAAAGAAAAGATACATTCGTTAAGAATCAAGAATCATAACGTACTACTTAATGATAGTAATAGGGTACAATCAGCAATCAAATCATACCAGGAAACAGTCAATATAAATTGTAAGGATACAAGTGACAAAGTTACAATCCTATAATCACAAGTAGGAGGGGATGGGCGATAAGGAGTGATGAGAAGATTAACAGTAATAGTAGTGCAGACTTTGTAATAGTTGAACAGTGTTTTTTTTTTAATAAAAGGTTTTATTTTTCCAAAAACACAAACATAACAAACAAACATACACCACATAGATCCATATCAATTTCAAGTATGTCGGTCGGTCAAAAGTCACAGTGCCTTCCCCTCATTATTCATACTCAATATTTCAAAAAGGATAAACTATAATCATTATTATTAATCCTTTATCATATTATAATCTCTAATTGTTTCAACAGTTCTATCTATCTTTATATTCCCAAAAATATATTACCAAACTTTTTTGTCTAACCATTGATAAAACATATTCCATATCTTATAAAACTGCTTTTCTTCTTGATCCCTAATTTCAAATGTTAATCTACTCATTTCGGCACAATCCAAAATCTTCTTAATCACTTCCTCCTGCATAGGTGTCTTATAGTTGAACAGTGTTGAGGGAATTATTTGTTTAGCAGAGTGATGGCTTTCGGGGAAAAAATGTTCTTGTGTCTAGTTGTTCTGGAGTGCAGTGTTCTATAGCGTCGTTTTGAGGGAAGGAGTTGAATGCCACTGTGGTTCTCCCCCCTCATTGAATGGAGAAGGAATGCCAAATGAAATGTGATATAGCTGTGGCCATTTTATCAAGGGCAATCAATGATCTGGATTCATCTTAACTTGGTTGCCGTTTGTTTTCAATGCAATTAGCCAAGGCTCAAATTGCATCTATTATATTGGGAAAGGCAGGCAACTAACTTAATTCATTTCCAGCCCTCTATAGGTCTCTTGCACAAAGACTATATGAAATTTGGAAAGGAATCCTAGAAAGTTTAGGTCTGCTTGCTTTGGGGCCCACCCGACTATGTTCCAAGAAATAATGAGGAGATCATTAGCAGGATGTAGTTGTCCATCTGCTGGTTCTCTGGGGTGTTTGTGTGTGCTGCTCCTGGATAACAATATTTGAGATGAGCAAGTTGGAGACTGAAGAAGACAAAAGAGAGCAGACCTCCTGCTGCCAGTTAGGGTGGGTAGTATCCTGAGTCTGGGGCAATTCCATAGAATAAGCTTCATGGGCAGAACAAGGAAGGCCAGATTGAGGGTCAAGATTAGAAGACTGGCTTCTAATTCAAGGATGCCCAGGGATCCTGTCAACTTGTAAAGCATTCCTGGCTTGCTCTCGAGTTGCCATAAGAAGGTGGGGGGGAGATTTGATGGAGCAGTTCAGTTGATATGACCAGAAGCACATTCCAACACATGTTTTCTACAATCTGCAAAGTGCTCTGTTGGAGAATTTGATTTATGACACACCCTGGGAGGATGGGGGAAACAGGGTCATAGGTGGACAGTAAATTACATAGGGCAGAGCTGACTGCACTTGGGAAAAGTGCCAACATGTTGCTCCTAATAAATAATTGGATTGCTTTTGAAACTTGGCTCGAGGCTCATGAATTAATTAGGGCATCCATTGGAATCCTGACAGATCCTTTAAAAGTTCATTTGCAAGGAAGAATGGTAGGTTGTACATGGAGCATCCAGGAAGAATGATAGATTGTAGATGGAATGTCCAGGAAGAATTGTAGTTGTAGATGGAGCATCCAAGAGGAATGGTAGGTTGTAGATGGAGCATCCAGGAAGAATGGTAGGTTGTAGGTAGAGCATCCAGGAAGAACTGTAGGTTGTAGATAGAGCATCCAGTAAGAATGGTAGGTTGTAGATGGAGTGGCCAAGAGGAATGGTTGATTGTAGATGGAGCAGCCAATTCTCTATATGAATGGGCAAATCTTCTGAAAAATTCAATTAGTATGCATGCAACCTCCAGTATATATGTGTGTGTGTGTACATATATACACACACACACTCTGAAGGTTGCACGTTTACTAATTGAACCTTTCAGTACACACACGTACACACACATGTACACATCCATCCATAATTAGGCAAACCAAAAGGCTTTGTCTCCCTGGAGGCAAGAGAAGGATTTCCCACTCACCCCATGTTCTTTCTTTAATGCAACCCTTCCCTGGAAGGAACACTATCTAGACTTATATTCTGGACAGCTGTCCTACAGGCTTTCTGGTTTGCATTTATCAGAAGCTCCAGATACTTGCTAAGTATCAAGCTAGATTAGAATCTTTATTGCACTCGAATGGAGATACCACAGTTAATTGACTCCTGCTGACTTGAAGATGCAGCCTTTTTCTTAAGGCCATTGCAGTTTTAATCTGGCATTTCTTCATCCCATTCTTCTCACTGCTTAATGGATATTTTGCTTTGTGCTTCTCAGTTTTGTTGCTGAATTTGTTGTTGGCATTGTATTTATGATGGTTGCAGGTTTCCAGGGTCATGTGATTATCATTGGTGACCTTTCCAGCTGGCTTCTGACAAGCAAAGTTCAATGGAGAAGGCTGGATTCACTTAAGGACCATGTGATTCATTTAACCACAGGGGTTAAAAATATTGTAAAATTTCTATTGCGCGTAGCAACTACCTTGCTTAGCAATAGAAATTCTAGTCCCAATTATGGTCATAAGGTAAGGACTACCTGTATCTCCTTAGCAACCATAATCCAATAGGCCAATCAGAAGGCCCTGGAGGTTCCATTTCTCTATTATAGTTAGTATTCAACAGCAGACCCACTATTTTTGTATATGTCTAATCTCCCTTGTGTGAGTTTGAAACAACAATTAACTTTCATATAATTTCTTAACACAGGGCCACTGCTATTCTGTTCTAAATGTTATTATTCCACCAGCATCACTTGGAAATAATAATCTTTTTGATGGTTTGTTATGGAATTCAAATTCTTCTTATTCCCTTTCTTCTTTATTATTATTTTTTTTCTAGTAGGCTGTTCTCTCAAATTAGCTGGAAGGTTATGCCTATTTCTTTTAATACAAATAAGCCAGAACTTGCTCAAAACATGATGCATTCACATATTATCGCTTCTCCACTAATTATCCAGAGTATTTGTTTAGTGAAAGTGCACTTTCAAGTGGGGGGTTGAGTTGGTAACAGTCAGATTGTAGCATAACTAAGAATTATAAAAAGAAAGAAAAAAATATGTCAAGTCTCTGACTGTGAAAATTAAAGTTGAGCTGAGAATATGTACTAGGGGGCATTATATTATGCATTTTTGTGCTTACAGAGTGCTGAGGATATCAAAAGGCAAGGAAGGGTAGGATGGGGGCTAAAATTTTCAAGAACATAGCTCTTTTCACCTTGTTTTAGGAGGAGATTTAGCATTAACATGGACTTGGACCGTCTTTAAAATGCACCATGGTACAGCTATGTCTCTACGCTCAGCTGATTGTTGAGAATTAACAGATAACAGATAATCAGAGGTGGAAGCAACTTGTAGGTCATCTAGTCCAGCCCCCTGCCCAAGCAGGAGACCCTACGCCATTTCTGACAGATGGGAGTCCAATCTCTTCTTGAAAGTTTCAAGTGATGGCACTCCCACAACTTCCGAAGGCAACTTCTGTTCCATCGGTTGATTGTTCCCACTGTCACAAAATTTCTCCTTATTTCTAGGTTGAATCTCTCCTGGATCAGTTTCCACCTATTATTCCTTGTCTGGCCTTCAGGTGTGCTTTAGAAAATAGCTTGGCCCCTTCCTCTCTGTGGCAGCCCCTCAAATAATGGAAGACTGCTATAATGTCTCCCCTGGTCCTTCTCTTCACTGGAGTAGCCAGGCCCAGTTCCTGCAACCGTTCTTCATACGTTTTAGCCTCCAGTCCCCTAATCATCCTTGTTGCTTTTCTCTGTACTCTTTCTAGAGCCTTAACATCTTTTTCATAGTGTGGTGACCAAAACTGGATGCAATTGTAGAATCAAATACAGGTAGCCCTCAATTTGCAACAGTTGATTTAGAGACCATTCAAAGTTACAGTGTGACATTGAAAAAGTGACTGATGCGTTTCAAACTTACAACTGTTGTAGCATCCCTACAGCCACGTGATCAAAATTCAGCCACTTGACTCATATTTATGATGGTTACAGTGTCCACTTTTGCAGCCTTCTGACAAGCAGAGTCGATGGGGAAGCCAGATTCACCTAACAACTGTGTTACTAACTTCACAACTGCAGTGATTCACTTAATAACTGTGGCAAGAAAGGTCGTAAAATGGGGTAATGCCTCACTTAGCAACAGAAATTTCAGGTTCAGCAGTGGTTGCAAGTTGAAGACTATCTGTAACTTCATATTTTTAAATATTTTTTTAACTCTGATGGGGAAAGGGTTGTTTTGTTTTGTTTTGGAGAGAGATAAAAATACGATGGAGAAAAAAATATCTGCATTCAAGGAAAGGTGGAATAAGTTGTAGTTGGTGCTTTGTGGGGCTCCATGGTGTTCACCAAGGAAGCTTTGGTCAGAATAGAACTAATGGAGGCTTTGCAATGGCCTGTTTGGTTGTACCTGAAGAAGTCACAACTAAAGGAAGAAGAGATAGTAAGGTGAAAATACAGTCACTTTGAAGTTCTCCATTTCCTAGTTCTCACAAATGGGAGAATTGGGAAATAGATATCCATAGGTTTCTTATCCTCCCTTAAGAAATGGCCAAATGCAGTCAATTTCTTAATAGGCCAGCATCACTGATCTATGTTTTGCATTGCAAAAGAGCATGAGACAATAAAAAAAAGAGAGGCATTTGCTTTCAACAGCTTAGAAGGCTACAAAACGTGACAAAGAAGGGAAGGGAAAGTGAAGGCAACAGTAGCAAAGATCTTACCTTTTAGTTCTGGGGTCTCCAAACTTGGCAACTTTAAGACTTGTAGGCTTCAGCTCAGAGGTGGGCTGCTGGGGGCTTGCAGGAGCTAGCTAAGACTCTGTGTGGCTCGGAGAACTCCCAATAACCCCAGAAAGACAAGCAGCAAGGGAAAGCTCTTAATAGGATTAATTGAACTTTTGGGCATTCAGCCAAGAGCATTTCACACCTCGTAAAAGTGTTACAAGCTAGATAAACAATCCACTCAGCGCTTGTGAGGGAGAGCCATTGAGAAAACCAGATAATGTAGCCACTAGCCTCCAAGGGGATTAATTCCCAAATAATAAGAATCACGTAACTCACCAGAAGCTACACTAAGACTCCAAGATCCCTCTCACAGTCACTGCTATTAAGCCTGGTTTCATCCAGTCTTTTATTTAAGTATGAAATGCATGAAATAATAAACAACTTTTTTGGTATATATCTTTTTTTAGGAAATTAGGGCAAAGAAGCAATGTCGAGTTGACCACACCCACCCAGTCACATGACCACCCAGCCTCGCCCACCCAGCCAGTCATTAGGGCAGAGAGCCCCTTGCTAAAAAAATTGAAGCCCACCCCTGCTTTAACTCCCAGAATTCCTCAACCAGCCTTGTTGGGGAAAATGGATGCTGGCTAGGGAATTCTGGGAGTTGAAGTCCACAAGTCTTAAAGTTGCCAAGCTTTAGTTAAGAATGATGGGTAGGCAAAAATTTCAATTGCCTCTTGCCTATAAACTTTGCCTTTTGGTTGAGCTCAATCTTTTCCACTTCTTTCTTATTTATTGATGGGATTTCTATGGCCGCCCAACTTGCAAAAATGTGAGTCTGGTAGTGTAGAGCAATACAAAGAATGAAAAAGACAAAAATGAGAAGGAATAAAAACAAAAAAGCCAACAAAAACCACAGGAGCAGCCAGACACACTATGCTACAGTTCACCTTGTCAGACAAACTTCCCTGCTCTAATACCCAAGGCTGAATCTGAGAGTCCTCTTTTACTGGGCCTAACTTTTAATTTAGGGTAGAAAATAAATCCCTCAAAGAAATAAACAGCATCTGGATGTTTGTCAAAGTATTTCTTAGACAAGAAATGACTAAGGGCTTATCTTACACCAGGCCTACATGTTACATAGGAACCAAGATCTCCAAAAGTTGCATTGGTGTAAAAAAAAATGGAATGGAAGAACGCTAGATGAAAGGTAAAAAATGGGGTTTTTTGGTCTAATTCTTCGCCAATTTTGCTTTCGTCAAAGAAACTTCACAACTGTAGTTTTGACTTAACTTCCCTCAGCCTGATGTATTGTACTCATATAGGTAGTCCTTAACTTGCAACCATTCATTTAGTGGCCATTCAAAATTAGCAACATCTCTGAAAGAAGTGACTTAACAACTGGTCCTTGCACTTACAACTTTACAGCATCCTTATTCTCATGTGATCAACAATTTGAGTGCTTGGCAACCAGTATGTATTTACCACAGTTGCAGTGTCCTAGGGTCATGTGATCACCATTTGAGACCTTTCCAACTGGTTTCCAACAAGTAAAGTCCATGGATTTGCTTAAGGACTGCTTGATTCATTTTAACAACTGAAGCGATTTGTCTAGCAGCGGAAATTCTGATCCCAATTGATGGTCATAAGTTGAGGATCACCCATGGTGCCAGTGGCGGGATTCAAATGTTTTTACTACTGGTTCTGTGGGTGTGGCTTGGTAGGCATGGCAGGGCAAGGATACTGTATAATCTCTAGTCAGAAGTGGTGTTTGCCAGTTCTCCGAACTACTCAAAATTTCTTCTACCAGTTTTCCAGAACTGGTCAAAACCTGCTGAATACCCACCTCTGCATGGTGCATCATCCAGTTAGTGGCTATGAGATTCTGGAACATCAGGAAGGGCAAAATTCTTGTAAACTCTAGATTGGTTGAAGAAGAGCTGTAGACATCAAAAAAACTTAGCTTGAATTTCTCTGGCTAGTTCTTCCTCATAAGAAACCTTTCTTAATATTTCATTGAACCTTAAATGTTTTAGTGCCCATAGACCAGATGCGTCACGTGCTGGCCACGCCCACTCCTGGTTTTGCAAAGGGAAAAAAAAAGTCCCAATAGATCACGTGATGCCACTGTGACAACATGAGTTTCACACCCCGGTTTTAGTGAGTTAGTTCTAATTGACTGGGTTCACACCAGAAGTGGCATTCAGCAGGTTCTGACCAGTTCTGGAGAACTGGTAAGCAGAAATTTTGAGTAGTTAGGCCCAGGGTATTTGCGAGACCACCTCCCATCGACCAGTGCGGGCCCACAGGGTTGGCCTCCTCAGGCTGCAGTTGGTCAAACAATGTCGGCTGGCGGCCCCCAGGGGGAGGGCCTTCTCTGTGGTGGCCCCTGCCCTCTGGAACGAGCTACCGGTAGAGATCTGGATTGTCCCCGACCTGAGAGCCTTTCGCCGCGCCCTTAAAACATGGTTATTTGAGCAAGCCGATCTATCCCCATGAGAAGTTTATTTTGAATTGGAATAATTGTTTTAAATATTTTTAATAATTTATTGTTGGTTGGGCTTAAATTCTAGTTTAATCCTTATTTTAATTTTTGTACTACATGTTTTTATTGCCCTGTAAACCGCCCTGAGTCCCTTCGGAGAAGGGCGGTATATAAAACTAATAAATAAATAAACTAATAAATAAACTAATAAATAAACTAATAAATAAACTAATAAATAAATAAATAAATAAATAAATAAATAAATAAATAAATCAACCAACCAACCAACCAACCAACCAACCAACCAACCAACCAGCAAATACCACCTTTGACTGGAGATTTTACAATATCCTTCCCCTGCCACTCCCAGAGAACCAGTAGTAAAACAAATTTGAATCCCACCACTGTTTCACACCTCACACTGAACCACATTGTGGCTTACTGGGATGGGTGCACCTAGTTGATGTGTCCTTCGGGAATTAATAAATGATGTCAAAAACCTGTCCCAGGCAGGATTAAAACACATTAAAGTCCTGGAAAAAGAAATAACCAAATTACATAAACAAGACTATTTTTTTTCCTGCCTTAAATTCTGGTTGAATTGGACTCTGAACATTGGGTGTTTTTGTTGCTTGGGCTTTTGACTGTGTTGTAAGGTATGTTGATACATTGGGAAAGAAATATCAATAACACTGAGACTTATATGCCACTTCCTAGTGCTTTACAGCCTTCTCTAAGCGGTTTACAGAGTCAACTCTAAAATGAGCCTGAGCAGAGGAGGGATAAAAAGAGACTAAAGATAAATAAAAATGTGTGGTCCTTCAAAAGTTATAATCATCTACAGTCTGCCTCTTCTCTTTCTACAGTTTATCCTGATAATTTCAGCGATTCCCCTTCTCCATTGCACGCAAACCCAGTCTGCTGGAGTAGATAAAACGACTTTGTGTGTCTAACATGATCAGGCCCGGGGAAACAGGAGTGGAACATGGACATCTGTTTAACAATTCCCTTTTGTTGGGAGGATCATAGAGACCCCTGTTGTCTGACTGTTGCACTCAATCAAAAAGAATAAGACGCTCATATTTTTTTTGAAAGTGGGGTGGGAGGGAGGGAGAGAGAGAGAGAGGCACAAAGAGGACAAGGAAGACAACCTTAAGTATTTGCTTACACTTTTCTGTTTTAATTTCGGGAGCCTGATGATGTGGGGAATCCCTCAGGCTTCTGGGGGGAGGGAGGGAGGGGGTGGTGTACGGAGCAAGAAGCAGGAATTTTCAGGAAGAGTAAAGGAAGTGTTTTGTTCTCTGTCCATGGTGCGGCCCGGGAGAGCTGAAAGCAGTCAGAACCAATTGCAGCTCACTTAGCAAAGTCTTCATTAGTGCTTGCCACACATGCTTACCAGATGTGTTGGACTTGGGGTGGGGGGAGAGGAGGAAGGGGGCATGCGAGGAATAGGCTAACATGCTTAAATCTAATAATCTGCCCTTTGTTTTCAAAGCTATTGTGTTGGGGAGGGCAGAAATGGGTAGTGTGTGTGTGTGTGTGTGTGTATGTGTGTCTGGCCACATTTTTTTTTGGTGCAGTCAATCCTCAGTTGGGTGAATGGAATGCCTTGTCTTTTGTTGGTTCCTAGGGAAACACATGCACGCACTCTCTCTCTCACACACACACACACATGGTATCCCAGCCCGAGTGAAAGGATATTTTTATAGCGATCAGTAACCTATTCTCCTGCTGTAATAATAATAATAATAATAATAATAATAATAATAATAATAAAGCGGTATTATTGGGGGTGGATTTAGGAAATGAACCCTGTGCTGCCCCTGGTGGCTGTTTCGGGGTAGTACAGTGCAATTTGCTGATCCATCAATTTAGGGACAGGGTTTTTGGGTTAGGCTGGAAGAAAGAGAGGAAAAATTCATTTCTGTTGTTTTGATCAAGAGAGGCAGATAAATTAGATTTTTTTTTTTAAAAAAAGATCTCATTTTTAATCAAAATTTTGCTTTTCTTTAGTGGAGGTTAAGATTTATCCTCCAAACCGAAATGGAAATAATTTTGAATTTAATTTTTAACAGGGATTCCCCAATAGTTTCAGACTTGTAGATTTTAGTATCGCAAAGTTCTCATCCAGAATTATTGCTGGGGATAGTCAGTCAAATACTTTTCTTTAAAATTGTCAGTGTTAACCCCCGCAGATATGACCAGTGGTGGGCTTCTGCCTGGTCGGACCGGGTTGTGATCACAGGCTGGGCCCAACCACCTGCCCCGCGCTATCCTTTCTATATATAACCAAAGGTGGTATTCAGCAGGTTCTGACCAGTTCTGGAGAACCGGTAGTGGAAATTTTGAGTAGTTCGGAGAACCGGCAAATACCACCTCTGACTGGCCCCGCCCCCATCTGTTCTCTGCCTCCCATTGAGTCCCAGCTGATTGGCTGGGTCTTCTTTGGTTGCCCTGCTTGGGAGAACGGAGCTGAAAAGCAGTGGGGTGGGGAAGGAATGGGATTTTGCAGCAACCTTCCCCCAGGAGTGGAGAGGGCAATGGAGATTTTACAGTAACCTTCCCCTGCCATGCCCACCAAGCCCCACACCACATCCACCAAGCCACGCCCACAGAACCAGTAATTAAAAAATGTGAATCCCACCACTGTATATAATTAACTTTTTGGCTTGTTCACCCTGCCCATGTTGCCCTGCTGTGTTCCATGCTGCACCTGCTGTACTCATCGGAGCTGCCTGAGTAGATTAGCTTCATGTTTGAAGCTGTGTTTCAGCCCTGAAGTGGCGCGTGCAAGCGAAGTGAGTGTGTGCGTGCGCATGCGCGCTCACAACCAACGAACCGGTTGTTAACTTAAGTGCAGCCCCCCCCTCTGGATATGACGAACACATTTATAAATTCAGCTTGCTGTTTGATGCTTGTTTGGATTCTATTTTAGAAGCCTTCATGGTACAGAACTGCAGAATCTCACGGATTATTTCTTCCCACATGTCTCAGCTGAAGCTTTGAGGCCATCCTTTGAGGCATCCTTGTGAAAAGAACCCTACCACAACTGATTTGCTAAAAGCTTGTAAATTACAAGAGACATAGAGAACTGCCGTATTCAAATTGCATCTCCAACAGGACCTGGTCACCCTGTTCTTATGGCCTGCTGGGATTGCCCATCTTCTTGGCACTTTCTTTTAGAATATTCAATAATTGTTGAAGGTCTCCAATTATGATGAGGTTGATGTTTCAGGCAGCAAACTATTCTAGTCCTTTGTGCTGCTTGAATCATCAGCCGGCTCTTGTTAAATTATAAACAAATACAGTATGGTAATGATATATAATAACAGAATAACAGAGTAACTAGAGATCTTCTAGTCTAACCTCAAGCAGGGGATCCTATATCATTTCAGACTGATGGTTGTCCAATCTATTCTTAAAAACTGCAAGTGTTGGAGCATTTACAACTTCTGGAGGCAAGTAGTTCCACTGACTAATTGTTCTGTCAGGAAATTTCTCCTCAGTTCTAAGTTGCTTCTCTCCTTGATTAGTTTCCATCCATTGCTTCAGATGCTTTGGGGAATACGTTGACCCCTCTTCTTTGTGACAACCTCTTCGATATTGGAAGACTGTTATCGTATCACTTCTAGCCCTTCTTTTCATTAAACTAGATATACCCAATCAGTGGTGGAATTCAAATTTCCGTGGGCGTGGCTTGGTGGGTGTGGCTTGGCTTGGTGGGCATGGCAGGGGAAGGATACGGTAAAATCTCCATTCCCTCCCCACCCCACTAACCTGCTTTCCAGCTCCGTTCTCCTGTGCAGGGCAACAAAAGGAGACCCAGTCGGTCAGCTGGGACTCGGGAGGCAGAGAATAGATGGGGGCAGGCCAATCAGAGGTGGTGTTTGCCGGTTCTCTGAACTACTCAAAATTTCTGCTACCGGTTCTCCAGAACTGGTCAGAACCTGCTGAATACCCACCTCTGTACCCAATTCCTACATATATATTAGCCTTCAGTTCCCTAATCACCTTTGTTGCTCATCAACATCTTTTTTTGATATCGTGGCAACCAAAACTGGATACAATATTCTAAATGTGGCCTTACCAAGGCATTATAGAGTGTACTACCACTTCACATGATGCTGGTTCTCCAAAGCCTTTCCTCACTTAATATAGCTATCAGAACTGATTGGCAGTCAGAGAAGGTTACACAGGGGGAACTCTATGTTATGCCTTCTTCTCTCCAGTCAGTACATATTTTCCATTGATTCTGAAGTTTCTTGAATTCTTAACTTGATAAATATCCTTGTGGGTTTGACCTTGAGCTGTCAAGACTAAGCAGAGATGAACTTAGAGGAAATTTGTCAGTCTAATGAAGTCAATTTTAATCCCTGCAATTTCAAATATTAGGCTGACTTCCCTTTCAGCAGACGCTGAATTGGTTTTAAAGTTGCTGAAATAGATGTGTACTGCTAATTAATGTATGTGTTGAATCATAATTATGTCATCCTGAGGGATTTACAAAATAGAATTTAGTTAAAATTTGATTCGGTCTTCAATCATTCACAGGAGGCAGACAAATTATCATCATTTAGTGCTCTCTGATTTCAGTTCTGAAGATAATCTGAGGTGGGGTGGGGGGAAGGCAAGGCATTTATGTTGTTGCTCTTCTCTCCAGTGGGTGGCTCAGTGGCTGAGACGCTGGGTTTGTTGGCTAGAAAGGTTCGAGTCTCAAGGTTCAAGACCCAAGTACAATGTGACAGGGTGAACTCCCCTCCTTGCCCCAGCTCCTTCCTCCCTAGCAGTTTGAAAGTGTGCAAATGCAAGTAGGTAAATAGATACCACTTCAATGGAGAAAGTAACAGGGCTCTGTGATGTCATGCTGACCACATGACCACAGCAATGTCTTCAGACAGTGCTGGCTCAATGGCCTTGAAACAGAAATGCTCATCATCCACTATAGACGGCAACTACGAATGGAGTGAGATCCGCAGGGAATCTTTTACCTTTTCTTTAAACCTTCTCTCGAGGACAGTTTAATATTTTCTGTCACATTTTATTAGTGATGACATACAAAGTCCTACATGGCTTGGGTCTGGGGTACTTGTGGGAACGTCTCCTGCCGGCATCACATTCCGATCCCCCTGCATGCTCCCACAGGCAGGGCCTCCTTGGGGTACCATCGGCCAGACATTGTCGGCTGGCGGTGCCCAGCGGTAGGGCCTTCTCTGTGGGAGCACCCACCCTATGGAACCAGCTCCCCTTGGGTCTTCGTTTGGCCCCTGATCTCCGCTCCTTCTGCCGCGACCTGAAGACCTGGTTGTTTCAGCGGGCCGGTCTGGACTGAAATAAGGGGATGGGTGGGTTTTTAATGTAATTTTAACTTATGTTATTAGTTGTATTATTGGGCTTGTATTATTTAATTACTTTTTAATTAATTTATTGTATTGCGCTTTTATACTGTGAGCCGCCCTGATAGGGAGAGAGGGCAGCATACAAGTCTAATAAATTATTATTAATTATTATTAGTAGTAGTACAGTACAGGTTCCCGATGTCCACCATACAGGAAAGTCTTCTCTTTTGCCCAATATTGTTGGAGAACATTTCTCTAAGGCAGGGGTCTTCAAACTTGACAGCGTTAAGACTTGTGGGCTTCAACTCCCAGAATTCCTCTTCCAGTCATGTTAGCTCAGGGATTCTGGGAGTTGAAGTCCACAAGCCTTAAACTTGCCAAGTTGGAAGACCCTTGGTATAGTAGTTTAGAGGGACAGCTTGTTGTAACGGTTAAGGCAAATGGCTCCAATACGAGGAACCATACATTCTATTCCCACTTGAAGCTAGCTGGTGACTTTGGGCTCTCTCAGCCCTAGGAAGAAGACATTGCAAGCAACTTCCAAAAACGTTGCAAAGGGACAGTCCAGGCAGCTGCCAGGAGTTAACAATGACACAATGGCAGCCCTACTCCTCCACACCAAGCCACGCCCACAGAACCAGTAGTAAAAAAAAATTGAATCCCACCACTGAATTGTAAGCAAGAAAGATTATAAAATAGGCCAAAACTCATTTAATAACTATCTTGGTTAGCAATGGAAATTTGGGGCTCAATTGTGGTCATAAGTCAAGGATTACCTACAGCAAACCAAACCTGGAATTGCCACTTTCATGCTAAAGTCTGTGAAAAGTAGGAAAAGGCATATGAAGTTTGCTGTTCTTAATCTTTCATTCGTTCACTGCTATGGCTCTATATTGTCTTCTACCCAGTTGCTTTTTCTGGTTGAACACCCTGGTCTGCCTCTTCTTCCCAAACCTTTGTCTTATCGAAGTGCTTCACATGGAAGGGAAATGCAGAATTGAGGATTTGTGGTGTGCTATCCAACCTTTTAAGGTTTAGCTCGATAAGGTTCTTTCTTCCAGGGGTGGCATTTTCAACCTGTACTATAAGCCGTGTTACTTTCCTTTATCTGGCTATTTAGCCAGTGGATGATAGCTAAGCCGCTGGGTACGATAACAATCCTGTTCTGATGTTATGGTTGAAAAAAAAAAGTATAGGAGCCCAATTCGGAATTTTGAAAATAGACTGTGAGCACTCTTACAAAATGCCTGCTAGGAAGGGCATGGCAATTGCATAGTGTGCATTTAGGTTGGGCAAAGAGCCATCACAAACTCTTTAAATCATCTCAGGTTGTCTTGCTAATCAGGTAGGGTCTGGACTGTGGTAAATGCAAAATTCAGAATGCAAAACCATGTCTCCAGGCTTTTTGGAAGAGTGTCCAGCTTATTTCTGCAGGGATGATGTTCTGCAGGGAGAGAGCCACCATGGAGGAGATCCTTCTTCCAGGGGAGGGCTGCTGGGGGTTAGAGGTTGGGAGAGCCCTAGCTAAGATTCTGTGCAGTTCAGAGAACCCCCAAATCCCACTCTGGGCTGGCCCCGCCCACCCCATCTGCCCCTCCCAGGAGTCCCCACACGGCCTGTTTTGGATGCAGGTAAATGCAGGGACTGCCTGAGGGAGGGGGCCTCCCTGAAGTTGGGAAGGCTGGAAATAGGCCCGGTTCCAGCTTCCAGAAAGCCTCCAGAACCCAAGGAGGGCAAAAAACAGTAATGGATGGAAACTGAACAAGGAGAGATTTAACCTGGAAGTAAGGAGAAACTTTCTGACAGTGAGAACAATCAACCAACAGAAGTCCTTGCCCTCAGAAGTTGTGGGAGCACCATCACTTGAGACTTTCAAGAAGAGATTGGACTGCCATCTGTCAGAAATGGTGTAAGGTCTCCCACTTGGGTGGGCGGTTGGACTAGATGACCTACAAGGTCCCAACTCTGATTATCTGTTATCTGTTAAAAACAGATGAAACCACATGAGGCTTCTTCAGATCTACTGCCTTGCAGTTCCCATAGTCCTTGGCTGTCAAGTGCTCAGACAACATAGATCAGTGATGGCGAACCTATGGCACACGTGCCACAAGTGGCACGCAGAGCCATTTGTGCCAGCTCGCGAGCCGCAAGCAAACTTACCTCACTGCGCATGTGCGTGCCTCCCAGAGGCTTGGAAAAAGCCTCTGCAGCCTTTGCAGGCCAAATAATAGGCCTGTTTCATCACTTCCTGTAATATCGGAAGTGACAAAACGGGCCTATAATTCATCCTGAAAAGCCTTGCAAAGGCTATTTCCAAGCCTCTGGGAGGCCGAAAAAGGCCTCAAACCAGCTGAAAAATCAGCTGGGAGGCACAGTGCAGGTAAGGGGGGATTGCGCACACATGCGTAGGGGGCGTTGGGGGCACATTGCATTCTGGGTGCTGGCAAGCAAGTGCGTGTGTGCCTAACGCACACGCAATTTTTGGCACAGGAGCCCAAAAAGGTTAGCCACCACTGACGCAGATAATAGATTTCAATTCCCGTAACTCTGAATCGTAGTGGATCCTGCACCCTATGGATTGTGGGTATTGCAATTCATGAGGGCATCAGAAACAGTTCATCTGTTGGGTACCATTTCAGGAAATATTTTTAGTATATGCTGATATAACGCTGATAATGTTAACAGAAAAGTTGTATGAATAGGAAGTTGAATTTAGGTTAAAACTTCAAGGCATAGATTGATTTGTAGGCAGTCTCTATTTCCCTATTTCCCTTTTCCTTAATAGTTTTCATAATTTTAATATTGGACATGGATCAAGTGCAAAATAACCTGGGACAAATTGTGTATAAACACATTTTAAAATGTCTTCCTACTCCATTGTATAGCAGTGGGGTGTTAATGTGGTTTTTGTATGGCCTGTTTCCTTCCATCTTTTCCTTCCTTTGTTCTTCACTGGAGCCGTTCCACACTGCTAAGCATACCTTGAGAAATCTAAGAAGTTGATTGTGTATAGCACCCAAACCTAGAAGACATAGACCACAAACATATTCTGCATTTATTTCAACTTCATAATGTTGACCAACATATATGTCTTCAAAACCAGAGTATCTCTAATCTTGCTTAAGATAGCCATCCTTTGTGAATTCCAATATCACATAACTTGATCTGCAACTCTCCTTTGACAATTGATCAGGAAGGAAAATGGTTATTTTCTGAATTTTGTGATGTGGCGTTCATCTTACATCTGTACCAAGGAAACATCTAAAATGCATATGTGAAGGAGAAAATGCATATAGAAAAGGAGAGAAAGAAAATATGTTTGAAATTACATATCCTTTGAGGAAAAATATTAACAGCTAACATTCTTAATTCAATTAGATGAAATTGGGACAAGAAACTTGTGAATGAATTTGTCTAAATGTCATGATTGGAGATCCAACATCTGATCCATTGAATTTCTTCAATTTTCTTGTCTCAAATATTCTTCCTCACCTATTTTTTTGTTGCCTGTCTTTTTATCTGAAGGTTGTATTTCTGCCCTTAGAGCATGGGCCAAACATCTGGTTTAATTCCACCACGATATATCTATGCATTATGCTTCCATAGGCATAGATGCATCAAAACAATTTTCCAGGGTGGAACTCCTAACTTTCGAACTGGCCTTATGGATACCTTGTGTGGTGCCTGATCTAAAATAAATTTCCAGAGAAATAGAGAGATGGATGTTTGTAGCAGATGCTAACTACATGTTGGGATAACCTTTCCAGGGGAAAGGTCCCCAGCAGGAAGTTGAACAGAAGCTGCAGAGGGGAATGCAAACTTTAAATAAGCTCAGGACATCCCCCTCACTCCATTTTCATATGCTGGGATAGCTTCAACTGCATTCCTAGAAAGCACCACCTTGGTTTTATACGTGATTTGTAGCTTAAGAATCTGAGCCTAGGGCTTTTGTCTCTCTCCCAAATGAAATGCAGGTTCAATTGAGTGTTTTCTTAATTATATTTGTTACAGCCAACATTCCAAGGGGTTGTGCTTACAGAGGCAATCTTACCTGTAATTGCAGATAGTCATGTACAGAATAACACAGTTGGAAGGGATCTTTTAGGTCATCTAGTCCAACCCCCGGCCCAAGCAGAAGATCCTACACCTGGGCTGTCAATTTCCTGGCCCGCAGGCTGGATGTGTCATGCACTGGCCATGCCCATGTCTGGTTTAGCGAAGGGGGAAAAAGTCCCAATACGTCACATGACACCACCATAACGACGTGAGTTTGACACCTCTGCCCTACATCCTTTCTGAGAGATGGCAGTCCAGTCTCTTCTTGAAAGCCTCCAGTGATGAAGCTCCCACAACTTCTGAAGGCAAAGCTGTTCCCTTGGTTGATTGTTCTCACTGTCAGAAAAAATTATCCTTGTTTCTAGGTTGAATCTCTCCTTGATCAGTTTCTATCCACTGTTCCTTGTCTGGCCTTCGGGTGCCTTGGAAAATAGGTTGACCCCCCCTCCTCTCTGTGACAGCTCTTCAAATAGCCCTTGACTTATGATCACAACTGAGTGCAAAATTTCTGTTGCTAAGTGAGACAATTGTTAAGTGAGTTTTTCCTTGTTTTATGTCCTTTCTTGCCATTGTTGATAAGTGAATCACTGCAGTCGTTTATTTACTAACACAGTCATTCAGTGAATCTGGCTTCCCTATTGATTTTGCTTGTCAGAAGGTTGCAAAATTGATCACATGATCCTGGGACACTGCAACTGTCATAAATATGAGTCAGTTGCCAACTATCTGAATTTTAGCCACTTGACCAAGCAGATTCTGCAATGGTCGTAAATGTGAAAAACAGTAATAAATCACTTTTTTCAGTGCCATTGTGATTTTGAACACTCACAAAATGAACTGTTGTAAGTTGAGAACTACTTGTATAGAACTCCTTTCCTTCAATACAAGAATCTGGAAGGTTCAGTTTGTGGCAAAATTGGAAGAGTTGAGATCAGGCTGTCTTCATCTTTCAAAATGTTTGGAAGATTGACCTGGAAAGCCCAGAATGTGCCAGCCTGAAAAAGTTGAGATCAAATTGACTTCTCATCCTTGAAAATGAGTTCTGATATTTCCTTGGTAGGAACTGGAAGCATTTTGGGATCAAGTCTTTCTGGTGATGAAGATGATATTCTCTGATCAACCCATCAAATTCAGCTTCTACTAATTAGGCATGTAAAACCATTTCAAAACAAATTCTAAAAGAGAATGGACTTGAACATTTAATTCTGAGTGCTGTTTGCAATGGCAGTAACAACAGCGTATAATAGCATCCTTGAGAACAGAAATGTCTGAAAGAAAGGTACGGCATGCCCCTAGAAGTTGTGTCTAAAAAGAGACAAATATATTTTTAGATCAGGAGAAGTCATGCTAAATAACCCTACAGTAGAGAACAGTATTATAAACACGAACACATGTAATATGCATTAAAAAAATCTTGGGTAACTTATGTTAACAGGTATGCAAATTAAGGGGAGATGTGTATGAAGTGTCCTTATGTTGGAAGATGTTGCAAATGTAAACTGTTAGGAAATTTTCTGTATATTTAAATACACACACAAACACACATTATGCAAACAAACCACCAAACCAGAATGCTACTTTATTAACACTGATAGCAAAACTTGGGATTTTTTACTTGATTTTACTGATGTTTACATTCCTGACAACGACTTCCATCTTTCTGTGCTTCATTGCTTTCACTTGAAAACTTACACATACAACATCTTTTCTCATATATCAGCACTTGGCGCTGTACATTGTTGCAGTAATAATATTAAAAATTTATTTTAGAGTTGGAGCTGAAAGAAGGGAGTTTATTTGGATCAATTTCTAGAATAATTTTTGTCTACATGTGTCTTTTATTCTGTTAGAAGGATGTGCTCAGTGTGCTTGGAAGTGGTAGCCTTCAATTATTGTTGGGTTGACCACTGAAATTCTGAAAGTTCAAACCTTGGTTGCTGGGAAGATGACAACTTAGAGGCAACCTTAGGTGTTGAAATAGCCTTCTTCCATTCAGCAAGCAACACCCCTATGACCTCTTGTAACTGCTACTTTTATGCCCATGTTTTCAGAGGTTACCAAGCCATGATGCAATGTCGTTGTCTATGGGATTCTGGGAAAATGTGGCCCTTTGGGGTTTTTTTCCCCTTGATTTGGGAGAATAATGGACTTGCCTCCTCTCTTTTTCCCTACTGTTAGGATATATGCAGAGTAACCCTTGTGTAACAAGGATATGCACATGGAAACGGATAGGAGAACAGTTATGAATAAATACACAGCCACACAGAGACACACCAAATTGTGTTAATGTTTACTCCAAGAAATAGCTCAGTCCAAATAAACAGTCCAGGTCATACATGTTTTAACAGTCCAGCAGTATCCAGTTATAAAGTCTTCTTACCCTTTTCACATCTTTTACAGCAGACAAACCTTTTCACATCTTTTACAGCAGACAAATATCAAACCATAATACAACAGATAATCTTCGATATCAACAGAACATCAAAGTAAACAGAGTTAGTCAGTATCAGTCCATATTCAATCAGAGAGAAAATCAATATCAGCATCAAGAGAGATCTTCACTGAGAGAGGGAGAGCTTCAGTGGGAGAGAGAGTTAAACCATGATCGATAGCTCCCTCTTATGGCAACTTGCAGTACATTCAACCAACCCGAACACAGCATAATACATTACAGTATTTTTCCTTAAAGCTACAGACATATATATTTGTGCTTTATATATTGTCAGCCCAGCTACGTTATGTACATATACTTAACATCCACGCTGTAAAATAGGGGTCGACAACACACAACCCTCTGAGAGTCATGTGGTCTCCTCAGCACTCTGAGATTGTGACAATCAAATAGTCCAACTTGTCATGGGGAGGGAGTGGGTTTTATGGGAGGTTTAAAGGTGAGCATGGGAGGAGACGTCCTAGATTCCCAAATCAATAAAAGGCCAATATTCACCTTGAAGCCTCCTAGCATCAGTTTTAATTGGTGCCCCATCTTGACTACTGCAGGCTGCTCTTGAAAAGTATCCTGAAGCTTTAGCTGACTCCAAACACAGTGACCTGCATGGTTTTGTGCAAGTCTAGATTTGCACATGCATGATCTCTCTTGCAGGAGCTGTGTTGGCTGCTGATAATCTTCGGGTTCAATTCAAGGTGCTGGTTGTCACCTTTACAAACAGCACATTATTTGAAGGGCTGCCTTTTCCCAGTTACATCTACCCAATTCACTGTAGTGGAGGGGCAGAGCATGTTATGAGTTTCCTCTCCTTCTGCTGGTGAGACGGAGATGGAAGGGCTGGGCTTCAAAAATGTTAGCAAAGGGTTCTCTGCCCGGTTGCTGGGTGGGCGTGGCCATGGTGGGTGTGGCCTAGTCGGCCTCCTGAACTATGGCGAGGGGAGTATTTTTGCCCTCCCCGGGCTCCGGAGGCTTTTCTTGAGCCTCCAGGAGGGCAAAAACGGCTTTCCTGGGGTCCGGAGCAGTGGTGGGATTCAGCCAGTTCACACCAGTTTAGGAGAACCGGTTGTTAACTTTCTGAGCAGTTTGGTGAACTGGTTGTTGGAAGAAATCATTAGGGCAGAGAACTGGTTGTTAAATTATTTGAGACCCACAACTGCTCCAGAGGCTCTCTGGAAGCTGGAAACAGGCCCATTTCCGGCCTTCCTGAATTTCCAGGAGGCCCATTTTTCACCCTCCCTGAGCCTCCGTGTGTGCCCTGCACTTACCTGCATCCAAAACGGGCTGCGTGGGGACTCCTGGGAGGGGAGGGGTGGGCGGGGCCAGCCAGGAGTGGGATTTGGGGGTTCTCCAAACTGCACAGAAACTTAGCTAGGGGCTCTCCCGAACCCCTGCGAACCCCCAGCAGCCCACCCCTGGAAGAAGGATCTCCTCCGTGGTGGCTCTCTCCCTGCAGAACATCATCCCTGCGGGAATAAGATTGGGCGCCACCTTGACACTCTTTCAAAAAGCCCTGCAGACATGGCTTTGCCAGCAGGCTTAGGGTCCCCAGCAGTGGTGGGATTCGATTTTTTTTACTACCGGTTCTTTGGGCGTGGCTTAGTGGGCACGGCAGGGGAAGGATACTGTAAAATCTCCAGTCAGGGGTGGGATTTGCCGGTTCTCCAAACTACTCAAAGTTTCTGCTACCGGTTCTCCAGAACTGGTCAGAACCTGCTGAATACCACTTCTGGTCCCCAGGGTGGCAGGGAGCATCTCAAGGGGTTGGTTTGATTACGACTCCAGGGGGGCCAGGGTTTTACAATGTTTTTTATTGGGATTTTACTTCTGTAATCCTCCTGGAGTCACTGTGAGTAAGTTGGGCAGCTTATTTAAACTTTCTTAATAAATAAATAATATAAACTTACCCAGCCAAGTTCTCCTAATGGGTGTTCCTAATTTTTATTTTTTGGAATGGCAGTCATGTCTTTTGATGATATCATGTATTTATTTTTTGTGGGGGGTATTTCCTTAATTCAAAACAGTTTCACCCCTAATAGATCTCCCTGTTTCTTTTCTCTTACCTTCTAGATTCTCTAGGAAGTCCCAGTGATTCTGTGGGATTCCTTAACAGTGCAGTGCTAATCTGTACCTTTGATAGAGGTCGTTACCTAAAATAAACACTCTGGCCACTTTTTCAGGGTTTTCAAGAATTTAGCTCTTCCCCCCATCCTCCCCACAATTCCCTGGAATTGGGGGCTGGGGACAGGAGTAGATAGCAAGAGCAATGGAAAGGCATTTGACTACCAAAGGTGCTTTCCACAAGGCAATTGAACTTCCTTGGTTTTTTTCCCCTTGAAAACATTTTCTGCTTTCTGAAGGACTGAACAAAAGTGAAATGTTTTCCAGCCAAATAACCAAGAAAATCCAGTTGCCTTTTGGAAAAGCATCCTTGAGACATCCATGGCTGGATGATTAAAAGTTTCCATAGCAGTGGTGGGATTAAAAAAAAATTACTACCGGTTCTGTGGGTGGGGCTTGGTGGCTGTGGCATGGCATGGCTTGGTGGGCATGGTTTGGTGGGCATGGCAGGGGAAGGATACTGTAAAATCCCCATTCCCTCCTTGTTATGTATGCAGGTTTGAAGTCATTGGTTTAGTTTGAACTGTTCTTGTAAAATGTTAGAAATGATTGGTTTAAAAAGTGCGGGAAAACCCTGCACTCTGATTGGCTGTCAACTGCGGCTGCTGGCTATAAGTAGTAGCCGCAGCCCAGCCAAAGTGGGTCCATTCTGAGCTGTAGTCACCAATAAACTAAAGAGCTTGAAGCACTCTGTGTCTGTCTCTTCATGCAAACATAACACTCCTCAGTTCTGGGGAAAAGTTACTGTAAAATCCCCATTCCCTCCCCACCCCACTAACCTGCTTTCCAGCTCTGTTCTCCTGTGCAGGGCAACCAAAGAAGACCCAGCCAATCAGCTGGGACTTGGGAGGCAGAGAATAGATGGGGGCGGGGCCAGTCAGAGGTGGTATTTTCCAGTTCTCCGAACAACTAAAAATTTCCGCTACCGGTTCTCCTGCTCTATAGGCATTTCCTTGACTCAACATTGCTGAGGAGCTGTGGTCAACCCTACTTCTGCCTTTTTCTCCCCTGCTAATCTGGGAATCCACTTACAACACCTGGGCCCTGTTTGGCATTTAACAGTGTCACCTTGAGCATCAGAATCTTGCCTTCGAAGTCCCAGCAAGCTTGGCGCAACCTGTCTTTTCTACTTTATCTCCCTGCAATGCCCTGACCCTGGGGGCAAACACAGCTGGCCACACAATGCCTAAGAAGCCCCCACCACCACCCAAAAAAAGAGACAGCCCATGCAGCTGCAACAGAAGGAAAACAGAGGCTGGGGAAGGATGGTAGCACGAATCCCAGCAGGCTTTTTCTTATGCTCAAGCCTTATGCTATAGCCATTAGTCCATAATTAGGTTGTGGGGGTCTTCTCCCCTCCCCTCCTTGGGGAAGTTTCTTTTTTATAGATTAAAGAGGGGTTCAGGGGTGGCTGTGGAGAGAAGACCAAGGACTGGGAAGAGTTTTAGATGAACACGGCCCAATCTCCTAGGTCTGGGAACAATGAAGCTGCAGTGGGCAGTTTTGAGTCCTGCATATGGTCTTCCTTCGGAAAGAGTTGATTAAGCGAGTCCGGATGAAATTGAAATCCTGTGATTTGACCTTTGTCTGGCCTGGGAGGGCTGCAATTCGCATAACAATTTCCTTTTGTTCTTTGTTTGGCGTTATTAATCCAACATGAGCCTCGAATTAATCAGGGCTAGTGCGTGGTTGCGTTTTCTTCTTTTCTCCCCCCCCTTAATTCGCAGCTCCACGGCCTGTGTGTCTTTTTTAATTAAACCCGAACGATAGCAGGCCAGTGCCCTCTGATTGTGGCACGTACCAACCACAGATTGAGGGATGAAGGGGCTAAATAAGCAGGATGAGATTACTTCGAGGTTTTCATTTTAATTGTTTTCTTCTTCCTTTTAAGTAAAAAAAAAAACCCTGGAAGGAACACTGAATTGTGGGCCCTGTGGAATATTTCCTTTATTAAGCCTGTGTTTGTTGGGGTTGGAGAAGGGGGTGGGCAGGATAGTTTCCAGTGTGGATTTTGAGTCCGAACAACTTCAGGGTTTATAAAGTTAACAGCCTCTAGTTGCTCATTCAAACCGTGCCTCCTCCATCACAGACCTGCGGTGTGTTGTTGGGACAGGATATCAGGAGGAAGAAAAACAAAAACAAATGGTTGGCCATTCAAACTTTGTTTAGCTACATGGGTTTGTTTGGATTGGGGTTGACACCCCACCCACGCATCCATCCTCACAGCCTGCCTTTCAGCTGTTGTAGGGCTCTCGCTTCTTCCACTGCTGAATTACGGATAGGATGGATGAGAGAGAGAGAGAGAGAGAGAGAGAGAGAGAGAGAGAGAGAGAGAGAGAGAGAATGCCTGGTCAACAATTCACAAAAGAATTGTTGCATGGAAGCGGCTCTGCAGGCTGATATCTGAACAAAGAGGCTCAATGTATCAGCTCCCACCTGGTGGCCAGCTAATTAGTGGAGAGCATGGCCATGTGACTGCATTTGCTCAAACTCTGCAGTGTCAAAACTGAGGGTTGGCTTGCTTATGGTACTCTGTTCGTACCAGTGGTCCACCATGGCTTGAATAAGAATAAGTATACACACACACCTTGTATGCAGATGTTCCCAGATGTAATACCTGGCATTTCTAGAGCAGACTGAACAGGACCATTGTCTGAACACCTGGGAGACCATGCATCATAAATGGTTTTGGCTTCTTTAGAATGGAGGTAGGTTTCTGTAAATATGTGAATTTTGTTGCTGTTGTGGTTCAACTGGTTTCTTGATTGTTCAACTCAAGGTGAAGGATTCTGTCATCCATTTCTGAAACATCAGAAGTTGCTATGTTTAGAATAGGACATAAAAGAGAGAGGGAGGGAGGGAGGGAGGGAGGGAGGAGAGAGAGAGAGATGAATCATGTGGGTGACCTGTTTTACAATCATCATGTCTTACGGTCATGATGGACAGGCTTTATTTTGGTCATAAGCCAAGGACTATGTGTAGTGCAACGTTATACCCATGGAACAATGGAGTTTCCCCCATTTTTTTTGCAATGGATATATGCCCTTAAACTCCATTTGCATTAATATATTCAGTGTCATTTTCTGGATTGGGTCAGGTACATCCTATATGAGCTGGAAGTTCCTCTAGATCAGGGGTCACCAGCCTTTTGGACCTCAAGGACCACCAAATTGATAATTTTAAATCTCGAAGACCAGAGACCCTGGGAAAATCCCCCAAAATGTCTGCAGGAAAATCCCCCACCCCATTTTCCTACCGATCAATCATTCTTTATTTGGGATCACGGGATACCGTCTCCAGCTCCATTCTCAGGGGGAGAGAGAGAGAGAAAGAGAGAAAGAGAGAGACTTTTGGCTTCATGCAAGGAAAGCAGCAGAAGCAGCAGAAGTCTTTCTTTCTCTCCCCCAAACTCCGCCAGAAATGAGCCTTTGCTGGTGCAGCCTCTTGGAGCAGGATGCCTTGCAGGGTCCCAAAGACTCATTTCTGGCGGAGTTTTGCTGCTTTCCTTGCATGCAGCCAAAAGCAGAAGAAGAAAGAAGCGGAAAGAAGCAGGCCGGTGGCCAGGCCAGGAATGTGGGGCAAGTTCTCCCCTCCACCCTTTCCCCCCTCCCCTCACTACTTCATGTTGTTTGCAATGCAAGCGACACAAGCCTTGTGTTCCGGTGGGCCATGTGGCCGGCGCATCCTTTTGATCCCACGCAGCCTGGATTAATTGCTTTGGAGGGTGCTTTGGGGGTGACATTTCTCTGCGGACCACCAAAATTTTCTTGTGGACCACCAGTAGTCCCCAGCCCACTGGTTGGCCGACTACTGCTCTAGATCATTTGTTTACTCTCTCACACCAATATCAATCTGTGACACGATAAAACATCTGTAAAGGGAGAATCTTGATTTGTTTTATTGCATTTATATTTCAACTTTTCAATGGAAGCTTAAGACAGTGTGCAGACTGTCTGATTTTACCCTCACAACAGCAATTATGAGATAGATCAAGCTGAGAGAAACTGGTCAAATTTCATGTAGTAAAGTCCATGCTTGAGTAGGAAACAAAGATGGATTTCTAAGATCTAAATCCAACACTTGGTAACTGTTAGATTATATTTATTAGAATCACAGTAGATATACAGTATCTGTATCAAGAGAATTTAGTATGGTGCTCAGCAGAGAGACACATTCACTAACCATGGTTGAAACAAAGCAAAAATGCAATCAATATCCAGGTAGCTCTCAACTTACAGCTACTCATTTAGTGACTGTTCCAACAATGATACTGAAAAAAAGTGACTTACAACTGATCCTCTCACTCCTACAGTCATGTGATCAAAATCCAGGCCCTTGGCAACTCGTATACACTTATGACAGTTGTGGCATCCGATGAATCATGTGATCGCAAAGTCAATGGGGGAATCTGGATTCACTTAATGACCACGTGATTCACTTAACAACTGCAGTGATTTGCTTAAAAACTGTGGCAAGAAAGGTTGTAAAATTGGTGCAGCTCACTTAACATCTGTCTTGTTATTATTATTATTATTATTATTTGAACTTATATGCCGCCCCATCTCCGAAGACTCGGGGCAGCTTACAACTAAAACAGGAACAATAAATACTTAAAAAACGATTAAATTAGATTATAAGTTCAAACATTATAAAACCTTAAAACCATCCCTCCCCAAGGGGTCACAGCCGGGTTGGTCAAACAGCCAGGTCTTTAACTCACGGCGAAAGGTGCGGAGGTCAGGGGCCAGGCGGAGCCCCAGAGGCAGTTGATTCCAGAGGTCAGGGGCAGACAGAAAAGACTCGTCGTCGGGGAACCGCCAGCCGGCATTAGCCCGCCGCGGGACCCGAGGAGTCCTTGCCTATGGGCTTGCACAGGCGACGGTATTTGATATTGGAAGAAGACGCTCCCTTAAGTATTGAGGACCCATGTCGTGAAGGACTTTGTATGTTAACACCAAAACCTTGAATCTCACCGGCGCAACCGGCAACCAATGCAGGCAGCGCAGGAGGGGGGGTCATATGGGAGAACGGTAACTCCCATCACCACCCGCGCCGCCGCATTCTGCACCAGCTGCAATCTCCGGATGGTATGCAAGGGCAGTCCCAAATAGAGAGCGTTGTTAGCAATGGAAATTGCTGGTTCCAGTTGTGCTCATGAGTTAAGGGCTACTTTTATTAGCCCACCCAACTCAATGTCCCCAAGGGGTTTTGTGTCTAAAGTTCATGTCCACAAGTCTCAAAGGCTGTTCAGAGAACTAAATTCCGAACATATTTTGAAGATACCAGAGAGAAAGCTTGCTTTTATGCAACAATTGATGAAATTGATGCATGCAACTAGACAACAAAACACAGATAAATATCCTGATATGAACATACCTGTGATCTGTGGATTGAGTTGCCTCTGAACTGTCCCTAATACAAAAGGGGAGAAGATAAATGAATGGAATTAAGAAAAGAAAATGGAAACCAATGGGGAACTGGGCATGCCCAGAAATCTGGCTTAGAAATAAAGGTAAAATAATGGGTATATTAGCATTACTGCTTTTAGATTTGGAAAGAAAACCACATGCTTTTATTCATTTGTTTGGGTTTTATTTGCTGTATTTATATCATTCCTTTCATTCAGGTATTATAGGCTCCACCATTGAGAGAAATGGAGATGATGAGATATTTTTTTTGGTGAATCTAGACTGGAGACTAAGACATATGAAGAATGGTTATGGGAACTGGGCTTGGCTAGTCTAGTAAAGAGAAGGACCAGGGGAGACAGGATAGCAGTCTTCCAATATCTGAGAGGCTGCCACAGAGAGGAAGGGTCGAGCTATTTTCTGAAGCGCCTATAGGCAAGGAATAATGGATGGAAAGTGAACAAGGAGAGATTCAACCTGGAAATAAGGAGAAACTTTCTGACAGTGAGAACAATCAACCAATGGAACACCTTGCCCTTGGAAATTGTGGGAGCGCCATCACTTGAGACTTTCAAGAAGAGATTGGACTGCCATTTGTCAGAAATGGTGTAGGGTCTCCTGCTTGGGTGGGGGTTGGACTAGATGACCTACAAGGTCCCTTCCAACTCTGATTATCTGTTAACTGTTATCTGAATCCCTCTTTCAGTCTTAGCCCAACATTTCTCAGGTCACCTGTTGAATATCTGCAGAATTCCGATGTAGGAAATTGAATGCATTTTTTTTTCATTCTGTGTGCTGAAATACTACTTTGCTTTCTTGTGTTGGCAATGTTCCTATTGATTGCAATCTACTTGGGATTATTATTGTTAGTTAAGACTGCATAGGCATAGTCTCTAGCAGCAACCCTACTGAATGATGCCTGAACAATGCAGAATGCTTTTGTTAAGACATAGTTAATAATATTTTTGTGAGGTGTTTTTTTAAAAAAAACCATAATGTAGAAGAAAAGCATTCCTGAGTCCATCTCAGAGGTGTTTAAACTGCAGTCCAATCGTTCTCAAATAATATAGCATTGTAGCATTTTCCTCAAAAACGTTCTGTCCACTTCATGTAGAGTTACCTAAGAAAACTGCCTTCCCAAAATAAAAGAGAATATAAATTAATCCCTTTCCTCTGGATTCAACCTTACTACAATACAGCAATCATGTCTATAGTAATGTAAAAACCAAAACTGATTGTTTTATTTAACAATATATATAAGCTGCTTGAGTAGAGTACCTGGGTTCACAATACAATAAAAACAGTGGTGGGATTCAAAATTTTTACAACCAGTTCTGTGTTCGTGGCTTATGGGTGTGGTGTGGCTTGGTGAGTGTGGCTTGGTGGGCATGGCAGGGGAAGGATACTGTAAAATCCCCATTCCCTCCCCACCCCACTAACCCGCTTTCCAGCTCCGTTCTCCTGTGCAGGGCAACCAAAGAAGGCCCAGCCAATCAGCTGGGACTTGGGAGGCAGAGAATAGATGGTGGAGGGAACAGTCAGAGGCGGGATTTGCCAGTTCTCCGAACTACTCAAAATTTCCGCTACCGGTTCTCCAGAACTGGTCAGAACCTGCTGAATCCCACCTCTGCTGAGA
>CM019154.1:43602171-43709887 GCA_009733165.1 Naja naja
AGTTAAGAGAGATGTGCTTTCTGTTTGTAGGAAGACATTTCATGTTGCCCCTCCTCTTTTTCTTCTTGTGAGAGACATGCACTTGATCAAACTGAAGCTTTAGAAGTTACCTATTTTTGAAATTAAAAACAAATAATAATGTTAATAAGTTAATAATAAGTTTCAGCTTTGATGTAACTATCATCTTCAAAGGGTTTTGTAATTAAGAGTTAGGGAGAAGGGTTGCCCATCTATTAAGTATTTTAGAATCAATATTAGAAGTGCTGTACATAGAGTTTAAGATTGGCATGTGTTGTTAGAACTCTCTAAACTAGGTTTTTGAATCACAGACATTTTTTTCTTTACCATGTTAGGTGACATCATGAAGTTTGAAGAAGTAGAGAAATGTGGTTTATTGGTTACCAAAACTGTATATATCTTGCTTTTTTTTAAAAAAAAATTATTAGATATAATCTTTCAAAACATTGAACGTGGCGGACTTCTTTGACATACATTTTTGTCGTTACATATTATGTTAAGTACTCTAAAAATTTTACATTTATATACATATTTATATATGAATTTATATACATTTATAATTTATATTATATACATATATACATTTAATCTTTATACATTTTAATTCCTTCCCATTACCTTTCAGGTAAATCATATAATCTCTCATATCCTTCCTTACTACTCCTTTAGTCCTTATTCCATTTTGCGAACTCCCTTTCATTTCCCTCCAGTGGTAAAATTTATTCCATATTATATAATATTCTGACTCATCTTTATCCTTCAATTCCAATGTCAATCTATCCATTTCGTGCATTGTAATATCCTATCTATATATCTTGCTTTTATGGTGGTTATAGACATGGTTCGGTGAAGGAGTTCTGTGGTTGGCAGTTAATTTGTGTGTTGCTGATTTGGTTACACCTTTTGACTTGTCCAAAAGGTAAAGGTAAATGTCTCCCCTGTCCAGTCATGTCTGACTCTAGGAGGTAGTGCTCATCTCCGTTTCTTAGCCAAGGGAGCCAATGTTGTCTGACCAGCATGGCTATACACAGAAGCACACAGAACACTGTTACCTTCCCACAAAAGTGGTACCTATTTATCTACTCACATTTGCATGCTTTCAAACTTCTAGGTGGATAGGAGCTGGAGCTCACCCTGTCGTGCAGCACTCAGATATCAAACCAGGGCTATGTATCTATAGATAGGTTAATATCTATATGTCTGTTGATTGCACCTTGATCAGATTACCACCCTTCTAAGTATTCTCCATCTGACTTGTTCTAAAGATTCTTCTATTTCTCCTTCGAACTGATGTCTTTGATTGTCTATATGGAGAGAGATTAGTAATGAAGTAGTGAATTTTTCACTACTACTGTAGTTGGTACTCATGGACAACTCATTTAGTCTTCTGCCTTTTTGCCCTATGGAGTCGTCTTTTAGGATCTTCAGATGATAAACAATGACCTACTTCCATGCTACATCACACAGATAGTCCTCAACCTCTGACCACACTTGAGGCCAAAATTTCTGCTGCTAAACGAAATATTTCTGAAGTGGATTTGGCCCATTTTACGACCTTTCTTGCTACAGTTGTTAAGTGAATCACTGCAGTTGTTAAATTAGTAACATGGTTGTTAAGTGAATTTGGCTTCTCCCATTGACTTTGTTTTTCAGAAGGTCACAAAACCACATGATCCCAGGACACTGATCCCAGGACACTGCAACCATATGAGTCAGTTGCCAAGCATCTGAATCTTGATCACATGACCATGGGGATGCTGCAAGTTTGTAAAATGGTCATATGACCCAGGACACAGCAACTGTCATAAATACATTTCAGGTGGCAAATGGCTGGATTTTGATCATGTGATTATGGGGAACGTTGCAACAGTTTTAAGTGTGAAAAATGGTTGTGTCACTTTTTCCAGTGCCACTGTAACTTCCCTTTACATACAGGTCAATGCTCTCAGCATCTGTGATGACCCAGGGCATGGCACACAGTCAGATAATCAGGAGGAGTCCCTTTATTATCTCCAACTTTGCCCCCAATGTCCAGGTTATCTTCTGGCTGGAGAAAAACTCCCCAGGAACAGCCTTTGGCTACAGAGAATTAGGTCCAAAACATGCAGAATATTAAGTCCAAAACATGGTCAACACAAACTGTAACTTAAAGTCCAAACAAACCAAACTGCAGAAGCAAGAATCTCAGGCTTCAAGGTACGGCAAAACTCACACAATTGGTAAGAACACAGGAACACAGATAAGCCACGAAACACAGAATAAAGTCACATTTGCTCCCAGCAGCCTGCCACACATAGCCTGCCTTTCTCATCAACTGTCTTCCCAACTGTGGCTAATGAAGGGAATCAGGGCCCTCTCCTCCCTCATAAGCCACGCAACCCACGTTGCTCTCTTCTCCTCCTCCTCGTGCCCTAGGATGAAGAGGGGGTGGGCCTGGTTCTTCCTCTGAACTCCCTCTCCCTTGCTCTATCTCTCCCCTTCTCTGCCCACCTGGACTTTGCCCATCCCCAGCCTCCTCCAGAGCCAACGGAGCCACATTCCCACTCCCTGTCAGCTGTCTGGCTTCCTCCTCGGATTCAGACTCCGACAGGGGCATGACAGCATCAGCAATTGGCCAAAAGAATTAGAAAACAGGTATTATTACATAACTGGGACACAACTAAACTTTTTTCCCATGCTAGCTTCCTACTCTGCTGATTTAGTTTCCCAACCCTTCAAGCATCTATATGGTCTCAACACACAACATATATTCAACACCATTATGGCTGTTGGAGTGATTACACCTAAACACAGGGTGAAAATTGCTGATGCCTATTTCTATTCTGGTCCACAATGTCATCACGTGGCCATCACTGTGGATTTGAAGTGTTTCCAAACAAATAGTGATGATACCAAAAAGCAAATGGCAAGTACCCTTTAATTTTATTCTTACTGCCCAGGAGGATAGATAATAATGAGCATTCTCTCCATTTCTCTCTCTCTCTCTGTGTCTAACACCACTCAAAAGGATTTCCCTTTACATGCTGATTTGCACATACACAGGTATTCACAAAGCCAACTACTATTAACTAGTGAGCAAATGCAGAGACCGAGGCACCTGTGTGCCAGATACTCACCAGCTGTGTATTGTAATCCCTGTCCAGACAGAAACACATGTCAGCTGCCAGGTAATCAGAAGTCTAGTCAAACTCAATACAATACATACATACAGCACAATATATTCCATACCCCACCCCTTGTACTACTGTCTACTCTGTTCCTATCCATTATTCCTTCTCCTTTTCTTCAGGGCCTTTGATCTTTCCATTCTTGTGTGAACATGCACTTTGCTAGTATTTCCTATCTTCTATGGCAATAACTGTGAATTGGAATATTAATCCCTAAGAGCATTCATTTAGGTGTTGCTTTTGGCAATGGAACGAACCTTTCCACATTGAGAATCTCCATCTTTGTAGTTAGGCAGAGTTTCCAATGGGGATTAAGTGATTCAGAATAGCAACATTGGAAGGGGCCTTGGAGATGTTCTAGTCCAACCTACTGTTCAAGCAGGAAAGAGACCCTTATACCCAGGCAAATAGCTGTCCGATCTCTTCTTAAAAATCTGGCTCATATTTATGACAGTTACAGAGTTCCAGGGTCATGTGATCTTTTGCAACCTTCTGACGATAGAATTCTTTATTGGCCAAGTGTGATTGGACACACATGGAATTTGTCTTGGTACAAATGCTCCAGTGTACATAAAAGAAAAGAGACATTCATCAAGAGTCAAGAATCATCAGGTACAACACTTAATAAGTCATAGGGTACAATAAGCAATCAAATCATACTAGGAAACAGTCAATAGAGATTGTAAGGATACAAGCGACAAAGTTACAGTCATACAGTCACAAGTGGGAGGGGATGGGTGATAAGGAGTGATGAGAAGATTAATAGTGATAGCAGTGCAGACTTTGTAAATAGTTGGACAGTGTTGAGGGAATTATTTGTTTAGCAGAGTGATGGTGTTTGGGAAAAACTGTCCTTGTGTCTAGTTGTTCTGGTGTGCAGTGCTCTATAGTGTCGTTTTGAGGGAAGGAGTTGAAACAGTTTATGTCCGGGATGTGAGGGATCTGTAAATATAGGGAAGCTAGGTTTATGTCACAACTTAACAAGAGCAGTGATTCACTTAACAGTTGCGGTGAGAAAGGTTGCAAAATGGGTCAAAACCAGAGGTGGGTATTCAGCAGGTTCTGACCAGTTCTGGAGAACTGGTAGCGGAAATTTTGAGTAGTTCGGAGAACCGAAGGTAACCTTCCTCCAGGAGTGGGGAGGGAATGGGATTTTGCAGTAACCTTCCCCTGCCACGCCCACCAAGCCACGCCCACCAAGCCACAACATGGCCACCAAGCCATGCCCACAGAACCGGTAATAAATTTTTGAACCCCATCACCGGTCAAAGCTCACTTAACACCTGTCTTAGCAATGAAAATTTTGGGCTCAATTATGGTCATAGACTACTTGTAGATGACACAGGAACAGTTAATTCCTCCAAAACTATATCTACAACTATATAAATGTTCTAAAATAAATAAAAATAAAGTAGTGCAAAATTGCCCAACGGATCTACTATATTTTAAATGACATATATTTCAGCAGGCTGCTTGAGGTATCCACACATCTACTTCATGGACCAAAGAGTTCTTATTTTGACCCCGCAAGTCTGCCGCTGCCATTAACATTTGTTGGAGAAAGGGTTTTTCAACAGCCTTGAGTCTGCCTTTGGCCAGCAAAGTCCATAGCACGCCTGATCTGATCTGATACTGGAGCATCAAGTCTACTGCCTTCCACTTCCCAGCATCCAGAAGAAAGACGATTAAGACTTTAAAAGTAGAGATGGCTTGATTCTCACTGTCGTTGACAGCTTTGAGGAGCATTGGACCAGCTGACATGGCACTTGTCTTGGTGATACATCCATCAATGTGAACCAGGAAGGAAAGCAGGAAAGAATGTGCTAGAGCCCACTGTAACAACATAGCCAAAAAGGCATTAAGAGTTGTTAACCTAATCCTGCAAAGCTTTTTCTCCAGTAATATTGTACTACTAACTAGAGCATACAAAACATTTGCTAGACCAATTCTTGAATACAGCTCATCTGTCTGAATCACCACTGCATATTGGACATTAATACAATTGAGAGAGTCCAGAGATATTTCACCAGAAGAGTCCTCCACTCCTCTACCTGCAACAGAATGCCCTATGCTTCCAGACTTGAAATTTTAGGTATAGATATCTTAGATCTAAACCGCCTTTGGTCTGACCTAAGCATAGTACATAAAATTATCCATTGCAATGTCCTACATTGTCAGTGACTACTTCAGCTTCAACCTCAACAATACACAAGCACACAATAAATACAAACTCAGGGTAAACTGCACAAAACTTGATTGCAGGAAATACGACTTCAGCAACAGAGTGGTCAATGCCTGGAATATACTACCTGACTCTGTGGTTTCTTCCCCAAACACTTTAACCTCAGACTATCTTCCTTCCTTCCTTCCTTCCTTCCTTCCTTCCTTCCTTCCTTCCTTCCTTCCTTCCTTCCTTCCTTCCTTCCTTCCTTCCTTCCTTCCCAATCATCTCAAGACTAGACTATTGCAATGTTCTGTACATAAATCTTCCCTGAAGACTATTGGTTTTGTGTGGTTTTCTGGATGCAAATCTCTTTGTTATTTCATTATATTTTAACTCATTTTTTATAGCATAAAGTGCTCAGAGTCATTGGGAATCAGGTGTTTTTACATTTATGTAAATAAATAAATTTATTATATATGCAACCATAGGCTGTAACTCAAAATTTACATAGAATGAGATACCAAATTACTAAGTCAATCTCTAAAACATTGACACAGAATATTTACCAGCGAAGGAAGGGAATGCCTGTCAAAATCATTCCATGTAGTTTTCAGATAGTTGGCTTGAGACTTGCTGAATGGGAAGAGAGACTTGGGTCAGGGGTACTTGCGGGAGCATCTCCTGCCAATATCGAATACCAATCGCCCTGTGCGCATGCACAGACGGGGACTCCTCAGGTTGCCATCTGCGAGACAGTGTCGGCTGGCAGTGCCTCGGGGAAGGGCCTACTCTGTTGCAGCTCCCGCCTTGTGGAACCAACTCCCTTTGGAGCTCCGTTTGGCTCCTGATCTCCGCTCTTTCCACCGCGATTTGAAAACCTGGCTGTTTGAACAGGCTGGGCTGGACTGACCTCTTGGGGGGGGGGTTAAATTAATTTTAAATTAATTTTAGTGATTGGGCTTGCTTAGTTTAATTCTTTTTTAAATATTTATTGTTGTATTTTAATTGTGAGCTGCCTCGAGTCCTTTCGGAGAGGGGGCAGCATACAAGGTGGCCGCGCGGGTTGTGATGGGAGCTTCCCGATACTCCCATGTTACACCCCTCCTGCGCAGCCTGCATTGGCTTCCGGTTGCCCTCCGGGTGAGATTCAAGGTCTTGGTATTAACATTTAAAGTCCAACAGGGCATGGGTCCAGGTTATTTACGGGCGGCTTCTCCCAGCATCTAATGCCAACGCTCTGTGGGCACAGGCAGGGTCTCCTCGGGTGCCGTCTGCGACACAATGTCACTTGGCGGCGAGAGGGCCTATTCTGTGGCGGCTCCCACTTTGTGGAATCTTCTTCGCTTGAGCTCCGTTTGGCTCCCGATCTTCGCTCCTTCCGCCATGATTTGAAAATTTGGCTCTTCCTACAATCTGGGTTGTGCTGACTCTCCTGGGTTGGGGTTATCTAATTGGGGTTTTAAACGTTAATTCGGCTTAAATGTTTAATATCTTTTAATTAATTTAATTTATTCACTGTTGTATTTTAATTGTAAGCCGCCCCGAGTCTTCGGAGAGGGAGTGGCATATAAGTCGAATAAATAAATAAATAAATAAATAAATAAATAAATAAGTCCAATTATAAATAAATAAATAAATATAAATATCCTGTCCAGATCAGGAACTAGATGATAGGAGATATCATTTTAGGATTTTTTTTTTAAAAATCTGTTTCAAATGAATATCAGATCAGGAACACAGATAATAAAGCAGGCCTTGTGCACCGAGTAGCAATGTGCAACAATTCCACTGTGGATTTTGCTAAGAGCACATTTAAGGTTTTGCTCAAATGAATCTATGGCATATTTTTTTGAAAAACCCTGCTAGTTCTGAAAATGTGTTGGTTGAGGCTGTTAGCTTCATCGTTCCTTGAACAAAATATTTTTATACCAATAGCCACTTAGATTTTTCCACAGTGCCCATTTTTCCTTTATAGTGATTCCTGGAATTATGCTGTGATAATATAATATGAGATGGGGATGGAGGAGGAGAATGATGGAGCAAAATTGTGTCCCACAATATAGGCAGTGAAACAATATCTTGAAAGTCTGAAAGTACTTATCCCCAGAGGTGGGATTCTACCGGTTCTGCCCGGCTCTGTAGAACCGATAGCTCTGAAGAGCAGCAGACATAGAACCGGTTCTATGTCTGCTGCTGTTCTGGCCCACCTGCCTGCCAGGGCTCTTACCTGATCTTTATTTCCTGCTTTTTAAACCTCAGCTGCCATTCGAGGCACAGCTGCAGTTGAAAAAGCAGGAAAAAAAGTGTCTTTTCAAACGTTGCTCCCCTGCACGCAGCGCTGCTCAGCTGTCCAGGCAGCAAACTGACAAAGATTTACATGCACGCGCAGCTTGCAGGGAAGCACATCGTAAATCACCGAACCGGTATAGTTAAACCTGTCGGATCCCACCCCTGCTTATCCCTCCTCATCTCTACAATCCAAGAAACTAGGGAAACTGGTGATGTTTGTATCCAACCTCCTCTTACCAGACCGTGGCCCAGCATGCAACTCTTTTACCTGTCTCCCAAGGTCATTCCCACATATCATTACACAGCTGCAATAACCCTCTGCCTACTTAACATATAACAGACTTGAAAATATCTGATCATCTTGAAGTCCTCCACATTCTTCTTATTCTTTTGGCTTTCCATCACGCTTTCCCCACTGCTGAAAATAGAAAGCTGAGGGGCAAGATCCCCCAGCTTTGGTCACCACAATCTGGCATGATACAGATTAACAGAGTTGGAAGGGAACCTTGTAGGCCATCTAGTCCAACCCACCCACCCCCCGCCCAAGCAGGACACCCTACACCATTTCTGACAGAGGCCTCCAGAAGTTGTGGGTACTCCATCACTAGAGGTATTTAAGAAGAAATTCAACAGCCATTTATCTGGAATGGTATAGAGTCTCCTGCTTGATCAAGGGGTTGGACTAGAAGACCTCTGAGGTCCCTTTCAACTTTGTTGTTCTGTTCTGTTTTGAGCCAAATAAATGTTGAGACTCTAGAAAGAGTGCAGAGAAGGGCAACAAAGATGATTAGAGGACTGGAGGCTAAAAGATAGGATGAATGGTTGAGGGAACTGGGAGTCTAGTCTAATGAAGAGAAGGATTAGGGGTGGCATGATTGGAGTCTTCCAATATTTGAGGGGCTGTCACAGAGAAAAGGGGGTTAATCTGTCCTCCAAAGTATCTCAGGGCTTTGGGGGAATAGGCTAGACAAATAATAGGTGGAAGATTATTAAAGAGAGATCCAACCTAGAATTAAAGAGAAATATCTTGTGAGCAAGAACAATTCATCAGTTTTCTTCCAAACATTGTGAGTGCTCCATCACTTTAGACTGTAAGAAGGGACTGGACAGCCATTTGTCTGGAATGTATAGCAACGTTGAGCAGGAAAACAGAGTGAGGCCTTAAATTAATACACATAATAAAGGCTAATTCTTACTTTCCCCCCAACACTAAATAATTAGAGATAGAACTATTAGCAATGTGCAGTTTTAGCACATTTGGGTCAAGGATAAATCAGATTTATCAGACCTTTATTGGCTGAGTTTCATAGCTAGCATATGATATAGGTATTGGTGGGTTGCAGAGTGAAGAAGATCTGACATAAGCTAAGACTGAAACCATCTGTGACATTATTAAACTCTTCGAAGGATCTAAAGAAATTGATGAACTGAAAACCGCCGTTAGATTCCCTCAGAGAATGTCATATTCAGTGATAGGATTGTTACAGCCAATCCCCAAAGTCTCTCAATTACTGATTTGATAAAACTAAAATGGCTAGGGGCTTTTCATTGGAAAACACAGTCGCTTTGAGCATACTGAAGATGTTTAAAAAGCCATCTTTTTATCTTTATGTGTGCATGTGTATTCACAAGCACACACATCTGTTTTCTTTGGGAATATAGATCTCTCTGTGATCCAATTCTTCTAGACATTTTGTCCATCAGGCTACGAGCAATAGCATGACAGCATGTCCCTTTGGATCTGAAACAAACAAACACACACAAATGGCTTTTGATCTTTCAGGTCTTTCCATATTTGTAATTTGTTTGAAAGCTTCCTCTTTATTTTTATTGACTAACCTCAATGGATTTGTATAGACTCTCTGCAAAAATGAACCCAACTACATCTTGCCAACTCATTGTATCTGATAAAACCCCTCTAGCTACAGGTGAAAGTCTTACAATTATCTCTTTCATTTCTCCAAAAACATATATGCCTGGCGTGGGTCAGCAAGTTAACAAGGAATGACTGTTTGAGGCAATGGATTTAATGAACAGGCCAAGTCCTGGAAAGCAGACCTGGAGATTTCTTTAAAAAGCCCAGAATTTGCAACAAATGATGGTCATAGAAAGAGAATTTCCTTTAAGGTTCAGTCTATGGTCTTGAACAACTGATGGATGCATTGTCTTTCTTGGTTGGTAGAGGAGTCCTTCAAAGAAGGGAGAGATGGACATTTTGAGCTCCCAGGATTTAGATGGAAAAAGAGACAGAAAAATCTTGAGGGGAAAATTAAAATTGCTGTTGTGGGTCTAGTTGTGTGCCTAGGGCACTGTGAGAATTAGCCAGGTCCTAATTTTATTCACAAGAGCTAGTTTGAGGTAGGGGTTAAAGTTTTGGGTTAGAAACTGGGTCAACACAATGAACATGAATTTGGACAAAATCTGAGAGACAATGGAGGATGGGGAGGCAGGATTTTCTTTTTATTCACATTTATATGCCGCCCTTCTCCGGAGACTCAGGGTGGCTTACAATCTTTGGAGCACAACCCAATGTGCTCAGCAATAGCCTTCATTCTATTGTATATGCTTGCTTATTACTAGGGCTTTTGGCCCCCCACAAGCGGTATTTTTACAAAGTCAGCTTATTGCCCCCAACAATCTTGGCTCCTCAATTTACCTACCCCGGGAGGATGGAAGGCTGAGTCAACCTTGAGTCTGGTGGGATTCGAGCCTGCACTAATTGCAGGCAGCCGGAGCTAAGTGCTAGGTGTTTAACAGCCTGCACCACCAAGGCTCTTCCATGGGGTCATGAACAGTCTGACACAATTTAGCAGCTGAACAACAACAAAATTTTCAGTGCTAGGAAGAAGATAGGGGCAATCCACTTCTGAAAAAGTTGCTGAGGGACTTGTCCAAACAGGCAACAGTGGTCAACATCTTCATCCAGCCCTCAGTATTAGGATTTACAGATCTGTTGTAAGAGATAACCAGGCTGAGCCTGAGGGAGGAGTCAAACATATCATCAGTCTTGAATCCCTTCATGCTCACAAGAGATCTAAGTCCAGCCCACCTTGAATTCACTTAATGGCATTCAAATTAATAACAATCGCTGAAAAAAATCTATTATAACCTAAATGCACACTTATGATTATTGCCCTGCCCATGAGATCATGTGATCACAATTTGGGCACTTGGCAAGTGCCCCACAATCACATGATCACAAATTGTAATGTTTTTTGGTTTCCAGAAAAAAGTTCCATTATTTTAAGCTGATTTGTACTTATGACCATATGATTTGACTTACAACTATGTGACTAAACTTATAACTATTGTAAAAATGGTCATGAAATCAGGTCCACTGATGTGATGACTTGATTTAAGCCCACAATAACTAATGATGAAAATTCCAATCCCAGTTGTTGTAAAATTGAGGACTATCTATAATCCAATCCAGGGAAGTTATTTTATAAATATTATCTGTAATCTATACAGACTTCTATACTTGCAGCTGCCTGTAATAAAGTTGTTGTTTTTTTAATTTGGGAAAAAATAAATTTTTAAAATTTTAATTTGCTTCCCCCAAAGTATGTGGCTATTGATATGATTTATATCTAAGCAATTGCTAATTTAAAAGATCTCTGAAGATTATATACTTTCTGTTAAGAGTCACTCAAATTTCAAATAGGAAACCACCTGTGTATAGAATTATAATTTAAAAATGGTTTTTCAATAGAGTTAAATTCTGTGTCAGATTTATTTTTGAAATGTAAGTAAATAAAAATACGAAGTTTTGACATTGAGGTGCATTCCCACAACATAGAAATTCTTGTACAGAAGGAACTGTGTGCATTTTTCATAAGAAGTACAGAGTATTTTTGCATGTACAAATCTAGTGTTCTAGGTATAGAATTAATAATCCTAATACTAGGTTATATAATTCTCACTTATATAATCTCAGTCTTTTTACTGTGCCTGCCCCCCGCTCTCTGCGAGAGAGAATAATTTCACTCAGAAAAATTGCCCCATGACTTTGAAAAGAAACAAAAAATATGAGTCATAATTTCACAGAATTCTGATGAAAAAGATAACAAGACTTTCAGTGTTTTTTCATGTAAGGATTCATAGTCTCTGTGAATCTTCTTCCAATTCTTCTCATGATTTTTCCCTCCAATTGTTTCCATTCAAGGAAAACTTCTTCATTCACAAATAGAAAACTTGTTTAGCTAATTGGTTGCCCTAGTGAGAATAACTATTATATTTGTGTTTTCATTAAACTCTGCAAGAATCCAGCAGTGGACTGGGAATTCAAAGAAGAAACCATTAATGTTATCCTCTCATTTTTGATCTTCTCTTATAAAATCAAGTGATCTAATTCTATGACAGAAGGACCGGAAGATAGCTATTTGAACTGCCCTTTTCTATTTGCTCATCTACAAGGTATAAAATTGCTAACAGGTTACAAAGAAATATATCTACTGATTTCTTCTTAGAAAATGTCTTAAACATGCATGTTACTAATACTTTTGGACTATGAACCCCGAAGAGGTTTAGCTGGCCTTGTCATACAGATGGCAAATTTCAAATACATCTACTCTGTTGCTTAAAATCCTTCTTTCCTTCCTTCCCTTCCTTCCTTCCCTTCCTTCCTTCCTTCTCTTCCCCTTCCTTCCTTCCCTTCCTTCCTTCCTTCCTTCCCTTCCTTCCTTCCTTCCTTCCTTCCTTCCTTCCTTCCTTCCTTCCTTCCTTCCTTCCTTCCTTCCTTCCCTCCCTCCCTCCCTCCTCCTCCCTCCCCCTCCCTCCCTCCTTCCTTCCTTCCTTCCTTCCTTCCTTCCTTCCTTCCTTCCTTCCTTCCTTCTCTATAGAACAGGGTACATGAATTCTGACTCAAACAATCTTAGATGTATATTCCCCCTGGCATGTATTGAAGACTATTTAAAACCCCACTATTTTCATTAAAAAGCCATCTGATTATTTTAGTCACAATGGACTTCGGTAATAGTTTATACTGATTTATATAAATGTTTGCGTATCTCAAATTGCTTTCATTCCATACTGGAAAAAGCTGTAAATAATTACAGCATGCTTCTCCCTCATCCCAGCTTCTTTCTCACTGAACTAGGAGGGACAGTTGAGATGTGCAGATGGCTGAAGGGAGGAATTAAAATAATTGCTTGTGCAGATGTGGTTACATGAAATTTGCCCCAAAGCAAGAACTTTCTAATTGTCTGAGCCGCTTTTTAAAAGGAGAGAGATTGGCTTCCTGGGAAATAAATATCTAAAATTTGAATAGATACATGAAGTTTATACTGGGGAAAAAAAACTAGAAATAATAAACAGGGACAGCTCCCCAAATTCCATTGTTATTTTTTTTTCCTGGTTCTTTCCCCCCACACCCGAAGCAGCTGGCTTTTTTCTAACCCTTCTGGAATTTCTTATACAGGTAGTCTTTGGTTTACCACCATATGCTTAATGACTGTTCAAATTAACACGGCACTGGAAAAAAGTAACGTAAGAATGGTCCTCACAAAATACAAAAACGGTGAAATGAAATTACACATTGCCGAATAGAATTGAAGGTGGAATTGTTTCTTCTGGGGATTATTAAGGGAAAATATCTAAAAGGTAAAATATTTGATGTTACACATTACCACAGCAGTGAGAATTTCACTTGCACAATGTTGGAAAATGGCCAATATACCGACAGATTGTTTAATAATCCCAAAAATTTTTTGATTGTGCAGAAATGGACAAACTCACTGTAGAATTAAACAATAAGGAAGATTCAGTTTGGGATAACTGGTATCAATGGATAGATAGTAGGAATAAGAAACGCATAGATCAGAAGAAGATATAAATATGTGTATGTACATGACTATTTAGAAACGTATGGAAACGTATGAATATAACTAGGATTTTTTTAGTACTGTCAAAGAAGATGGAGATTGGTAAAAAGTTATTTGTAGATTTTCTTGTATTTTAACGTTTCAGTTTCAATAAAGGTTTAATATTAAATAAAGAAAAGAATGGTCCTCACACTCATGACCGTTGTAGCATTTCTAGGGTCACATGATCAAAATTGGGGAACTTGGCAACCAACCCATATTTATGACAGATGCAGCATCCAGCGGCCACTTGATTGCCATTTGCAATCTTTCCAGCCAGTTTCTGACCAGCAAAACAATGGGGGAAATCTAGGTTCGCTTAATGACCATATGATTCGCTTAACAATGCCAGTGATCCGCTTAGCAACTGTGACAAAAAAAAAAGGTCATAGAATTGGGATTGTCTCACAAATTGGGATTCCCTCACTTCACAACCACCTCACTTAGCAACAGAAACCTTGGTCCCCACTGTGGTGATAAGTCTGAGGACTGCCTGTACCTAGGAAATGAAGACATAGGACAATTCAGTTGCTTAGCTGATTTCAGTCACCTTCCTCCTTTTTTCCAACCCAGCTGTCTTATGTCTTTGTCCACCTTTATTCTGTTCTCTAGGGAACAATGTCTCTGTGGTTGTGTGTTAATTTTGTAAGGCGTAGCTGCTGTTTAAGATGACAAAGGCTCCTTTGGCAACTGAGTAGAAAAATCTGAGTGGGCAGCAGGAGTGTGGAAGGGGAGAAACCTTGAGCCTGACCTTCAATGGTAGCTAGAAGAAATACTTGTCATATTGATATGTAGGGATGAATTTGTCACTGCAGTAGTCTGGAAGCCTGATTTGACAATATTTATCTTCTTGGCAGAAGAAGAAAGAAGTCTGTATCAAGGGAATCTGTTGCCTACTTCTGGTTTGGTCTTGATGCACTTAAAACAAGGGGTTATTTCCAAGATGGATATTGGAATGGTCATTGCTCTCATAAAGGAAAACAAGAGTTGTTGGGTTTTTTTTTTTTTTGCTGATTCTGGATCTTTCTCCCGCCCCCTCCTGGGGGTTTGAATTCTGGCTGCCTAGCAAATCACATCCGATCACTATCTCTAAAAGCAGCTGACATGTTTATCTTGTCCCTGTCTTATTCACAGATCTCGAAGGGTTTTTTTTTTAATCCCAGGCTTTGAATCAGTAGCTTTCACGAGTTCTGTCAGAAAAAACTGAGTGGTGCGTGAAGGAAGGAAAACCGGCTGATATATATGGACTAATCTAAATAACTGAACCCCGTTTCATAGTAGGATTCAGATTGAAGTGCATGCATATGGATTAATAGATGACAGATAACAGATAATCAGAGTTGGAAGAGACCTTGTAGGTCATCTAGTCCAACCCCCTGCCCAAGCGGGAGACCCTGAACCATTTCTGACAAATGGCAGTCCAATCTCTCCTTGAAAGTCTCAAGTGATGAAGCTCCCACAACTTCCGAAGGCAAATCTGTTCCATTGGTTGACTTTTCTCACTGTCAGAAAGTTTCTCCTTATTTCCAGGTTAAATCTCTCCTTGTTCAGTTTCCATCCATTATTCCTTGTCTGGCCTTCAGGTGCTTTAGAAAATAGCTTGGCCCCTTCCTCTCTATGGCAGCCCTTCAAATATTGGAAGATTGCTATCATGTCTCCCCTGATCCTTCTCTTCACTAGACTAGCCATGCGCAGTTCCTGTAATCGTTCTTAATATGTTTTAGTCTCCAGTCCCCTAATCATCCTGGTTGCTCTTCTCTGTACTTTTTCTAGAGTCTCAATATCCTTTTTATAGTGTGGGAACAGCAACATTTAGAGAATTCAGAAATGCACAACCCAAGATTGAGTTCTGATTGATGATCAAATATCCACTGGGAGTGACTATATGTAGGTAGTGCATTGACTTACGACCATAATTGAGTTCAAAACATCTGTTGCTTTTTGTTCACTCAGTTTTATTTTCATTACAGGTAGCCCTCAATTTAGGGCTACAATTGAGCTCAAAGCAAGACAGATATTAAGTGTGTTTTATCCCATTTTATGACTTTTCTTAAAAGAACGTTTATGTTCTTTTTTTCTTTCTTTTTTTCATAATTTTAAGTGCAACTGCAGCTGAATTAGTAACATGGTTGTTAAGTGAATGTGGCTTCCCCATTAACTTTGCTTGTCAGAAGAATATAATTCTTTTATTGGCCAAGTGTGATTGGACACACAAGGAATTTGTCTTGCAGCAAATGCTCTCAGTGTACATAAAAAGAAAAGTTACATTCGTCAAGAGTCAAGAATCATCAGGTCCAACACATAATAATAGTCCTAGGGTACAATAAGCAATCAAATCATACTAGGAAACAGTCAATATAAATCATAAGGATACAAGTGACAAAGTTACAGTCATACAGTCACAAGTGGGAGTGGATGGGTGATAAGGAGTGATGAGAAGATTAATAGTAATAGTAGTGCAGACTTTGTAAATAGTTGGACAGTGTTGAGGGAGTTATTTGTTTAGCAGAGTGATGGCGTTTGGGAAAAAACTGTCCTTGCGTCTAGATGTTCTGATGTGCAGTGCTCTATAGCATCGTTTTGAGGAAAGGAGTTGAAACAGTTTATGTCCAGGATGTGAGGGGTCTGTAAATACTTTCACAGTCCTCTTTTTGACTTGTGCAGTATACAGGTCCTTGATTGAAGGCAGATTGGTAGTAATTGTTTTTTCTGCAGTCCTAATTACTCTCTGAAGTCTGTGTCTGTCTTGTTGGGTTGCAGAACCAAACCAGACAGTTATAGAGGTGCAGATGACAGACTCAATAATTCCTCTGTAGAACTAGATCAGCTGTTCCTTGGGCAGTTTGAGCTTTCACAAAAGGTGAAAAGCTTTCACAAAAGGTCACAAAAGGTGATCACGTAACTCCCGAACACTGCAGCCATCATGAATATGAGTCAGTTGCCAAGCATCTGAATGTTGATCAAATGACCATGAGGATGCTGCCGCGGTCAGTGCCATTGTAACTTTGAAGATCACCAAATGAACTGTTTTAATTCAAGGACTACCTGTAGATAGACCCTTTTCAGCAGAGGTCTCCAAGCTTGACAACTTTAAGACTTGTGGACTTCAACTCCCAGAATTCTGGGAGTTGAAGTCCACAAATCTTAAAGTTGCCAAGTTTGGGGACCCCTGCTCTTCAGGATAATCTGAAGATAATTATCTGAAGATATTTCCGATTATTCAGCCTACTTCACAGAGTTGCTATTGCACAGCTGGCATGAATGATGAAGTCACACTAAGCCAACTTCAGCAACATAGAGAAAGTATAGAATATTGATGCAATCAAAACAAATTAATAAATGTTCATTGCCACTTCATGTGGAGTGTGTGCGGTAGAACAAATGCTTCTACAGAAGATCATTTTTCTAGAATTCAAATAATGATAACCCTAGGCATTATTGACTGCTTTATTTCTTTTTTCTTTTGTATTGATCTCATACCCAGGCTTTGCTTTTTTCACAATAGTTGTTCATTTAAATTAACATTTCCATTAAGCTATTCATCATAATTCCTCTTTCATGGTCTTTCAAATGAACCTGGAAAACTCACTTCAGACCTCTCTTGAATGTTAGATTTAATTTTATACACTACCTGTGGAATAGACTTCATTTTTATTGCTGGTTTTAAACTTCATCAAAACCTGCTTTAGTTATCTCTCTGTGTGTGTTTTCTCACTGTATTGACATTTAAGTATGTTTAGGAATGCATTTTCTGATCTCTTACATACAGTATATTTCTGATACACACAATGCCATAATTTATGAAAATAATGTTGGGCCTATGAGTTTGTACCAGGTACACAAAGCCTGCATTTGGTTGTGTCCCAATATATTTGTGGCCTTTACTGGTCCACATTTGTTCAACAGCCCATGATTTTAAAAGTTCAAATCTCATGATGATAAATCAGTGCCATGGTAGATGGGCATACAATTTTACTAACTTACCTAAAAGATTTGTATGGCTGCCCATGTTATATAAAATAACTGGTGAAGATAAAGGTAAAGATTCCCCTTGCACGTACGTGCTAGTCATTTCAGGCTCTAGGGGGCGGTACTCATCTCCGTTACAAAGCTGAAGAGTCAGCGCTGTCCGAAGACGTCTCCGTGGTCATCTGGCTGGTATGTCTAAACACTGAATGCACATGGAATGCTGTTATCTTCCCACCAAAGGGGTCCCTATTTTTCTACTTGCATTTTTACATGCTTTCAAACTGCTAGGTTGGCAGAAGCTGGGACAGGTAATGGGAACTCATTCTGTTACGCAGCACTAGGGATTGAACTGTCGAACTGCTGACCTTTCTAAGCAACAAGCTCAGTGTCTTAACCACTGAGCCACCGTCCCACAAGATAACTGGTTAGCTAGGAACAAATGACAAAAGAGAGAATTGTTTAGTTATTTGTATCCTGCGTTTATTATTTTTACAAATAACTCAAAGTGGCAATTATATCCAACATACCTTCCTCCTCCTATTTTCCCCCTAGCAACAACCCTGTGAGGTGGGTTAGGCTGAGAGAGAGGGACTGGCCCAAAGTCACCCAGGCCAGCTTTCACAGCTAAGGCAGGACTAGAACAGAGCCTGACCTTCTTTTTCTGCTATAACCAAGTTAAAGTTTTCATCACATTTCTCTCTGCTAGTTCCAATATTAGTATTTGCTTTAAGGTCATACTTCATTCTTTGCTTTTCACATATCATGAAAGGTGTTGGTAACAACTTATAAAGTCGTACATGGCTTGGGTCCAGGGTACTTGTGGGAGCATCTCCTGCCGGCATCATGCTCCGATTGCCCGGTACGCTCCCACAGACAGGGCCTCCTTGGGATACCGTCGGCCAGACATTGTCAGTTGGCAGTGCCTAGGGGCAGGGCCTTCTCTGTGGGAGCAACAACCCTGTGGAACCAACCGAACTCCTTGTGACCTTAAGAGGCTTTTTCAACAGGCCAGTCTGGACTAACCTTGTTTTAAATTTTAATTGAATTTTAATCCTTGGGCTTGTATTTGGTTTAATTTCTTTTTATTGTAAAATTTGTAATGAGTTTTATATTGTTAGCTGCCCTGAGTCCTTAGGGAGAGAGGGCAACATACAAGTCTAATAAATTATTATTATTATTATTATTATTATTATTATTATTATTATTAAACCATAGCTAATAAAGGAAGAAAGTTTTTTTTTTCCTACCAGAATCTTAATTCTCATCTGATCATACATGAAAACAAACAAGTTGATTCACCCAAGGGATTCTTACAATTGGTAAATCCATCTGGAACTTTTTACATCTGGAGAGTAGATGATGTAATCTCTACAAGAGGTTGCGGCTGGCCAGAACTTCAGTAGATGTGATCCTATAAAGAGAGAGAGAGTTAAAAGGACAGAATCATGATCACATGAAGTGTTTGTACTTCTTTGTAATGCCTTGGTAAGATCACACTTGGAATATTGCATCCAGTTTTGGTCACCACGATATAAAAAAGTTGTTGGGACTCTGGAAAGAGTGCAGAGAAGGGGCAACAAAGGTGGTTAGAGGGTGGGAGACTAAAACATATGAAGAATGGTTGCAGGATTTGGATATGTCTACGCTCTCTATTTATGACTGCCCTTGCACACCATCCGGAGGCTTCAGCTGGTGCAGAATGCGGCCGCGCGGGTTGTGATGGGAGTTTCCTGGTACTCCCATGTTACACCCCTCCTGCGCGACCTGCATTGGTTACCGGTTGCCCTCCAGGTGAGGTTCAAGGTTTTGGTGTTGACATACAAAGTCCTTCAAGGCATAGTTCCGGGATATCTACGGGAGCGCCTCCTGCCGGCATTGAGTGCCAACCGCCCTGTGCGAGTACACAGGCAAGGGCTCCTCAGGGTGCCGTCTGCGACCCAGTGTCATTTGGCAGTGCCCCGGGGAAGGGCCTATTCTGTGGCAGCGCCCACCATATGGAATCAATTACCCCTGGGACTCCGTTTGGCCCCTGACCTTCGCACCTTCCACCACGATCTGAAAACCTGGCTCTTTGAACAGGCTGGGCTGTGCTGACCTCTTGGGCGGGTGTTAAATTTAATTCAGGAATTTTATACGGGTTTTAGATTAATTGGCTTGTAGTATTTAATATTGTTTTAGGTAACTAACTTATTGTCTGTTTTTAGTTGTGAGCCGCCGCGAGTCCTTTCGGAAAGGGGGAGGCATACAAGTCAATCAATCAATCAATCAATCAATCAATCAATCAATCAATCTAGCCTAATGAAAAAAAAAGACTAGTGGTGACATGAGAGAAGTGTTCCAATATTTGAGGAGTTGCCACAAAGAAGAGGGAAGCAAACCATTTTTTTCAAAGGACCGGAAGGCAACTTAAGAACCAATGAATGGAAATTAATGAAAGAGAGAAGCAACTTAGAACGGAGGAAAATTTTTCTGACAGTGAGAACAATTAATCATAGGAGCCACTTTCCTCCAAAAGGTGTGGGTGCTCAAACCCTGGAGGTCTTTAAGAATAGATTGGACAACCATTTGTCTGATAATGCTATAGGGTTTCCTGTCTGTTTGGAAAATAATTGAAATAGAAGACCTTCAAAGTCCCTTCCGACTCTGTTATTCTGACACTTGCTATCTTCTCAGCTGATTCAATAAAATTACCTGCATGAACCCATACATATATACCCCCAAGAAAATCCACAGCTTGCTCACTTTCCATCAAATAATAATTCCCTCAACACTGTTCAACTATTACAAAGTCTGCACTACTATTACTGTTAATCTTCTCATCGCTCCTTATCACCCATCCCCTCCCACTTGTGATTGTAGGACTGTAACTTTGTCTCTCGTATACCCTAGGACTATCATTAAGTGTTGTACATTATGATTCTTGATTCTTAACGAATGTATCTTTCCTTTTATGTATACTGAGAGTATTTACACCAAGACAAATTCCTTGTGTGTCTAATCACACTTGGCCAATAAAGTATTCTATTCTATTCTATTCTATTCTATTCTATTCTATTCTATTCTATTCTATTCTTATTCTATTCTATCACAAATCCACTCCTGGTGGCCCTTGGCCACCAACAAAATATTATCCATTGTCCCTTGCCCTTAGAAATATGAGCACAATCTCATAACCATGAATGGGGGGGTTACCAACCAATATGGAAAGTATGATGTTTGAAGGATATAAGGAAGTCTAAAAAGATGTTACTCTATCTGTAGTATCTCCATTGGTGGTGAGCAGAAGTTGCTTGTGATGGTTTCCCATCCTTAAATTGGGATGTATCTCCTGAGAGGGAGAGAAGATCAGAGAGAAGGCACTCTTGTGGTGTAAACTGAAGCAGTGGTACTAAGTATCCCAGCACAGTACTTTTTGCAGTCTGAGATTGGAGGAAAAAATTATTTCAATTGAAAAAAAAAATCCATCTTTCAGAATTAGATTTCTTGAGCACGTGAAACATGATCTCCACTTGTAGAGGAGCGTTTTCATTGTGTTCATGCTCAGCAATTTGAATTTAATCTCCTATTCTGTTCTCTCCACTCACCTTACTATCTCCTTTCTTCAGCATTTTATTAATCGCTTTCTCGGTTCTTCTTTGAGAGGCTTCCAATGGCAACAGTAATCTACACTGGAAGAAATTTAACCATATTTTGCATTAGCCACTTTTAGCTCACATACCCAAAGGTGCTTTTTCAGGAAGCAACTGGACTTTCTGGTTTTTCTTTGAAGATGTTTCGCTTCTCACCCAAGAAGCTTCTTCAGCTCTGACTGGATGGTGAGGAATGGAAGGATTTATACGCCTTGCAGACAGCTGGTCATTTGCATCCTTTTAGAGAGTCGTTGAGGCCACTTGGAGGTTTATATGTGTCCTCAGGGTCACCTGAGTAGTGTTCCTGTAATCTGCAATTTTTTCTGGAAATCCATTCATACTCCTACACCATTTGAAGGTTGTTCATCCCATTCCTTCCGTTCCCCACCATCCAGTCAGAGCTGAAGAAGCTTCTTGGATGAGAAGCGAAAAGTCTTCAAAGAAAAAACCAGAAAGTCCAGTTGCCTCTTGCAATAGCACCTTTGGGACAACCATGACCTGGATGACTGAGAATCTCCATGGACTTTATAGCTTATCTCTATCTCATCTATCTGGGACCTTTGGAGTAGCTTGAAGGTTCTAGTGATCTTGAACCAGAACTTCCATTACCAAAGTCTGGTTTGTGAAATCCAACTGAGTAAGGCAATTGTAACCTGTCCTGTGGCTACATGGGGATCCATGCTCTACTAAAGATTCACCTAACTTTATAGGTGGAAACCATAACCAACTTTTAAAATTAAAAGCAGGAACACAAGTAAATAGGGAGAAGACCTTAACCCAAAAGTGTCCAATTTATTTTTTAATCTGGTGGACACATTGGAAATTAGAAGAACACATTGTAGACCCTGTCACAGAATGTCCTAACCAGTGATGGTATTGATTGATTCATCAGAATGCTACCTGTTACCCATGCAAGTACATGGAGTATTTATGTAGTCTCTGGCTACTCACAGCCATCTTTCAGAACTAAGGACAGGGTCTGTGTTCATGTCTCCAATTTTCTTCAAAAATTGTTTATAGAATTGAATCCAAAGTGCTGAATATAAAAAGGCAGGGTAGGATTGTAGAGTTAAATATCATTGGGCATCTGGATTAATATTGCAGAATGCCAGTGTTAATTTTTTTTTCCATGCCAGATTGCCTTGGTTTTGTTCAACTCACTCTTTCTAGATTTGTGCAATTGTTTTCTCAAGAGCTGTTTTTCCCTTGTGGGAGAAATTATACGGTGGGTTTCATTCTTTGCAGGATGCACCACTTTTGTTTTCTGACATCTTTTTTCTTTCTTTTCTAAGCCCTTCTGAGATGAAGATGAAACTCATATATCGCTCTATAGGATTTGGAAAGGCTAACTTTGAGTCAACTCTGCAGATTTTCTTGACCTTATTTTTCCAGAAGTGATGCTGCCCTTGCCTTCTTCCCAGGGCTGACAGGAAGTGAGCGGTCTAAAGTCAACCAGCTGGCTTAATCAGGATTAGAATTCACAGTGTCCCAATCTCTCTAGCCCAGTACCTTAAACTATTACACCAAACTCTCTCCCTTCCTCTCTCCTTCTCTCTCTCTCTGCTTCTCTCCCCCCCTCTCTCTCACACACACAAAAACACGCACAACATTTTATTGGCTTTCTACATACATGATATATACACCCCGCTTTATTAATATAGGAAGATTAACTCAAGGTTTATGCATTGAACAGTGGCAGAACCTGACAAATGTGGTTTACACTAAATGATAAATGGGTGACCTTTCAGAAGCACTGTGGCTGTAGGTTAGACTGCCAAATCTAAAAAACTTAATAAAACAGAATCATAGGGTTGAAAGGGACCTCAAAGGTCTTATAGTCTAACTCCCCTGTTCAAGGCAAGAGGCCTTATACCATCCTGGTCAAATGGTTGTCCAGTGTATTTTTGAAAACCTCCAATGATGGTGCACCCACAGCTCCAAAAGGCAGATTTTTTCCTCCTACTTCTAGGTTGGGTATCTCTTTATGACCTTCCACCCATTACTCCTTGTCCTATTCTCAGGTGCTTTAGAAAATAGGTCAACCCCCTCTTCTCTGTGACAGCCCCTCAAGTACTGGAAGACAGATATCTTGCCCCCCCAATCCTTCTTTCAGAAGAAGGCAATCCCCTTTCAGAAGAAGACAGTGGTAATCCTCTCACACAATCTCAAGGATGTATCTCAGAGGTCATCAGAAATTAACCTCAACTCAAGAGAAAATTCATCTCATACTGAATTAACTCATCCAACATTTAATAAGTATTTGGAGATATATGGCTTTTGATCAGGGGTGGGATTCTACCAGTTTGGACCAGTTCTATAGAACCGGTTGTTACGATTCCGTGCAGTTCGGAGAACTGGTAAATTGTGCTACTGATTGGCCCTTCCCCCCTCCTGTTGGATTTCTGCTTTCTAGCTAATCTAAATCTCTATTGTACTGCTTTGCCTTCGCCCAGGAGGCTTCCCTGAGGCCCAGTCAGGGGTGGTATTCAGGATATTGAGGGGTGGGGGAGAAGTGGCCTGAGAACAGAGCCGAACCTTCCTTAAGACTGAAGCTTCTATTTTTCAGTGCAGACTCAGGCAGCAGATTGCAGAAAGGCAGATCTGTGAGTGAATCTATGATTCTGCAAGCAACTCAATCTGCTTTGCCTTATTTTGGGTAAAAGTTGCGCTCTCTCTCTCTCTCTCTCTCTCTCTCTCTCTCTCTCTCTCTCTCTCTCTATATATATATATATATATATATATATATATGTAGGTCTTGGTGTATTCGGGTCTTGTCCCATGTATGATTGAGAATACCTTGGCAACGTTTCGACGAAATCTCATCCGTCATCTTCAGGCTGGTGTCTTCAGCTTCGTTCTTCTGGGAGAAGAAGCTGAAGACACGAAGCTGAAGACACCAGCCTGAAGATGACGGATGAGATTTCGTAACGGCCAAGGTATTCTCAATCTTACACGGGACAAGACCCGAATACACCAAGACCTACATACCTTTACCTGTGAAATATATATATATATATATATATATATATATATATATATATATTTATTTTATTGGACGTATAGGCCGCCCTCTCTCCCGAGGGACTCAGGGCGGCTTACAATAAAAAATAAGAATACAAATATTAAAATACAATTAAACTAATCAAATTAGCCCAATAAAAATTAAAACCCAATTAAAAACTAAAATCTATAAAACCCCACCCCACCCTATACAGTCCAGGCTGGCCTGTTGAAACAACCAAGTCTTTAGGTCACGGTGAAAGGAACAGAGGTCAGGGGCCAGCCGGAGCTCCAAGGGGAGCTGATTCCACAGGGTGGGTGCTTCCACAGAAAAGGCCCTACCCCTGGGCGCCGCCAACCGACAATGTCTGGTCGACGGCACCCCCAGGAGGCCCTGCCTGTGGGAGTGTACAGGGTGATTGGAGGTTGACGCTGGCAGGAGGCGCTCCCGCAATATAATATAATATAATATAATATAATATAATATAATATAATATATATATATATAAAACAATATTTACAAACATTTACAATATTTATGTAGAAGCCACACCCACCCAGTTACATGACCACCAAGTCACCCTCCAGTCAGCAAGCCACATCTACCCAGTCACATGACCACTAAGCCACACCCACAAATTAGGCCATGCCCACAGAACCAGTTGTTAAGAAATTTGAATCCCACCCCTGCTTTTGATAGTTGGCAACAGAAGCATACAGACCAATGACATTATTAAACCAGGTGTTTTAATAATATTTTCCTTCTAGATGCATGGGAATCACCAATAATAAAACCAATGGATTCCCTTCTTGGATCTCCTTCTTTCTGATGATGAGACATTTAAACTAATTTGCCAAAGTCACATTCATTCCAGAAGACAATTCTAGGCAAGGAAAGTTGCTGAATTGCTGGAAGTCTCACAGGGAGTATTTTAGATTTGGCTTTATCCAATGAGAAATTTCTCTTATTGGCAGACACTGTCACTAGTGGAGAAGTGGGAGTAATTCTCAAAAGGTGTAGAATTTATCCCTGTGGGACATTGAACTCCTAGGTTTAAGCCTTCAAATAAAACCTTTGGAACTGGACCCACTTTCAGAGGATTTCTCCAAATCCTCTAGTTCCAGCATCTGTGCCAACTGTGTACACAACCTTTGTCAGTAAGCTGTTCAGCTAACACCCACTGATATTGTAATAGTGCTTCTCTGGAACTTTACTGATTGCCACAGCCACTGCACACTTGCATTTCTGAGAAGTGGTACATTTATCTCAAGGAGAAAAAGTGTGTAGGACTTGGGACTAGAAACAGCAAGCATTGTTGCTTTTCCAAATATTGGTTGAACATATGATGGAAGACTTCTTTAAATCTCCCTATTGTACTGTGCCCCACATTTTCTCAGGAGCTCAGGAACATTGGTTGGTAGTGTCCTCTTAGCCTTACAAGGGTAAGCTGAGAGGTTGGGTTGAGAGAGAATGTGCATAGTTTAAAAATGCAGAGCCTGACCAGTGTCCAGAGGAACTTATGACTGGTTGAAAAGTCATAAAAGCAAGATAAAATAATAAAGGAAGCAAGCCAAAGAAGAAATACATTTAAAGCTTACAGTTTAAAACACACAGTAATCCCCAAGTAACACTGACAGAGAGTGACTTAAGGAGGAAGAGTTAAGATCAGCATTCATCAAGAAACCCTCAATGTGGGTGGAAAAGTCAGATATTTGTCTGTTGTTAAGAAGTTCATAATGTCACCACATCAGGGATTATGGCCTAGCAAAGATGTATATTTGGATCTCCTGGAGGAATATTAAGAAATATCTACTTAACTTCTTAACTAATACCTCTTTTAATAATACCTAGGGAGAACTTCCATCCCATCATAAACTCATCTTTATGTAATCATCTTCACTGTTAAAATGACCCATAACTTCATTTTATTTTAGGTTGTCATATTTGTTAGAGATACTACTTAGATCAAGGGTCTTCAAACTTGGCAAGTTTAAGACTTGTGGACTTCAGCTCCCAGAATTCCTGAGCTAACATGACTGGAGGAGGAATTGTGGAAGTTGAAGTCCACAAGTCTTAAAGCTGTCAAGTTTGAAGACCCCTGATTTAGATGTACTCACAAAAAGTTGGAATGAAGAGAAAGAGGACTTCTGTGTTCAGACAGAGCCTTTAATATAGGTTCCACCATGTCTAGATCCAGCTTTGGATGCCTTAATATTTTTGGATGATCTTGGCTACATCAGTAAATGTCCAACTTGCCTATCTTGGAATGGGTTAGAAATCAGTGAAATCTCCCTCATGAAATGTTATTTGGTCAGTACCTTTTTCATTTTCTTTTCATCTATGGAGAATCCTCTATTTTCCCTACGTGGTGGTGACTCAGAATTCCTTAAAGGAGAGTGCTTTTTAAAAAAATCTTCAAAACCTCCTCTGCTGTTCAAGTTTATATTTACTTTAAAAACTGCTAAGAGACAGATTTGGGAAATGTTAACAAGATTTTGCCATAATTCAGAATAGGATTGCCTACTTCTAAGTAAAATCTCTGGCTAAGATACTTAACAGGTGATCTGCAAACAGTTGCTCCAACCTTAAGATGAATGGCAGGCTGTGTTTTATTTGTTCATTTATTTATTTGATTTGTCAATTACTTACAACAAGGGTCTTCAAACTTGGCAAGTTTAAGACTTGTGGATTTCAACTCCCAGAATTCCTGAGCTAACATGACTGGAGGAGAAATTCTGGGAGTTGAAGTCCACAAGTCTTAAAGTTGTCAAGTTTGAAGACCCCTGGCTTACAAGATAATAGGTATAAGTATAAACATGAGTAAGAATACAGGAAATAGGTACAAATAAATGGGGGACAATAGGACAGGGACAGTAGGCACGATTGTGCACTTACACACGCCCCTCACAGACCTCTTAGGAATGGGGTGAGGTCAATAGTGGATAATTTGAAGTTAAAGGAGTGAGGGTTAGAGGATGTAACAACAGAGTCAGGCAGTACATTCCAGGGATTGACCACTCTGTTGCTGAAGTCATACCATGTTTCCCCGAAAATAAGACACTGTCTTATATTTTTTGGCTCCCAAAACACACTAGGTCTTATTTTCGGGTAGGTCTTATATATTTATGGTGCCAAATAGTGGGTGTGAGTGTGTAGGGGGTGTTTGGTGCACGGTTGCTCCCTGAAAAGTCTTCCTGGAACTGGAGATTTACACTAGGTCTTATTTTCGGGGTAGGTCTTATATTAGGGCAGGTTTCGAAAATAGTGCTAGGTCTTACTTTCGGGGTAGGTCTTATTTTCGGGGAAACACGGTACTTTCTGCAATCAAGTTTGGAGCAGTTTACATTGAGTTTGTATCTGTTGTGTGCTCTTGTATTGTTGTTTATATTATATATTATGTTATAATAATAATATATGATATGATATGATATGATATGATATGATATGATATGATATGATATAGCATAGTATAATATAATATAATGTAATATAATATAATATAATATAATATAATATAATATAATATAATATAATATTCTTGTATTGTATTGTTATACCATACGTTCAGGTTTTGTTTCCAGTTGGGTGTGATAGCTTTGTACATAATGAAGTAAATTATTGACTTTGTTTCCAGTGAATAAAAATCTTTTACTTACTTAGGAGACTCAGGTTTTCCTTGGCGTGCTGTCACTAATGGCTTTTTCATAGTCCTGAAATAATAACGAAAGGAAAATGCATCAACAAAGAGTGGAAGGAGAAAGAAATTCTCCTTTTGAGAATTGAAGCATCACCATGACCATCCTCTTTGTACATATAGTGTAATGCAAGTACAAAAAGGGTAGGGTTTGGGTTATGCTGCTGGCTTTTTTTTAAAGAGGAAAGTTAAAGAATACAGGAAAATATTTTAAGGATCCCCATTTTTTTAGATATATTATTTTGATTATAAATCTTAACTATTTCTATTAGCCGAATATGACCGACCATGTATTGTATCAATGTTTGGAATGATGTGTGTTACAGAAAGATTTGGTATAACATCCAGTCTATTTCTATATTGGATCTTGTAATGCTGGAAATTCGTTTTCTCAAATGTTTGTTGGGAGAAAAACAGATAATAGAACCTTCAGTGCCTCCTCACTTAAAATTCTCAGAAGTATCATCATCCGCTGCTTGTCTTGTGATGATTTAAAAATATATATATATCTGAGGAGTCGTTTGCCAACATGTCCTTTTCATTTTTGGATAGCATGTTTTCATCACTTTTCCCCTTTTTTTCCCCTTTCATTTTTGTTGTTGTTCATGCTTTCCCCATTTTTAAGAATCATGTTTAAGCATTCACATTAAACTCCTTGTCTGCTTTTTTTTTTTACATATTTCTCACAGCCATCTTTTTATACCATTTTACCTAATGGGCACATATTTTTTTTCCCAATGATTTTACTCCATATAAATAACTTTTGTAGGTTGTTTGCATGAATATGTGAATTATTCTTTGTGCTTTTCCTTAATGGAGACATTTTTCTGCAGCATTTTTTATTGGAGAACTATATCATAATATTTAGAGTACAGCACATTTTGGAAGAGAACTGAACTTCTATTTGCATTTTGCTTGGAAAGTTTTTTTTTTCAAAAAAGCAAATTAGACTATTTCTACCAGAAACACTTTCCTCATTGAAACCAAATATGGTGCCCCTGATATCACCACCCATAGTCAACTCATTCTTCTCCTTTCATTTCTCTCTCTGAACAAGATCATCCTTTGAAGGAGCAGCATGCTTGTATATTTGTGGCCCATCTTCTGTAACTATGAAGCATTGAAAGACCATTTTGCTTACATTTCACATAATCCAAGAATTCTCCCCAGGCAAAACACAGGCACTGAAATATTCTCAACGTATAGCTCAAAGGAGCCAGTGCATAATAATATGAATTGAAAAAGCCAAATTTCTAAGAGGAGTTGTCAAAACTGTATGAGTTCCTCCAGGTTTTCCATCTGCCCATGTAATTTTTATCTTAAAGATATGAGACATAAAATAAACTGGCACAGACTGAAGCCTTCAACCCACTGTCAATAAAACAGCCTTACTGTACATTTTGGTAATGCTTGCTTGCTTGGATTATTAGAATTCTGTAGTGGACAAGTGTGATTGGACACACAAGGAATTTGTCTTGGTGCAAATGCTCTCAATGTACATAAAAAAAAGATACATTCGTCAAGAGTCAAGAATCATCAGGTACAACACTTAGTAATAGTCATAGGTACAATAAGCAATCAAATCATACTAGGAAACAGTCAATTTAAATCGCAAGGATACAAGCGACAAAGTTACAGTCATACAGTCACAAGTGGGAGGGGATGGGTGGTAAGGAGTGATGAGAAGATTAATAGTAATAGTAGTGCAGACTTTGTAAATAGTTGAACAGTGTTGAGGGAATTATTTGTTTAGCAGAGTTTAGCATTCAGAAGAAAACTGCCGTTGTGTCTAGTTGTTCTGGTGTGCAGTGCTCTATAGCGTCGTTTTGAGGGTAGAAGTTGTCCGGGATGTGAAGGGTCTGTAAATATTTTCACAGTCCTCTTTTTGACTCATGTAGTACACAGGTCCTCGATGGAAGCAGGCTGGTAATAATTGTTTTTTCTGCAGTCCTAATTATCCTCTGAAATCTGTGTCTGTCCTGTTGGAGAACAAACCAGACAATTATAGAAGTGCAGATGACAGACTCAATAATTCCTCTGTAGAACTGTATTAGCAGCTCCTTGGGCAGTTTGAGCTTTCTGAGTTGGAGCAGAAAGAACATTCTTTGTTGTGCTTTTTTGATGACGTTTTTGATGATGTGTCCATTTTAGGTCATGTGATATAATAGAACCTAGAAATTTGAAAGTCTCTACTGTTGATACTGTGTTGTCTAGTATTGTGAGAAGTGGTAGTATGGGAGGGTTTCTTCTAAAGTCTACCACCATTTCTACGGTTTTGAGTCTGTTCAGTTCCAGATTGTTCTGGTTACACCACGAGGATGGATTATGGATTTATAGCCTAAATTCACAAAAAATGTCCTGTGTATTGTGGTTGACAAACTAGCTTTCCAATACAAGCCAATTATTTCTTTATTGAGAATCCAAGTCCCTTTGCTAGTAGAGAGAAGTTCTGAACTTCTGAAGACCTCAAGCGTAGGGGCTTCTACATAGCATTTGGTATCCATGGCTAACAAGACTAATCTGGCAGAATTTGACGTCTGTATTTCCAGTTGCTTGGACATCACAAATGTCCCATGAGAACCTCCCCTGGTGGCTGCCAGGTTCCAAGGTCTACTTTAACTTTTAAACTGTTAAAATTATTATTATTATTATTATTATTATTATTATTATTTTGTAACGAAGCGAAACCAGCATGCCAGAAAGTAATGCAGTGGAATAAAGTACAGGTAGTCCTTGACCTAAAACCACAATTGAACCCAATATTTTTGTTGCTAAACGAGATAGTTGTTAAGTGAGTTTTGCCCCATTTTACAACCTTTCTTCCCACAGATGTTGTGAATCATTGCAGATGTTAAATTAGCAATATGTTTGTTAAATGATTCCCTTTCCCACTGACTTTTTTGTCAGAAGTTTGCAAAATCCATGATCCTAGGATACTGCAACTGTCACAAATATGAGCTAGTTGCCAAGTATCGACATTTTGAATGCATGACCTTGGGAATGGTGCAATGGTCATAAGTGTGAAAATAAGTCCTTTTTTTTCAGCACCGTTGTAACCTTGAACGGTCACTAAATGAATGATTGTAAGGCAAGGACTACTTGAATTGCATAGTTGTGCTAAACATTTGCATTTCTATAGCAATAAAGTTGGATGAACCAAGGGGCTTTTGATCTGTATAGATTTTGTGTCTTTCCAGGGATGAATTTGCTTTATAAAATTTCTGCGTCGCTTTTCAATTAAACAAATGAATTAAACTCCCTATAAAATACAAAATATTATAGCATACCAATAGCACTTAGACTTATATACCACTTCACAGTGCTTTACAGCCCGCTCTAAGCGGTTTACAGATTCAGCATATTGTCCTCAACAATTTGGGTTCTCGTTTTATCAACCTTGGAAGGAATACAATATAGATAGTTTAGTTCACATGCATATCAAGCATGCTATAATGGAGAAATTTTAAGTCACTGTTGCTTTGCAGCATCCAGAGAAGCCCATGATCAAGTGTAATTAATTGAAGTCCACTCACATGTTTTATCCAAAAGTCTGAAAATGGTAAGACCCTTGTAGTTTTTGCTCTATGCAAAAAGATTTTTCCCCAATAATCTTATTAAAGATAATATTACACAGATAAAACTAATACAATGACATAATACAGAAGTATATTTTAAAATATTTAAAAATTAAAACAGGGCAGGAAAAGAGAAAGAGAAAAAGAAGCTTCCCCTTCATCTCCAGCAAATACAATCAACATTAAAACTTATCAATATCTCTTAAAATTCAGCCAAACTGTCAGATATGAAGAATCAGTCCCACACATTAAATTCAAGTTAAGTTGATTTATTGCTCAAGCCTATACACAAGAATCTAGTCAACTAATGGTCAGCACTATATTAGTGCTTAGATAAAAGTTAAGAGTTTAAGAGAGGTTGGACTTTAACTGTTTCTCAGAATGTAATGATGCCAGGCTAATTCCTCTCTTGACTCCACCCCCAGACACTGTCTATCTTCCTACATGAACACCTCTTTAATCCATACCTGTCAGGCTCCACAAACCAAGAAAAACACACTGAGATTCTTCTAAACATTCCTTTATTGTTCCTTACCTTATAGACCGGAGTTTTGCCAAAAGCCAGACTACTTGTACCCTTAAACATATACCTGATAGGGAGATGGGTGGCATAATAAATAAATAAATAAATAAATAAATAAATAAATAAAAAAAATAAAATAATACTAAGAACTCTAAAATGTCTTTAGTTTTCTCTATGAAAAAGACTTTTTCCCCAATAATCCTTTTAAAGATAATATTACCATAAAACTAATCACTGTAACAGAATAATTAAAATATTTTTAAAACAGGGCAAATCAAAGAACTTCCCCTTCATCTCCAGCAAATACAATCAACATTAAAACTTATCAATATCTCTTAAAATTCAGCCAAACTGTCAGATATGAAGAATCAGTCCCACACATTAAATTCAAGTTAAGTTGATTTATTGCTCAAGAATCTAGTCAACTAATGGTCAGCACTATATTAGTGCTTAGATAAAAGTTAAGAGTTTAAGAGAGGTTGGACTTTAACTGTTTCTCAGAATGTAATGATGCCAGGCTAATTCCTCTCTTGACTCCACCCCCAGACACTGTCTATCTTCCTACATGAACACCTCTTTAATCCATACCTGTCAGGCTCCACAAACCAAGAAAAACACACTGAGATTCTTCTAAACATTCCTTTATTGTTCCTTACCTTATAGACCGGAGTTTTGCCAAAAGCCAGACTACTTGTACCCTTAAACATATACCTGATAGGGGAGATGGGTGGCATAATAAATAAATAAATAAATAAATAAATAAATAAATAAATAAATACACAAACAAATAAATAAATACAAATACATACTCTGGGAACTCTTAGGGAAAATATGTCTTTAGCTTTTTTCTCCTTCCCAAACTACCTAAACTTCACTGTCTCTTGCACCTCTGGAATGCACTTCCTCCTTCCTGGAAATCTGGATCATGTTCCATCACAATGCCTCACCCCATTCACTCTAAGCAGAAATAATTCAACAATATTTTAGAACGCAGCATAATCATTATTTCAGATTACTGTAGCCCTTTCTGCAAATTACTTTTTAACTAGACAAGAAAAGACAACCTAATTTAGGATAACATTGGCTTTATGGCCACCCAGAATTTCAACCCGAGTGGCTTTGCTACCCATCTAATTTTCTATCAATAACATTGATAGTCTTCTGCTTTCTAGCCTGATGGTTAAGGCTAACTAATGCTTAAGGCACCAGGCTAGAAAGCAGAGAGTGCGAGTTCAAGTCCAGCCTTTAGTCATGAAAGCCAACTAGGTGACTTTGGGCCAATCACCAGGAGACAGTGAGTTCTAGTCCCATCTTTGCCAGGAAAATGAACTGAGTGGCTTTGGACCAATTGCCTGGAGACTGTGAGTTCTAGTCCCACTTAAGGCATAAAAGCCAACTGGGTGACTTTGGGTAGTCATTCTCTCTCAGCCCAACTCACCTCACAGGGTTGTTATTATGGGGAAAATAGAAGCTGGAGGCGTGTTGGATATGTTCACTGCCTTGAGTTATGTGTAAAAAGAATAAAGATGGATTACAAATAAATAATAAAACAAAACAAAATCTGTCCCCCTCTATAGGTAGGAGAATCATTCTTCATGCACCTTTACCAGCTTCTGGTTTCACCTACTTGAAAAAGAAATTCTTCTTCTGGCAGCAAAAGCATGGTCTTCCACGGTTTTGTTTCCCCAGTTGTTGGATTATTCTAATTGTTGGTGAAAATTCTTGATATTTGACCTTCTACTTTTCTTCCTGCAATAAGATCCCATTATCCTTCTGTCCAGCCATCAGTCTCCATGGAGAACAATTGGTTTCTCTCCTCTCAGTAAGAGCATTTTATGAGTAGAGGTGCAATGAATCAAATCTTTCTAAAGCAAGCATTCTCTTTCCATCACACAATGCACAATTACATGTTCCCTCTGTGTACACTGCCTCTCATTTATCATAGGATCAGCATTTTCCTGCCATTTTAGATTTCATGGAGAGTGAACAAAATGGCAGTTAAACAATGTTTCCAATTTCACTCGAGCAATTGTTCTTGGTCTATTATAGTAACTGCTTGGCATCAGGTTGCTAAGGATAGGATCCAAGCGAAGTCAAGATTTAAATCCTGTTCATGGCTACAGAGGCGAAAGGAAATAAGCACTACTGGCTTAAGTGTCCAACTGAAGTGGATTCAATTTAAAGAAATGCTGACTTTGGTTGGATCGTGCTACTTCAGATGTCATGTTCAAGTTTAGATCGACAAAATACCTCCTCTTATTCTGATGCATGATTAGAACAGTTTTCCTCAACCTTCGCCATCTTAAGATATGCTGGCTGGGGAATTCTGGGAGTTGAAGTCCACACATCTTAAAATGGCAAAGGTTGAGATACACTGCAATAGAACGAATGCTCTGCTGGAATGGGTGCTTTAGATCATAGGACCAAAACAGCATTTTGGGAGTTGGTGAAAATAATTAAAAGATCCCGAGAGTATTTCATTTCTTCTCTTACTCCCTTGACCCATCTATGCAGACTGAACCCAATTCAGTTCCTTTGTTTTCACTATCTGCTGTAGCTTCAAAATCACCTTTCCCTCTTTGGTTGGTTGGCTCCGATGATTTCTAAATTAGGTGAGAAAGAAAATCCTAGCTAATCAGTGATTTTTTTTAAAAGAAGTTATTTGTTTGGCTGACTTCTATGCTGTTCATTCTCAGGAGTTGGTCACTTCTGTAGTCACATAAAATAAAACATAGTCATCAAGTTACAATCATTAGTTTAGTGACTGTTTGAAGTTACAAAAGGCGCTGAAAAAAGTGACTTCTGTTTTTCACACTTACAACCGTTCAAGTGCAGTACTGCAGGCCACTTCTGCTGACAGCCAGCTGCCTGCAATTTGGCAGATCGAATCCCACCAGGCTCAAGGTTGACTCAGCCTTCCATCCTTCCAAGGTGGATAAAATGGGGACCCGGATTGTTGGGGGCAATAGGCTAATCTGTAAACCGCTTAGAGAGGGCAAATTGGAAATGCAAACAGGGACAAGGTACCTTCTTTCACTCATGGTGGCTATGCCCCGAAGTTGAAAAGTATTGGATTAAAATACAAAAATGGTTGTACGAAATTACAAAATGTCAAATAGAATTGAAGTTGGAATTGTTCCTTTTAGGGATAATTAAGGGGAAATATAATAAAAAGATAAAATACACTATCTTGCATATAACCACAGCAGCGAGAATCGCAGTCGCACAATGTTGGAAAAAGGATACTATACCGTCAGAAGGTCTAGTAATCCAAAAGATCTTAGATTGTGCAGAAATGGATAAACTCACCCTAGAGTTAAAAGGCAAGGAAGACTCGGATTATTATATGGTTTGGGAAAATTGGTATGAATGGATGGACAATAGGAATAAGAATTGTAGAGATTAAAAGAAGATATAGAAATGTATATGAATAATTAAAAATGTATGGAACTGTACGTATGTAACAAAGATGCCTCAGTACTGTTAAAGATGATTGAGATTTGGAAAAAGAAAAAAGTACAATAAAAATATTTTTTTAAAAAAGAGAGAGGGCTGTAAAGCACTATAAAGCGGTATATAAGTCTAAATGCTATTGCTATTGCTATTCCCATGGTCATGTGATCAAAATTTGGGAGGCGGGAGGGTTGGCAACTGGTATTTGTGACAGCTGCTATGTTCTGGGTTCACGTGATCTCCGTTTGTCATCTTCCCAGCTGGCTTCTGATAAACAAAGTCAATGGGGGAAGCCAGATCTTGCTTACAACCACATGATTGACAACTGAAGTGATTTGCTTAATAACTGTGGCAGAAAAGTTCGCAAAATAGGGTGCAATGCACTGAACAACTACCATGCTTAGGAATGGAAATGTTGGGCTCAATCATGGTCCTATGTTGTGTACCAAATGCCCAAATTTTGATCAGAACTGAACAGAACAGAACAGATTTACTCCTTGGAACAGATAATCAGAGTTGGAAGGGACTTTGTAGGTCATCTAGTCCAACCCCCCACCCAAGCGGGAGACCCTACACCATTTCTGACAAATGGCAGTCCAATCTCTTCTTGAAGAGTGATGGCGCTCTTCAAGAGAATGGCAATCTCTTGAAGAGCGCCATCAAGAGCTCCATCAAGAGAATGGCAGTCCAATCTCTTCTTCTCAAGTGATGGCACTCCCACAACTTCCGAAGGCAAAGCTGTTCCATTGGTTGATTGTTCTTACTATCAGATTCTCCTTATTTCCAGGTTGAATCTCTCCTTGTTCAGTTTCCACCCATTATTCCTTGTCTGGCCTTCGGATGCCTTGGAAAATAGATTGACTACTTCCTCTCTGTGGCAGCCCCTCAAATATTGGAAGACTGCTATCATGTCTCCCCTGGTCCTTTTCTTCACTGGACTAGCCATGCCCAGTTCCTGCAACCATTCTTCATATGTTTTAGTCTCCAGTCCTCTAATCATCCTGTTTGCTCTTCTCTGCACTTTTTCTAGAGTCTCAACATCTTTTTATAGTGTGGTGACCGAAACTGAATGCAGTACTCTAGGTATGGTCTTACGAAGGCTTTATAGAGTGGTATTAGTATATCCCTTGATCTCGATTGTATCCCTCTGTTAATGCAACTTAGGATTGCATTAGCTTTTTTGGCTGCTGCTGCACATTGAACACATCACATGACCATGGGGGTGCTGCAACAGTTGTATGTGTGAAAATCAATCATAAGTCACTTTTTCAGTGCTGCCTTAACTTTGGTCATTAAACAAAAGGTTGCAAGTCAAGGACTAACTGTATGCATACATGACTTGGATATATATCAGAATCTTCCTAAAAAGCATAAACACTTTCTGCTCTGTCAGCCAGTGTATAGATAGCAAATAATGACATGGTTTTTTACTTACCAATTACTGTTAGGATTGGAATCTAATTTTAAAAATTCATCTTGAAAAGAAAGAGCCAACCCATCACATAATGCTTTTGTTTATCAATCCAGTGGCTTTTAATTTCATTTCACTTATATATTTACTTGGCCATTCGGTATCATGTAAAGCTGTCAAGTTTATATATTTCAAAAATGTGAAACATTGGCATTATTAAAAATAATAATAATACATCTCAACTTGACACATATACTCAATACCCATTAATGAAATGATAGCTCAGCATGGCACTTCTAGGGGAAAGAAAAAAGAAAAAAGAAAAAAATAAGGGCTGGGGATAGAAAAAAATGTTCCTCGATTTATGTTGTAAAGTAGATTATGGCCAGCTGTTTCAAATTTTCCGACAAATCGCCAGGAGAAAATTTATGGATTGTTCTCCAACCTCACATTTCCTTCTTATACCTCTTAAGTAAGTAAATAAAGAAACAAATTTGTAAAAGGAAGGAGGTCGGGCCCGAAAAATCAGATCCACACGTGAAAGTCCAATTAACCTGATTTATTGCCAAACAGCCAATCTTCTTAACCAAAGGTTAGCACCTGCTTGGAGTTAGAGTCCATGGAATTGAAGGGTGTGTGTGTTGACTTAGTGCATTTGTAGCTACATAAGGATTCTAGGATGATCCCCCTTTTAACTCTGCCCACAGGTTCTGCCCAGTGGTGGGATTCAATTTTTTTTACTACTGGTTCTGTGGGCATGGCTTGGTAGGCGTGTCTTGGTGGGCATGGCAGGGGAAGGATACTGTAAAATCTCCACTCCCATCCCACTGCTGGGGGAAGGTTACTGCAAAATCCCATTCCTTCCCCATTCCACTAACCTGCTTTCCAGTTCCGTTCTCCTGTGCAGGGCAACCAAAGAAGGCCCAGCCAATCAGCTGGGACTTGGGAGAATAGATGGGGGCGGGGCCAGTCAGAGGCGGGATTTGCCAGTTCTCTGAACTACTCAAAATTTCCACTACTGGTTCTCCAGAACTTGTCAGAACCTACTGAATACCATCTCTGGTTCTGCCACTCCTTCTCTCACAAAGCTAGAATCTGTGTTGAGATGCAGAGAAGAAACCAAAATCAGAGACAGTCGTGACACCATCACTCTCTTTGCAAACAGGTCATCTTGATTTTTAGAGAGGAAGGGCCACTGATGGGAAGACATGGAAGAAGAGCAAGCATTATAGGGCTTCCAAATATATTAGCATTTTAGCATCAGCATCCAATTATCACAGTTTGGAAAATGTACTGTGCCATCTACGTGCTTTTGTTAAGCACAGGGTACCTTTAGAGTTGATCCCTTAAAATGGCATTGTTATTAGCAGAAAACAGGGCTCATCCCGGAGTGCGGAAATATAAAACTATGGAAGGGGGGGGGGAGAAGGAAACAAGCAAATAAGTTTAATAAAGATTGAACGTGTCTGGATCTATGGTTATAAGGTTAGAAAAGTGGAGATGGGAATAGAAAACCAGGGATGATGAACAGATAGACTAGCTGATATGAAAAATGCCTTGTGGACTGGCATTTTCAATCAATTCAGCTGAGTGTGGTATTTGTTCGTTTATTATGCTTCCCATCTCCCTTATAAGGCAAGAGATAATAAAAAGACAAATAGAAAATGAAGTTTCTTTGGTGTTCTCAGTGAACTTGGTTGTTTTCTTGCAGACATTTCATTACCCAGCTAGGTGATACCATCCTTTGAAACCCAATGGACAACTATTCTCCTTTATTGGTTCAAATAGAAAAATAATTAAAATATTAAAACTACGCGAATTAGAATTTCAAAACTATACACATTAAAGGGCCTTGGTGGTGCAGGCTGCTAAATGCTTAGCACTTTAAGTTCCAGCTGCCTGCAATTAGTGCAGGCTTGAACCCCACCAGGCTCAAGGTTGACTCAGCCTTCCATCCTCTCGGGGTAGGTAAATTGAGGACCCAAGATTGTTGGGGGCAATAAGCTGACTTTGTAAAAATGCCGCTTAGTAATAAGCAGGCATATACAATGGAAGGAAGGCTGAGCGCATTGGGTTGTATCCCAAAAATTGTAAGCCGCCCTGAGTCTTCAGAGAAGGGCAGCATATAATTTTTTTTAATTACATTTATATGCCACATTTATATGTAATAAAAAAAAAGGATACCACTTCCAGAAATATATAAAATCCATCTGAGAACAATAAAAACTTTCAGTATCAGTATTCTTATAATCTCCTTTTCTGTAACATTTAGCTTGACGGAGCTCTTCAGATGGTTTGTAACCAATTCTCATCATAGAAATGACCCATTCAATTTTTTATACTACTGGTTCTGTGGGTGTGGTTTGGTGGGCGTGGCTTGGTGGGCGTGGCAAGGGAAGGATAGTGTAAAATCTCCAGTCAGAGATGGTTCTCTGAACTACTCAAAATTTCCGCTATCGGTTCTCCAGAACTGGTCAGAACCTGCTGAATACCACCTCTGCATAGAACCCATTACAGGATGGGTTTATAGATGTCTGTAGTTTTCTTGCAGAGTCTCAGGTGCCAGCAAAATCCACTCTGTTTACCTTTAGGAAGCTGGTTAAATCAGATATCTTCAGACATGAGCCTCGGAGCGCATGTCATGCTATGCATGACTTTGGATGGAACTCAGTCCTTTAAAATTAATTCAAACAAACTTTAAAAATTATCTTGGAATTCCCGAACCCTACATTGGAACATCTAATTCTAAGTTAAACTCGGACCCTGTATTTCCTTCCTTCTTGTAAATATTTAGGCACGTAGACCCCCAAATATTATTTATTTATTTACACAGTTCAGTCTCCTGACGTGCAAAGAAAAAGGAAGAGGGAAAAAATAAGAAAAGAGATCATGAACAGCCTGAAGACAAATATATAAACAATAAATAAACACACAAACACATGTTCGCATGTCCAATAGGGACTCAATCATCATCCTGCTCCTAAAACCTGGGAGAATAGCCAGGTCTTTAATATTTTCCTGAATGTCATCAGGATTTAATGTATGTCACAGTCCATCAGAGGTCCTAGAGTTAAAGGGCGGGGGGATTGAATAAGTAGTAATTATATCAAGTATTGAGCATGCTCAATAGATTGCAGATTGACAGAATGAGCCAGATAATCAGCAATTTCATTTAAGAATTGTTTGGTAAGTTGTTGTGTTGGGAAGAGTTGCCGTGTTCTGTCCTGGCATTTTGGAGAGTGCCCATGAAGCCTCAACACCTGGACCAGATGAAGATCTCTCTTCTCCTCTAATCAAACACACACACACACACACCCATTTTCATGCATGCTTTTTATTCTTTGGCTAAGGAATTGCGTGCAAAAAAAAAAAAAAACCTGCCCCTTTTGCCGGATGAGTTTATATTTAGCATTCCAAAAGCATACAAATAAGGGCCACCGATGAACCAAATTACCGCACCCTCCCTTCGGTTAAAATAACATCATAAGTCATCCACCAGCATGTTTGGCTTGATGCAGTCAGAAACAGAAACTCACAAAAAGGGGGGGGGGGTTGCCCTTCTCTTGCGATATCCTTGGGAGGGGAGGAGATGAAGGAGGAGTGGAAAAGCCAACTCCAACTTGGGATGCATGCCCAGGTTTCTTGATCCATACACTGGCTGCATAGCTGAAGATAGATAAGGCTTGGGTTGAACCTGGGGAGGGAGGCAGGAATGTTAGAGGCTAAGGGCTGTGTAGAAAAGTCAGTTCGCTCCCCCATCCCACCCAAGCTGGCTCCGTTCAATCTGATGAAAAAGAACTGCATTCAAATCTTCACAGGTAAAAGATACCTCGTTTCATTAAGACAGGGGTCCCCAAACTTGGCAACTTTAAGACTTGTGGACTTCAACTCCACAAGTCTTAAAGACGTCCACAAGTCTTAAAGTTGCCGACTTTGGAGACCTCTGCATTAAGACATTCAGGTAGTTCTCAACTTACAAACAGAAGATTGGGAACAGAATTTCTGTGGTTGAGCATGATGGCTGTTAAGTGAATTGTGCTCAATTTTATGACCCCTTTGTCATAATTGATAAGTGAATCATGCAGTCGTTAAGCAAATCCAGCTTCCCCCATTGGCTTGGCTTGTCAGAAGCCCCTGGGAAGGTCACCAATGGTGATGGCATGACCACACCAGTTCCCTGGATTTTCATCTCATGATTGTGGGGATGCTGCAATGGTTGTAAGAGTAAGGACTGGTTGTGTAAGTCACTTTTTTCAGTGTGGTTGTAACTTCAAATAGTGTCTAAATGTATGATTGTAAGATTATCTGTAGTCAACAGACATAATGCAAATATTTTCTTATGTATTGAACTATATTCTCACCAATGGTCTATGGCTGTGGTCTTCAAACTTGACAGCTTTAAGACTTGTGGACTTCCAACTCCCAGAACTCCTCCTCCAGTCATGTTAGCTCAAGAATTCTGGGAATTGAAGTCCACAAGTCTTAAACTTGCCAAGTTTGAAGACCCTTGGTCTATGGCTTCCCTGGCTTCTTGCATATAGTCTTTGATTCATGACTTAGTGGTCATTCAAAGTTATGATGGACCTCCCCGGTTCTGAAGTTCCAATGGCTTCATCCCCCACCCCCTTTCATGGTCACACAACCATGTGTTGGCAACCAACACATGGTTGTGTGACCATGAAGGGGGGGAAGCATTGGAACTTCAGAACTGGGGAGATCCATCATAACTCACCAACTGGCCCCCATGAACAGCTTCTGCAGCACCCTGCAGTCAGATGACTGCATTTTATGATATTTTAATGCCATTTTTGCTTTACAACTGTGGTGTTTACTGAACAACCAACGTTGGTTAAATCATGTGTGTGGTCTGCTTTATGGCCATCACAACTTAGGACCCTTATAGGCATGCTCCATTATAGTCATAAGCCGAGGACTACCTGTAATTAAATTCAAAGGCAAGATGTTATGGAGAAACTTCTTTTTAAAGTATTTAAAAAAAATTGGGAAAATGTGAGCAACCAAGGAAGCATTAGAATTATGGGAAGTATGTAAGAGAACACAGCAGGATAAGCAGTAGGCCTTCTTTAAAGTGAGCTTATAAATAACCATTCAAAAGAAACTCTCAAATCACCTGAGAAGACAAAAGAGAAATGGAAGCATTGTTTTCAGGGGGAGAAAACTTTGCTGAAGTTATAGGGCTGAAGTTTAGCTAGGCCAGTTTGGTTTAGTGCAGGGGTGTCAAACTCATGTCATCATAGCGGTGTCATGTGACATATCGGGCATGGGCATGGCTTTACTAAATCGGACATGGGTGTGGCTCATCCAGGGAGTTTGAAAGCCATGGTCTAGTAGTTAAGGCACAGGCTAGAAAGTGGAAGGCAGTGAATTCAAATCCCACCTTAGTCAAGAAAGTCAGCTGGGTGACTTTGGACCAGAGGTGGTATTCAGCTGGTTCTGACCGGTTCTGGAGAACTGGTAGCGGAAATTTTGAATAGTTCAGAGAACTGGCAAATACCACCTCTGACTGGCCCCGCCCCTATCTATTCTCTGCCTCCCAAGTCCCAGCTGATCGGCTGGGTCTTCTTTTGTTGCCCTGCATAGGAGAACAGAGCTGGAAAGCAGGTTAGTGGGGTGGGGAGGGAATGGGGATTTTGCAGTAACCTTCCCCCTGCCATGCCCACCAAGCCACGCCCACCAAGCCACGCCCACAGAACCGGTAGTAGCATTTTTTTGAATTCCAGCACTGTTTTGGACCAATCACCAAGAGACCCTGACTTCTAATCCCACTTTAGGCATTAAAGCCACTTGGAAGACTTTGGGCCATCACTTTTTCTCTCAAACCAATTCACCTCACAAGGTTGTTGTTGTTGTTGTTGGAAAAATAGAAGGAGGAAGTCAGTGGTGGGATTCAAATTTTTTTACTACTGGTTCTGTGGGCGTGGCTTTATGGGCGTGGCAGAGGAAGGATACTGTAAAATCTCCAGTCAGAGGTGGTATTTGCCGGTTCCTCGAACTACTCAAAATTTCCACTACTGGTTCTCCAGAACTGGTCAGAACCTGCTGAATCCCACCTCTGGAGGAAGTAGCACTAGGTACCTTGAGTTATTTGTAAAAATAAGAAAGGTAGGCTATAAATAAATAAACATAACGGGGTGGAAGAAACTGATTCGATTAAACCTGGATCATTCAAAGACTTTAACTGTAGGTATTCAAGCTTTTGGTTCCTGACATTGCAAGTGTAATGCAAAAAAAACCCAATAACTGTCGTAGAACAGATAATATTTGAAAAATTTGAAATGCCCAGTTTGAGACAAGGAAGCGTCACATATTTTCTGCTTTCTTAAGCAGCCTTAAATCGTAGCCATGCATTTTATTCAGTCACTCATGCAGCAATTCAGATTCACCCCTTTGGGGCATTTGGTTATCCCTATTCTCTCATAAAGCAATGCATGATTCATGCTTTTTTTAAAAAAAAATTGCTAATTGTGATACTGAAGTTGGGCAGAGGCAGCCTTTCAAAATTGTCAATCCGAAAGAGAGACTGAGTGGATGATTTATCCAATTCATTGGTGTTGTTTGGGTGAAACAGAACCTTTCCAGAAATTTCTCAAAGATGGGACTCCCTCTGAGCAGTGATGGATGTAACAAAAATATGAGAAAGATGAACGTAGATTGAAATGTAAGACATTTATACATACATGATTTTGGCCAAGTCATAACTAAGTAATTGCAGAAATACCACACTTCGATTTCGCCTTGTTTGAACAGGTAGTCCTCAACTTATGACTCTAAGGGAGCCCAGAATTTCCATTATGAGACATGACCATTGTCAATCCAGGCATCTATGTGACCAAACCAATTTTGTGGGGTTTTTTTTGCAGTGGTCATAAAACAAACACAGCGGTCACAAAGTGAATCAAGGCTATGAGTGTTCTTTTGCTGGAAACCAACCAAAAAGGCCAGAAACCAGCAAAAAAAATGTCATAAATTGCAATCACACGATTGCAGAATGTTGCAACCAGTCGTAAAAATGAACTAGTTCTCAAGTCCCCGAAATGCAGTCGTGTGATTGTGTGTATGCATCTGTGTGTGTTGTCTGTGTGTCTACTCCCATCAGAATTCCAGAACTGGGCCATGAATAGAATAGAGCAGAGCAGAGCAGAGCAGAGCAGAGCAGAGCAGAGCAGAGCAGAGCAGAACAGAACAGAATAGAAATAGAAATAGAAATAGAAATAGAAATAGAAATAGAAATAGAATAGAAATGGAATAGAAATAGAATAGAAATAGAATAGAATAGAATTCTTTATTGGCCAAGTGTGATTGGACACACAAGGAATTTGTCTTGGTGTAAATACTCTCAGTATACATAAAGGAAAAGATACATTTGTCAAGAGTTGAGAATCATAAGGTCCAACACTTAATAATAGTCATAGGGTACAATAAGCAATCAAATCATACTAGGAAACAGTCAATATAAATCGTAAGAATACAAGAGACAAAGTTACAGTCATACAGTCACAAGTGGGAGGGGATGGGTGATAAGGAGTGATGAGAAGATTAATACTAGTTCAGACTTTGTAAATAGTTGGACAGTGTTGAGGGAGTTGTTTAGCAGAGTGATGGTGTTTGGGAAAAAACTGTCCTTGTGTCTAGTTGTTCTGGTGTGCAGTGCTCTACAGCATCGTTTTGAGGGAAGGAGTTGAAACAGTTTATGTCCGGGATGTGAGGGGTCTGTAAATATTTTCACAGCCCTCTTTTTGACTCGTGCAGTATACAGGTCCTTGATTGAAGGCAGGTTGGTAGTAATTGTTTTTTTCTGCAGTCCTAATTACTTTCTGAAGTCTGTGTCTGCCTTGCTGGGTTGCAGAACCAACCCAGTTATAGAGGTGCAGATGACAGACTCCATCATTCCTCTGCAGAACTGGATCAGCAGCTCCTTGGGCAGTTTGAGCTTTCTGAGTTGGCGCAGAAAGAACATTCTTTGTTGTGCTTTTTTGAGGCAAGATATAAATCTAATACTGCGGAAATTTAAAAAATGAACAACATCCACAGGAACTTTGCTGCTTTCATAAGCTCCGATATGCATATACCATCAAAACAGTGTCAATTCTTAGCGACCACAGAAGGAGATTTTTCTCCATGAAGAGCTGTCCCTAATAGGACCCTTCAGCTCTTCTCACAGTGCCTCTATATCACCACTGTAACCAAGTCCATCCTCCTCTTCTCTTTTTTCCCCAACCTTTTCCAAAATTACAGCTTTTTCCAGGGAGCTAGGTCTTCCCCATACAAGTAGTCCTCAACTTACAACCATTCATTTATTCATTCATTTAGTGACCGCTGGAAGTTACAATAGCCATGAAAAAAGTGACTTACAAACATTTTTCACACTTACAGCCTTTAGAGCATCCCCCAGTTTTGATCATGTGATCAAAATTCAGCCACTTGGCAAACAGGACTCATATTTACGATGGTTGCAGTGTCCCGGCGTCATATGATCGCCTTTTGTGACCTCCTGACAAACGAAGTCAATGGAGAAGACAGATTCACTTAATGTGTTACTCACTTGATAAATGCAGTGATTCACTTAACAACTGCAGCAAGAAAGGTTGTAAAATGGGGCAAAACTCACTGGACAACTATTGCCTAGCAATAGAAATGTTGGCTCAATTGTGGTCTTAAGTCAAGGACTATCATGGTTCAGTAGTGACCCAGTGAAGGTGTGCAGGCCACCAATCTCCTTGCCACCCAAATAACAATGGCTACTAACCTGCCTCCCATGGAGGACCTGTATACTGCACGAGTCAAAAAGAGGGCTGTGAAAATATCTACAGACCCCTCACATCCTGGACATAAACTGTTTCAACTCCTCCCTCAAAACGATGCTATAGAGCACTGCCACCAGAACAACTAGACACAAGGACAGTTTTTATCCAAATGCCATCCCTTTGCTAAACAAATAATTCCCTCAACACTGTCCAACTATTTACAAAGTCTGCACTACTATTAATATTAATCTTCTCATCACTCCTTATCACGCATCCCCTCCCACTTGTGACTGTAGGACTGTAACTTTGTTGCTTGTATCCTTACGATCTATATTGACTGTTTCCTAGTATGACTTGATTGCTTATTGTACCCTATGACTATTATTAAGTGTTGTATCTGATGATTCTTGATTCTTAACAAATGTATCTTTTCTTTTATGTACACTGAGAGCATTTGCACCAAGACAAATTCCTTGTGTGTCCAATCACACTTGGCCAATAAAAAAATCTATTCTATTCTATTCTATTCTATTCTATTCTATTCTATTCTATTCTATTCTTATTCTTATTCTATTCCATTCTTAATTCTATTCTTATTCTTATTCTATTCCATTCTTAATTCTATTCTATTCTATTCTTTTCTGTATTTGCACAGGAAGTTTGGTTACATTTTCTAAGGGAAAACAATGCCTGTTTTGGCTCCAGCCTTCTTCAGCAATAGACTGGAAGCAAAATTGGAACCCTGCAGTGAGAAACCTTCCCCAGATAGTAAGCAAAGCATCTTGGAGTTGGAGCCCACCATCTTTGCATGTCCTCCATTCCTTGAGAGTTTCCATCTACAGTCAAGTCCTCGACTTAAGACCACAACTGAGCCCAAAATTTCCATTGCTAAACAAGAGAATTATATACTTTCACCTCATTTTGTAACCTTGCTGACCACAGTTTGTTAAGTGAATCACTGCAGTTGTTCAGTTAGTAACATGTTGTTAAGTGGCTTCTCTTGGCTTTCCTTGTCAAGAGGAAAGGGTCAAAGGTTAATCACATGACCTTGGGACACGGCCACTGTCATGAGTACGAGCCAGTTGCCAAGCATCCAAATTTTGATCATTTGACCATGGAGATGCTACAATATACATCCAGGGGGCGGGGGGAAGACCAGAGTCAAGGGGGAAATGAATGATGTATTTTAGTGTCGGCTGCACCCAGCTGACACCGACATGGTCACTCCTAATAAATCATTTTTTTTACTCTGAGAGATGTGGCTAGAGACTTATGATTTGAATGGGGGTGGATTTGTTGGAGCCCTGACAGCTGTAAAGTGTGGAAACTGGTCCTAAGTCACTTTTTAAAATGCTGTTATAACTTTGAACGGTTTCTAAATGGATGATTGTAAGTCGAGGATTACCTGTGTATTGAATAAAATGTATTGCCTTGGGAAGGCGGGGATGGCAGGGTGGTTTGCATAAAATTTGGCATCTTACACCCAGAGTCATTACCTGATTACATTCCAGCCTGCCAAGCCATCGTATGAATTATTTGCAAACAGCGAAAGTAGCCAGGAATGTGCTTGCAGGAACAGCAGAATTGCTTCGCTTGTCTTAAATTAAGACTAACGGAACCCCCTGAGATGCATGCAACCTTCATGGACAGCTCTTCAATTTAACTCTCTCTCAAATTAATATTTGGAGGTGAGAAACCCACAAGAATCTGTGGAGCAACCTCTAGCTGAGAGCCAGCGTGTCGTAGCGCTTAAGACTTTCAAAAGTCTTAAAACATGAGAAACCAAGAGTCTTGCCTTGGACACCAAGTCAGCTGGGTGACTGTGAGTCAGCCCAGTGGGTGGGATTCAAAAATGGTTTACTACCGGTTCTGTGGGCGTGGCTTGGTGGGTGTGGCTTGGTGGGCATGGCAGGGGAAGGATACTGCAAAATCCCCATTCCCTCCCCACCCCACTAACCTGCTTCCCAGCTCCGTTCTCCTGAGCAGGGCATCAAAAGAAGACCCAGCCGATCAGCTGGGACTCAGGAGGCAGAGAATAGAGTGGGTCAGGGCCAGTCAGAGGTGGTATTATCCAGTTCTCCACTACTACTCAAAATTTCCGCTACCGGTTTTTACACAACTGGTCAGAACCTGCTGAATGCCACCTCTGAGCCAGCCTCTCCCTCTGAGCCCTATGAAGGTGCCAATGACAAAGCTCCTCTGAAAACCTGCCGGGAAAACTGCAGGGACCAATTGCCAGGAGTCAAAAACTGACTCCAAGTCACACCAACACACAGCCTCTAGTTAGACAAATGTAACATCCTTACTTTTATGAAAGTAGGACGAACAGAGATGCCTAAGAGTAGCCTTAAGATAAATATTGTGTGGTGCTGGCTTGGTAGAATACAGAATTGCATGGCACGGTGGAACAAGAGAAGGGAACAGAGGCGTCTCCTTCAAACTGAAAGAGGTGATTATAAATCGTGATCTCAGTTATGGTTTAAGTCTGGCTTGGTGATGGTTGTAACATGCCTACTTATCCTCCTTGGCCCTCGGTGGCTTCTCATTTCCAAAAGTTCAGTTCTTAAGAGTTGGAAATGGGGACCAAGGCAACTTTTAAAAGAGTTTTGAGGAAAGTGGGGTGGGGGATGACATGGATTATTTCTCTCCCCCCTCCCACCTAACCCACCCCGCTTGTGGGAAGGGTGGCAGTGTTGCTGAGCTGTTTCGTAGCACTTTGTTGGGCAAAGCAGTGAAACCGACAGAGTGAGTGACAAGTTGTTTACAGGTTTCCTTGAAGGGGCCTCTGGTATATTTCAGTCTGTCAAAGTTGCTTTTCTTTCGGTAGAACAATGCGTGATTGTTGTGTAGGGTAGAGATTTTTTTTTCTCTCTTCCCTGCACAGAGTGAGAGGGAGTCTTTTTTTTTTTCCCCTTCCTTTTTGAAGACTAAGTGTGTGGCGGGGAATAATACACGTATGTGATACTCACAGGCACAAAGTATTAACACATTACCATTCAATGCAATAAAAATAAGATTCTAGGAATGCAAATGGGATACAATCTTCAGTCTCTCTCTTCTCTTTCTTTCCTTCTCTCTCTCTCACTCCTGATCTCTTGGTGCATTTTGTGCAACAGGCGATGATGCTCCGTTTGTTCTGTGATATCTTAGCAAGTCCTGCAGACCCAACTTGTTGGAATAAATGTATGGTTCACTGGTGCAGTTCAGCATCTCGAGTAAGCCTTTTGTGAGAACGCAGCTGATGAGTTTGTTTGTTTGTTTGTTTGTTTTCTTTTCTTCCGGTTTCTTTTAAGGCCACATTATCTCACCTCAGACAGATGGCCACCGATGGAAAGGGCAAAGGGAAGGGTGTGTAGCTGGTATGGGAGATGTATTTATCTATTCATTTGCTTGTTTGTTTATCAAATTTATATGGGATAAAAAAATAGTTCACCGAATCGAAAAGTGTGTGTGTGTGTGTGTTTTTAATGGTGCAAGTGCACACCTGTGTGTTCATTCTGTGCCTGAGCTCACAGACACCTAGATTGGCAAAGAAGGAGGGGGGGGAGAACTTTATATGTGATGCATATGCATCATTCTCACACTGCCTGTCTCCATCCTACAGCATTCTTGGGGAAAGTGAGAATGGCGTTAAAAGGTTTTGATTCTGCTAAGCAGATTTCACTAAGATTTCTCAAAGAAAGTTTGAGCGTGCTTGTGCAATTGCTTTTATCTTCAGGGCAGAGAGAGACACCCAAACATACCCACTTTTACAACTGATGCCCGCTCTTCTTGAGGAAAAAAAAACATAACATTTCCAATTGGCAGAATGAAAAATGAACTCATTTGTGTCTCTATACCTGCATGTGCAACCCTGAAATAGAAGGGAGGAGTTTGATCCTTAACTAGAAGTATTGATTTCCTCCTTGTGTCTATGTATGCGCATCTGTGTGTGTGTGTGTGTGTGTTTTGTGTTTGCATCCCTAGGATGCATGTGACATAATTGATTTTTTTTTAGCAAGGAACATATTTGATCACCGGATTATGTACTGTGCCTCGCCACAGAGCACATTTTGGGAAAGTGAGGCTGGAGAGTGGTGGGGGGAGGGCAGTTGATTTATTTATTGGCCATCCAAAATTCGGGGAGGGGAGGGGGGCTCCAAATGAACTTCTCCATTGGCCTGTGATCTTTGATCCTGCTTGCGTGTGGGGGGGGAACGTGTGGCAAGCCCAGTTGTAGGTGGAGATCTACAGTTGGCAGGGCTGGGGAAGGGAAGGGGAGACTGGAAAGACCCTCTCTCCGGCTAAGCTCCCACCCCCACCCCACCCTACCCCGGCCCGCCTCCATTCCCTCCCTCCCTCCACCCCACCCCCACCCCCGCTAGCGGCGACTTGGGCGAGAGACGGTACCCAGAGAGACTTTGCGGGCAGACCGCAGCCATGTGGCGCTGTTGTGGGGGGAGCTAAGCGCACCGTCTCCTCCAGCTAAAGTGTGCTGCCCCTTTAAGAGACTGGTCAAGGAGTTTGAGCTTAGAAGAGCGAGCGAGCGGCAGAGAGAGAGAGAGGGAGGAGAGAGAGAGAGAGAGAGAGAGAGAATAATCTATCGGTTTAAGGGAGCTTTGGATCCACTTGACAGGTTCAGTTGGAGGCGATCGCAGGAGGCTACCGGGTGTCAAAAGGGAGAGGGAGGAAAAAAAACAACCAACATCGATCTCTTCTCTCTTTTTTTTCCCTCCTCCTCCTCCTCCTCCTCTCTCTCTCTCTCTCTCTCTCTCTTTTTTTTTTCAAATATAATTCCAGCATGCTAACTGACCCTGATTTACCTCCGGAGTTTGAAAGGTGAGCTACCGCATGCTTTTGTTTTCTTCTGTTTTTCTTTTTCTTTCTTTTTTTTCCTTCGTCGGCTCTCCTCGCCCCGGCCGGGGCTGCGGATGGAAAGCGGGGGGCGCGCGCGCGGAGGAGAGACGGGTGTGTGTGTGTGTGGGGGGGGTGTCCCCAAAAACTTTCCCCTCCGGGCGAGTCGACAAGCGAACGCAACAAAACGCAACGGCCCCGCGGTGAAGCGTGTGTGTGTGTGTGTGTGTGTGTGTCCCTCCTTCTCCTCCTCCTCCTCCTCCTCCCTTCCCAGCATGCAACCCCCGGCGCCCGAGCGCTACCGACCTGCCTCCGCAGCTGGTTCCTTTTGCATTTCCTAGCGCGCTTCTTCGCGCTCCCCCCGCCGCCCCAACAACTCCGCTTCCCCTTCGCCCCGGTCTTTTAAACTCGGCGGAAAAGCATCCAAAAGGTCCTGAAAAGGGACTTGGGCTGAGATGCGGGCAGGACGGCTGCCCAGCACCCACACACACACACACACACACACACACCATTGCCCCGGCAATGCAAACCGGTTTCACTGGTCTCTCTCTTCCACCACCCCAAACTTTGGTCCAACCCCAGCCTGCCGGCTTTCTCTCCCCCACCCCTCTTCTGAATCCACCGCCTGCTGGTGCAAAGCCTGCAGGTCGTCCCCTTGATGTGTGTGTGTGTGGGGAGGTGGAATTGGGTCTGGGACTGGGGGGGTGGATTTTGCCTCCTTTCTCCCCCCGTCTTCCTATCCGCGAACCGCCGTGGCGGGGTAAGCTCTTCCTGGGATGAATGGGGAAATCGAGGGAGCGGAGACTTGAAAACTTCCCGTTTGCAGCTTTCCGCCGGGATGACGGTGGGGCTGGTGGCGGAGAAGAGGAGGAGGAGGAGGAGGAGGAAGAGGAGGAGGAGGAGAATAAGAAGCCAAGTTTCAGAGGAGCGGCCCAAAGTTTGGTGGTGGGTGGTGGTGGTGGATTGTTGCTGATGCTGGATTTAGAGGCGCGGTAATGTGGAGGCAACTTCACCGAAGTCCTTGTGCGGAATGAATAGCAGCCACCCGTAATAATAGTAGGTGGTAGGGCGCAAAAGGACCAAATAAATAAATAAATAAATCTTCCTTCGGAGGTGATTCCTGCAGCTTCGTTGGAGATCTTCTCTCTCTCTCTCTCTCTCTCTGATTTACGGTTTATTTGGGTTACCATCTGTTTCCTTACCCTCTTTCCATCGGAGGACACACTTGCCAGAGTTTTAACATTCCCGGAGACTGTTTATTTTCCCCATAAATCTCGACTTTTTGGGCAACGGGGTCTTCAAAGAGGCGTTTTTCAACCGCCTTTGCCCAATTCCTTGGGGGTGAATCGGGATGCTCCCTTCCTCCCTTACCCTGCCCCCCCCTATTTTTTCCCCGCTAAATCCTGCATGTATATCTTGTTTAGCTGTGAAGAGTTGAGTGAAACTTAGCTCTTGGAAATAGGGAAAGAGAGAGAGAGAGAGAGAGAGAGAGAGAAAGAAAGAAAGAAAGAAAGAAAGAAAGAAAGAAAGAAAGAAAGAAAGAAAAGCCAAATCTATCACCCCTCTCCTCTATCACCAAAGTTTCATGAAAACTACCTTCTGCATAAACATTTGGTTGCAAGTGAGCCTGTAGTGCAAGCTAGGTGATAGACCAGCTGGTGAAAAATATGGGAAGTCAAGCTGTTCACTGCAGAAGTGGGTGAATTCGATAGTAAAAGGCAGGGAGATGGGGAGGAGATCTTAAGAAAGGAGCGGAACTGCAGGGACACTGCTCCTCGATAAATAAAACACAATAACCAGGATCCGAATGTATGCAGATACGGCAATTCCTCTATTTCTGAATTTGTGGCGAGGGGAAAAAATGCCACTTCTCAAGCTGACTCAGAAAACACCTTGGACTGGAGCTTCTAAGCTCCTTCCAGGATTTTATTAGATTCAATTAATTCCTCTCCTTTGTTGAAAATCTCTGACATTTACAGCTCCCCCCTCCCTCACCTCTTAATACTGTGATGGGAACACACTTGGAAGAGCTGAAGTGCTTTTCTTAGTATTCCCTAAATTGACCTGCGGATAATCATTTTCCTCCTGACAAAACCTGGAGAAAGTATTTTGCCAGCTCTGTCCAATGCAATAAGGAGAGGCTGGTAGGGAAGCAAACTCAGGGTGTGTGTGCTTTAACTTTTTGTACAAGTTTAATAGGAGAGGCAGATAAGAGTGTAAAAGGCACGCTCTGCTCCCCCCCCCACAACCCCAAGCACTGTTGGTGTACTTTCTGTTTTAAAGAACAAGGGTTCCTGTTAATTTGGAAGCAAAGGTTTTGAGCCTAGGAAAAAACCTAAATTGGCATCTCTCTCTCTCTCTCTCTCTTTCTCTCTCTCTCTTTTTATAAACTGAGGTGTGCATTCAGAAATTTTACTTTATTAATGCTCGGGAAGGGCCGAAGGAAAGGCTGGTTATAATAATCTACGTGTTAACTAGTTTTCACAGACATAAGTCTATTGAGTTATGTTGATAGCAATGTTATTATTACTTTTTAAAAAGAAAAGAAACCTTGTTGTCTAATTCTTTTTTATTTACCGTTTTCCATCTGTGGTTTTAGCTGGTAATCCAAACCAATATCTCTGTTAATCATTACCATTTGTTTACATTCTCTGTGTTTGACTGTAGTTGCATACACATGGTAAAGTGTATAGGACAGGTTGTGGATTTTATTTACTGCAGAATTTGTACAATTTGCAGGGGGGAAAACCCAACCCCTCCCCTCCCCTTTTCTCCAGCCTGGCTCTTAATGGTTTTTTTAAAAAATGATTTTGTTAAATAAGTGTTTTCACCTGTCAGACTAAGCTATAGCTTGCTAAATTGTCTTAAGGCCCATTTTACATATATATATATCTTTTATAAAGCTGTAAGGGGTAAAAATGTATAATTTGAGGAATTTTGGTTTCATTGTCATTTATCAAGTCATCTACTGTACCTTTTGTAGGAAGAAATTTGTTTCTTTGATTTTTCTTCAGTTTGGACAGAATTTTAAAACTCTTAGAACTTCACCTTAACTTCGTGAAGAAAATTCATGGCTTTTATAGGAAGGGACCTTATTCAGGGTTTTTTTTCCCTTTTCTTTTTTAGATCTGAGTACTGCTTTGGTTCCCATGACTTTCTTTTAACTTTGATCACACAGAAGCTTGGGATGGAAACTCTCTAGAGCATCTGGTGAAAAATGAGGCAGAAATCTGGAGCAATATTTACAATCGCTCAGTTCAGTTTTGTGAATTTCCGTGTCCAACTGATTGATTTAAAATCAGGATAAGCTTAACAATTTTAGGCAAGCTGATGATCCCAACATGTGCCTGTATAGTTCTGCCAAAATGTTAGAAGATGCTTCATGCAGCCAAAACTACATATACAAACTCTGAAATTGCAACACACTGGAAGCTTCTAACTGGATTGTGCATCCTATTTCTCTGATAGATATAATTGTCATATTTCATGCTGGGGATTTTTTTTAAAGGCAGCCATTCTAAATACAGTTAAAATAAGTCTAATTAAATTAACTTGTTCTTAATTCTATGTAAAACGCAAGGCTCTGTGTATTCTAATTCCCTTTTTTGTGCAAGTAAGACTTACAGCAGTCTAATGTGGACAAGTCCAAGTAAAGTTTTGATTTCCATAAGCAGAGAATCTTGTAACAGCATCCTCACAATCTAGAACTTATAAGAATGACTGTGAGTTGAAAAATGCCTGTCGTGAACTTTAAAAGTCTTCATAAATTCTTGTATATTGAAATAAGAAAAGAGAAAGGGAATACTTGATATTTGTCGATATAGGTGATGTTATATTCATGAGCTATCCAGAACCACATATTTATGCATGAATTAGTGCAACTTTATAGTGAAAGGTGGACTCTTCTCATACTAAAGATTAGAGAACTAGAAGAAAAAGGTATTTCAGGAAAAATAAAGCTAACATTTTGATTGACTTGCTGTAAAAAAGGGGGAAAACTAATTTAAGTAGCATCTGACAAGGGAGATTTAAGATTTTTTTTTAAAAAAAATCTTAATTGTTGCACTTTGGAAACAGTGTTCCAAAATGTATTTTTATTCTTGGTCTCCCATTACACTCAACACCAACAGGAAATATAGGAAAAGTAGGCATTGCTGAATCTCTTTCTTGCAAAGGATGTTCTGAAGCAATTGTACCCAATCTAATGCTCCCTAAATTCACAAGTCTCATCATCCCAGACAGCAGGGGAATAATAGCCTAACCAATCTTATGACCATCAGCATAGGGAAAATTGTATTGAAGGCTTTCCTTTAAAAGCCAAAGCTTATATTATCAAATTATTATTATTATTATTATTATTATTATTATTATTATTATTGAAACTCAGTCAACTGAACATTTAAAAAGGTATCACAAATATTGACATTATTATTATTATTATTATTATTATTATTATTATTATTATTATAATACTCGGCCAGATGTTTGGCATTTTTATCCACCTATCAAGTCCTTCACAAGGACCTGGAATAGGCAGATGCTGTTGAATGATTGTGTTAAAAGTATCCTGGCAAAATGTAAACTGTCCCAAGTAGAGTTGCCTTTTGCAATTGATTGATGGGGATTGTATCAATTAACGTTATTATTCATTCTAGACCAAAACACCAAAACTGGGAATAGCTACAAACTTCCATTCTGGCCAAACAATATTTGTCCTGTTTGATGTGAGGAGGGATTAATGCTCCCTCCCCCAGTTTGTTTGGCACTTACTTGCTTTGGACATGATTTTTTTTTTTTTACCACGCTTGGTTTTTAGGATCTCTAGGTAACATGTTGGGTGTAAATTGTGACTGAGCTTGCCGTTTGAATCCTTCTGAATGAAGGTTTCAGTAAATTTGTCCACTGAGGGGATATAAGGAAAAGCTGAGCTGGAGTTAACTCTGAGGATGAAGTAAGAAACCATTTCTTTAGTGGAAGAAATCTTGTGGTGTTTATTGTCAAATATCAAACCAAGTTGCTATCTTGTCCTTGGTCTTCAAAGAGTTACTGAGAGAAGGAGGAAGAAAGAAAGGGGTGGCCAGCCTTTTCCTTAGTTGAAAGCCATCAATCTTTAAAATGTTTGTGCATGAATACGGTGTGCAAAGTACGATTGGTACTTTAAGCGTGGTTCTTTTCCCAGCTTCTGTTGTCCATTGCATAATGAAAACACAGGAATTGCCGCATCTTGGAGAAAACTAAAAAGATGCCCGTACTTTGTTATAAATGCCTTCTCTTGTTGTTTCAACCCGGGTGCTTTTTTGATAGGAATTGGATGAGGTTTTCTTGGTTCCCTTATGGAACTGATACATTGCTTTCAATCATGGTGCGTTTATTTAGATGTAGAGAGTACATATGGAGCAATGCATGTGAGACAGTGAACAACTAGCTGGAGGGGAAGAGGCTGTGTGATTTTCACGGTTACACTAAATTTAATTACTTATCACAAACACGCACGCACACACACACACACTTATTATTGATTTGGGGGTGAGGTGTTAACATGCAGTAAGATTTACAGACGTTTGCTGGTTCTTGACATCTTCCTCCAATTTTGGAATAGTAAGTTCAGCATCCTTGTAAAAGCTCAAAAAAGAAGCCAATTCTCCCCAATTTTCCGTGCCGAAACGCTGTAATTTTGTATTAAAACAACATGGTGAAAAATGACACTTTTTTCTAGTTCTTCTACTACGCCAAAGCCTTTGTCAAAGGTTTTGTTTAAGCAGGAGAATTGGCATGCCAAAATATGGTTTCTATAGAACATCCCCCAGTCAGTGCTGTTCCTGCAGATCAGCACAGCGGAGTGCTCAAGACTGTTTTTTCCAGCCAAAGTGAATAAAAGTAAGCTTGATTTTCCCTTGCAGCATTCACTCAAACCTCTTCCTACTCTCTTCTTCCTTCTCTAAATGTGCACCTTCGTTAAATATTTTATAAATTATATCCTTCCCTAACCCTTGGGATTTATAGATTTAGGCCATCCCGTGAAGAGGGAGGGGAGATGTTTGGGAAACTTAACTTTTTGTATTATAACTTTTTGTATTATTTAAAACAGCAACGACTGCAACAGTGATGCTGATGTCCAAGTAGGCAAGGCTGCTTTTCTGTGTGAACTGACTCTGTGTGTGTGTGTGTGTGTGTGTGTGAGAGAGAGAGAGAGAGAGAGAGAGAGAGAGAGAGACCTGAAATAACTCATTCTTAAAGGCACTGCAATCCCTTCAGGGTTCAATTAGATATTTGGTCTGGTCATGATTGATCTGCATGTTCTTGAGGATCATTTTTTTTAAAGTTTGAGATGGTCCCGCAATGCCTAAAGTGAATCAACCACTAGGGGGGGTGTTTGAGAGCAGAATAGACGAGAACACACATCCTTGCAAATCACTCGCTCACCTCACTGTGTTCCTAACCGTTGCCAGGTTGAGAAGCTCCTGGAAGGTGGTGTGTCCAAACAGTACATGTTATAAATGTGGTGGAGTTGTTTGTCATGCAATAAAATCTAGATGAGAGAAGAGTTACAATTGTGCAGATTGGGTGTGTGTGTGTGTGTGTGTGTGTGTGTGTGATTTGCTGCGCTTGGATTGGAAAAGGATAAACTGTGGTAAACTGTCCTGTGGTGGCATTTATGTTGGGCCCTCAAGACCTTGTAGTAAAATGTGCCCCATTTTAACCCTTAAGAAAATGAAACAAAATTGTCTTCCTCCCAAATCTGCTGGGCAGTTTTTGTCTATTTTCTCATGTTTTCCAGTATGCATGATATTCCTGGCTACTCCTGACCATTCTATTGGTTGGAGTGGGTGAGCATAATAAATGCCGAATGTGCAGATACATTACATTAGCAAAGGCTAGTAATTTTACACCTTTGGAAATAAGCAGTGTGTCCAAACTCATGTGCAATTGAGAGGGAAAGATTTTTGGCATCCCAATCTAACACCTGTATGATGGTAAACGGGTAGTATGTGCTGATAATAGTAACTGTGGCAGCATCTATAAAATAAAATGGAGCAAGCCAATCTGACTTTTTTATCTGTTGCAAACCCATTATTCACAAAATCATGAATTCAAGGAAAATATGAGCTGCATTTTAGAACCAAGTGACCAACAATACATGAACTAATAATGAATTCCAGTTTCACTTAAAAATTTTTTTAAGCATTATATTCCAATAGTTGACTTAATGATATAAAGATATAGTGGCATTTATCTATTCAATGTATATCTCATTGATTTCTGTAAGAAAGTTAAGCACCTAAATCTTCCCTTCCTGTTCCCCTTTTGGGTTATAAATTTTGTCTTAATATATTGCACATCACATTTATAATGTTAATTTAAATTGTCTTCCAAAAGATCACAGAATTGCTGATTTGGTTTTCTCGTGGGATAGCTAGTTTAGCAAAGGTTTATCCATTGCTGTTCTAAACAGTTTAAAAGGTTTTCAATCCATTCAAATCCGGGCATCTCATCAGCTTTTTCATTTTCCTTAAATTAAACACTGTTCTTTAATATTCTCCTGGCGTTAGAGTAAACATTATATATTAGGTGTGTTTTGTTTCATCACCATTATATTAAATCTTATATTAGGTGCATTTTGTTTAAGTAACACAATTTGTTCATAGAACGTAAGAGGAAGGTCAAGGGATTTAGCAACAAGCATAAGCCAGCAATCTTCATTTATACTAACAAGAAACTTTCTAAAGTTTCTAAAATGCAATCGTAGATACTTGAAATCACATTAGAATATAGTAGGTTGTATTCACTAAAGTCTTATTTGAACAGTTATGCTGCCCTAAAATTCCTCTTTTTGGGGCACTTTGACATACTGATTCTAAGTTGTGAAATAGTGTTATGCAAAGCCTCTGTATCCACAGCTAACAACTTTTTTCCCTTAGTATAATAACACCATTCCATACTATTGTAATGGTGTGAAATTTGGCCTTGATCCTCAACAACAATGCAGTGCTAGTTCTTGTGTCTCATCCATTTGTGAGAGACATGGAGCTTCAAAAGGCCAGGCTCATTTTGATGGAACTTTTAATTAAAAAAAAAATCTCCAAGTTATCTGTTGTTAACAATTATTTATTATAATGGATAATTCAGAATCCTGTGGGTTTTCGATGTTCTATTTTGCTTTAAATATCTCAATGGTCAAATCTCTATGTAGTCACAATTCTTTTCTTAAAAGTGTTTTTTTATATTTTCAAACTTACGAGCTATATGAGGCTTTAAAGGTGTTTATATTCACATATAGTACGCAGATGCAGTGCTTCTCTATATGTCGTGAATATTCTTTTGTTAAACAAATAATTAGGATGGGCTTTCTAAGTTGCCATGAAATGATGCATAGATTGTTTAAAAATACAGTCTTCCGTTCTCTCCTTTACAAATTCTGCCTTTAAAAGAAATCCCTTTAATTCTGAAATCCTGCAAATTCTCCTGAACAGAAAGTTCCTTGCCTTATAGTGTCTGTCAACATTCAGAAAATGTTTATTTTATTTGGGTGGATAAAGCTCAATTTATGCCTATCAATGATTTATACGCATGAAGAGTAGATGAGCGCATTGGGTTGTGCTCCAAAAAATTGTAAGCCGCCCTGAGTCTTCGGAGAAGGGCGGCATATAAATGTAATTAAAAAAAAACCCAATCTATACCATAAACAATATGTTGGCTTTTGAATGGGAGTTGTGTTCAAGTTATGCTTCTTTTCTGGATTCATTATGCAGCTTTTGGTTAGGTAACCCTTTTTGGACACAGTAAAAATGCACACAAATATATGAAGCGTGTGCAGATCTGACCCAGTTTGGAGGAGTATCATTTGTTTACCTAAAATTCTGTTCCAGTTTCATATTAATCTGTGTTTTTAAAGCCTCTTTAAATATGCCTTTTAATAGATATCTGCATCTACATTTTCTCCCGAGCTGTAGATTTATAGCCAACACTTGTGATGCTTAAAACACTCAAAAATGCATTGCAGCACTGGAAATATGAATTCAGCAGATTTTTTACTTTCAACGATACATTATTTTGCTTCATATCCTTTGAACCTCTCGTTCCAACTATCTCCTCCTTTTCTAAGCTGGGGTATATATATACTTTTTAAGGATCATATTCTGTGCAATTGATGAAGTGAAGTGCAGTTTGTGAAATCTTCTGGCATAATGAACGGCTTAGCCTTTCCGCTTATGCCAAGGCTAATGTGTCTCTCCACTGCAATCATTTCTTGGGGCAATTTGCAGTGTGTCAGTTCCTCTGTCATTCTTTCCTCGATGCTTATGTGGTTTTTCTGTCACCAGATGTGGTGATGGCTGATGGCTCTAAAACAAGGGAGTCAGACAACTTTGTGAAGACCTATTAATGCCTCTTTGCCACAAGAAGAAACTTAGGTCACCAAAGAAGCATCTCATCTTCGTTGCATTTTCTGATGATCCCTGTAGCTGCTGTTCATAGAGAATGCTGGCCTAGATCCTACCTCTGTTTGATCACACAGGGCCACCAGGAGTGATGCAGATGGTGCACAATACCGAGTGCTAGATAATCTTGCAGAGACGTGAGCTGATGGAAATTCCAAGCTGTTGATTTCAGTGGGAAGAGATCCAAGCAGTTTGATATACTTAAATGCTGGTAGGATTTTCCAGACTGTAGGATCATTATCTTTGAAGAGAATTGAGATGATCAGTAAGATTATTCTTTTCTCTGTGTAACACCAATGTGCGAGATTCAGAGCAAACTTTGTCTTGGACTTTTGGGTGGCTTTTAAATATATTCAAATTTAATTAGAGTTTAATTTGGGCTAATTAAGTAGTATTAATATGGTCACTCCCCACCTGTTTCGTATTTCTCCTCTTCAGTTTTTTTTTTAAACAATACAACTAACTTTTGGCTGCTTCCAAAGGTAATTTCTGCTATAACCAATTCAGTTGAATTTTAGGTGATTGAACATGCAGGTAGGGAATAACATAAGTATGTTTCATCTTAGCCATTGCAAGCTGTAAAAAGTGCCCTTTTAGCACAGCAGATTGAAAATTTGACTTCTTAAATTTTAGGACATTAGGCACACAGCCAATGAAAAGTTATTAAGTTTATTTTCAAGGAATATTGTGAAGGAAATGAATTGTTTGTGCTAAAACACAAAGTAGTGACTGCAAATTTGCTTTTTAACTGATTTGGAGGTTTTATTATTATTATTTAAATATTCCTTCCTATTCTAAGTCATCAAGGTTTATTACACCTTAAACAGTATGTCAGATCAGGTCTAAGAATGGATAGAACTTTCTGTGTTCTGTGTTCATTTTTGATATAATTTGAATTATCATTATGTTTCTGCCTTAACCTGGGTAGTAAAAACAAATACAGAAAACAGACTTTAAACTGCATTTATATTTTCTCATATTCCAAATTTGGGAGAAATATAAACCTGAGTTCCATTCTATACAGTAGTTGAAGACTGGCAGATTAATTAGAACATGGTCTGCTTCACACCCCACAGTTTGTATTTTTTCTCCAGATGTTTAAAATGTAACTATTAAATTTCCTGAACCCAGCTATGCTTTTTTGGATTGATGGATGATGTAGTCCTAAATACAGTATATGAAGGGACTATTAAGTGTCAAGCATTTAAGGATCTTTCACATCTTCTAATGTTTGTTCTTCTTCTGGATAAATTGTTAGACCACAGGCCTTAAAAATGTTTTCTGAGCTGCCCTGATAATTTTTTTTCTTAGGATTGCATATAAATTGTTCAGTAAAAATAAATAAATAAGGGAGAATGCTAAAAATTTACATCAGGAATTTCTGCATAAAACTGTGTGTTCTATCACCAGGCCATATCTATGAAATTATTGGTTGAAATTTGGTTAACTTGGAGTTATATTCAAGTATCAAAACAAAATTCTCCTGGAGTTTTGACCATGATTATTGCTTGATTGACTTCTGCATTCAAAGATGAAAAAATGTGTTCCTACCTCCAACATCATCACATCTGCAGTGGTAGCTATTTGGGGTCTTTCTGTGTATATAGAATATTCAATTGTAGTAGATAAACAATAGTTGAAATAAGTTATTCCTTGATTTGGGTGGCAAGGAACTATGCTGTAGTATATTCACACATTAAATATTTTTCTCTTAACTTTTTTTCTTTGGTTATTGTTTTTATATGTTCAGAAGGTGAATAAGGACTTGGAGTTGATTCTGTGTGAACTGGAGCAAGGTATTTAGATACTATCTTTTGAATTAGAGGATGACTTTCTTTCTGTCTCATAGCTTGATAAATGTGGTGCCATCCCCTATTGTCATGTCACGTAACGTGGAAAAAGATCCGAGTTAAGTCTGAATCACTGGCAAGTTATTATAACAGGCTAAGCCAGAATGTGGTTCAAGTGCATTATGGCTTAGTACACTTATGTGTTTAATTTGTCAGTTTGGTTTGTCAATATCAGCTGTGAGTTTTCCATGTGATTCTACAAATCATGGTTAGATATCCCGGTTTAGCAGGAGATGAATCCCAAGACAGTCAAATAGGGATTTTCCTGCTTTTTATTGGTATGAATGCTCCATAGCAGGTTCTTATGAACATGGAACTGTATAGTTGCTTTGGTCCTTTCTTCAAGGTGAAGGTGCTGGCAATTTCACGTGTTTTGTTGTGAATATAATTGAGCAATTTGTCCTCGCAAACAAATCTTGGAGGATGTTATTAATTCAAATAACCGAAAGGCATTAAGAAGGAATGTCCCTCTACTCTGTAAAAGTACGGAACAAAACCAAAAATAAAGTTTAGTTTTTAACTTGAGTTTTCATCTTCTATTAGTTGTGACACAGCGGATAATGTGGTTATTTTGTAGAAAGACCGATGTGTGCAATGTCTGTGTACGACCAACCGTTTCACAGCCATCTAGATCTAAATCTAAAATAGAGACAGAGAAATAAAAGGTCCAGAATTCAGAAGATGGGGAGTTTTCATGCAGCTTCAAAAAACAAGCTGCTAGAAGTGTATTACCAAGGGCTTACCATAGGTATCTCTTATCACAACTAATTCAAACTTGTTGGACTATAATCAAGCTTTTTGAAACAGAATGTGCTTCTGGGCGTCCTTTTCCTGTTTTCAAATTATTATGTAGTGCAAAAGGATATAAGATAAGGCATTTCTTAACACCTTAAATTTTGAAGCCAGCCTCAGTACAGTTCCTCTGAAACTAACAAGCAGAGGAGAAGTGTTAAACTTTCTGCACAACCACTGGTGAAATCACCAAGAATTTTGCTATCCAGAAATCTTGGCCATGTCCCAGCCATCATTCTAACCTTTTGCATTTTCACTACACTTTATAAAACCATGCCTGTTCAATAATTGTCACATACCTCTGCCTGTGAACGTTTTATTTTCAAAAAGCATTAAAACCAAAAGGAATTCAGGGAGAGAGTAGGGATTCAGACAATTGCTATTTATTGAATTTGTTCATCAGTCAGTTGATAGCCTGTATGACTCACATGCAGTTTTACTGACATGAGCTTGTTCCTGTATCTCTGTTGGATCACAGAGGGAATTTATATATAGCTCCAGAGAAATCTCTGATTTGGACCAAACTGTTTCTTTGCTTTCCATTCCCCCCTCCCTGCTTTTATTTTATTATGTAATTGTAAGTATATTACATAATTGTGTACAGCATTAAATATATGTGAGTGGGAGATGAAATATATGCAATAAGGAGGTCAAAGCTTAACTCCTTTTCCATTTATTATGATACTTCCTTGCATAAATTGGATGCGAATTATTGTGGCAATTATTATAATTGTTGTGAATCTTCACACTTTGAGCTTTAATTTTTTTTTTATTTAAAAAATTGGCCTAGATGAATGTTGTTAAGAAGTTATCCGCAGTTAAATTCACAGTAAGTCAAGAATCTGTTTTGTTTATTTAAAAAAAAAAAATTAAAGAAATATTTATAGCTCGTTATTCCTCCTCCTCGCATCCTTCTTCAACGAAGCTGGGGAATAATTTATCAACATATGTTTTATCAACTGTCAAATTAGAACATTTTGATCCATGAGGAATTTAAGGAGGCAGGGAGGAATTTTCTTCCCTTTTTTAAGCAGCACAAATTACAGACAGGGAAAAGAGAGGATTTCATTGCTTCTACGACTGAGAAGGACATCCTTTAGCATGTAGTTCTGTGCATTTTGTCTTATACATATTGCCTGTTGTCATATTCTGCTTTTTAAGTTTCCAGGAACTGCAAATTACAGATTTCTCGCACTCGTCCAATTACCACCTCTAAAGGTCTCGCTCCGGCAGGATGAAATATAATACTTAAATTACTTAAATATGCAAAGTAGGTGGCTTTGGAATGTCATTAATAATGATAGGATCAGCAATATTTACAGCTCCTGATACTCTGCCCTCCCCCTTCTGCTGCCTTGATGGAGGTAAAAACGCAGCCTTCTCTTTTGCCAGCTATTCGAACAAGCACTTTTGATGTCAAAGCAGCCAAGGAAATCATCTTAATCCGTCTATCCCCAGGTTACTAAGAGCATCTCTGCCACTGAGTTGCAATCTCTGTCTCAGAAGTGTGGTTTACATAGGCAGAATTACGGTTTCGTATGGGTCTTTGTAGCCAATTCTAACTTGCCAGCAATTTAAGAATAAGAGGTTGGTAGCAGATGTTAAAAGCAGAGATGATCCTGGGGCTGTGCAGTAGTACTACACACCTAATTTCTGGAGGGCCCTTGGGTTGGGGTTTTTTTTTTGGGTGGCCTTGCTCAGAGAATCCTAGCATATGTGTTGTCACTCCGTCTTTAATACGGAGCAGTTTTAGATCTCACACTCTTACAGATCCCCCGTTTTTGACTCCCTCTCCGTTCGTCCCTGAAGCGCTGGGATTTGTAGTGCCCATGGTGCCTGGAGGAAAGGTGAAAATCTGCAACACTGCACTCGTCATCTTCTAGATTTTCAGCTATGTACCCAGAGACACCATTGTGTAGATATTACACCACTACAAAGCTTCATACTGCTGGTCTGAAAAACAAAAACTAGAAGGCCTCTCAATTTTGCCTCGTTTCCAAAAATTGAAACATTACGCTGTCCATCAAAGTTAACCAAATTCCCTTGCCCTCCCTCCCCTCTCCCTCTCCTCCTTCTTCCTCTCCTCCCTCACCCTTTCCTCCTCCCTCCTCTCCTCCCTTTTTCCCTAGCTTATGATATTTTTTTTCTGTTGCAATTGTCTCTTGCTACTTCCTGTTTCTAATCTTTCATTCTAAGAGGCTTTCTTGAATGTGTCTAATGTTCTGTTTTCAGTGGGATTTTCTTGTAGCATTTATAGTAATTTATTTTGACTTTTAAGTAAGCTTGAGTGCTTGATACATGGAACCAGGCAACGAGTAATTTTATAAATAAATACAATGGAACATATATTCTGTGTCGGTTTGTAAAAAAGAAAAAGAAGAATGCAAAGCAGAACTGCTTGTTGCCATCTTAGGGGGTTTTGATCCCACTGCTGAAAACTAACTCGTTCATTTTTGCCAAGTTATAGTTAATCAGAAATGTCCCCTGGGCAGGATGGGTGCAGTTGAAGTTGTCTTTTTGACTTTTCCTGTCTCTCTCAACACACAAAGCTGCTATTAGTCCATGAATAGTTAGAAGATGTTGATAAAATTCTCATAAGCGAAGCAAGCTTCTTCCACAAATTTCTTTAATTCCAAAGTGGCTGAAGTCTGTGCGTGGATATCTTGAAATTTTATTCAGCTGTCCACAGTTCCTTTGGCTTCCTGGCTTGTTTTTATGTTCCAAGAGAAGATTTCGTGTAGAAACCTTTCCAGTGTTGCTGTTTTTTTTTAAAAATAGACCGGGAAGTGTGGGTAGCCAGGAAGTCTTCATGGAAGGAAAAATGTATAACAGACAAACAACCTTCCAGTAGCATCATCCACTACCTCCAACTGGCATCTAAACTTGAAAACATCACCAAGAGAAGGAAGGACATAAAATAGACGGTTCTTTTCCATTTGAAGGAAACTTTTTGGGGGGGAGTAAAAAAAAAAAGTAGGGTAGATTTTGCAAAGCAGTTTTTTGTTTTGTATTATAAGCGCAACACCACTAATTTCGGAGGGGAAACTACTTATAATCCTTCCCTATTTAGTGTTCTTTTGCAAAAAAAGTTATACCTTAGCAACTTTTAAGAGACTATGACAGAAGGAAAAAAAAAAGGAAAAGGCTATTGAGAAGTCCCCAACGCAGTTGATAATCCATTATATATCCATGTACCATAACATTATCCGCAACCAGATTTTATTTATAGCGGAGAAGAATTTTGGGGAAGCGGGGGGCAGGGGTCTGGAGAAGAATGACAGCAAATTAATATTTGCCCGAATATGCATTGAAGGAAATTGTCATTTATATAAGCTTTGTAGCGAGCAGGAGGTTTTTTTTTCCCTCCTCCATACATGACATGCTTCGTTGTACACCAGAAGAACTTTCATGTGCAAACTCTTTCGTTTCTCTGTCCTCTAGTGCAAATTGAATAATGCGTTTGTCTAAAACCCAGGGATGAGTTTGGCTTGATGGTGACACCCTTGGGATCTTATCTGCGTAAGGTGTGAAACAGCTCTTGTTAAAAAGCCCCTTTTTAGTCGTGATGACATTTTAATTAAATACCTGGAGGAGATTACAGCAGTATATGCCTGGGAGCTGCGCCAAGCCTGGTCCTTTTCCTTCCCTGTGCTTATCCTGTGCTCGCCAGGGGCTTCAATGCTTCCATTGGGAAGGGTATCCTGGCTGAACACAGGCAGCCTGTTTGGCCATGCGCACCCACTCTTTCACCATTGATACAAACTGGATTCCATCAATTTTCTCGGTCCTGGGCTTGAGCGATTCAAACCGGCTTCGTGGATATGAAAGGCGGCCCTGTCCGACTTCATGAATGGTATCACTTTTGTCCAAACCTTTAGGGGGTGTAAAAAAAATGTGCACGCGCGTGTGTGTTTTAATAAAACCTTGGACGGCCAACATTTTTTCCTTCGACTGAATAATGAAAACAACGAGCACAGCCAAAATTTGCTTTCTCCTTCGATGGCGGTCGCCTCCCCCCCCCCACTTTGGCCAAAAAAAAAAGGCATTTTTCTTTCCCTCTTGCAAGGAAAGAAAAGTTTCTCAGTTCTCCGTTTAAAAATGGCCAAGTGTATTCCGCAGCTGCTTAGTGAGCCGGCTTCCCAGCCCAGATGCTTTATGGAAACAAAACCCTGTTTGCTTAGGAAGAGGTCGCATAGCAGTGTCTGTTGTCCCAGAACGATGAAGCATGTTAAATTGGGATGGGAGTTAATGGAGCAGAGACATACTGGAGATTTTAACACTTTTCCATTTGAGCTAAATATACAGCTTTAAATCAGCTCTGCTGTTCTTCCACAGCGAGGGGAACAAAAGATTGACACATGCAGAAGCCACTTCGCATTTTGCCAGATCGTTATGTCTGCTTTGCTGTGCACCCCCTACTCTTTCCCCCCTCACTTCTTTCCCAAAACCAGAAGGATCAACGTTATAGGAAGAATTTCTGCAAATGTCCCTTTTTGCTTTTCATTACTGCAGCCTAGGGTAAATGTGAAAACAATTGTTGGAAGAAATATCCTTCTGGGTTCAGTTCCAAGTGGGGAAGAAAGACACTGGAAACATGGAGGCTGTTTGGAAAGATGGTTTAATGGTGGACAGGACCACATGGCTTGGAGCTCCAAAGTGAAAAGGACGGTCATATGCTTCAAGGTGTTGGGTGAAGGAAAAGAAGGGAAGAGATGCTGAGAGTCCCTTAGTGATATACCCTCTGTTGGGCCCCACCTTAGTGTTTCCTGTTCCTGTGCAAGAAATGTATCCCATTGGCTGTCAGACTCCCAGGGGTGGGGGTTCTTAGCTGGACCACATGGCTTCACCTGAGTGCTGGCTGATGCAATCTTCCCAGGCCAGGTGGTGAGATGGGCAAAGGCCTTTGTTATGTAGAATACTCTGGCCCAGGCCTTAATGGCCCGCCCATTAACAAAGGTGGGGTGAGCTTCTGCCCCTCTGAGTTTCTTCTTCCCTTTTAGGGGAAATATTCTGCCTTTTAAATATTTCCTAGGATATTTCATTTTTCTAGGAGAGGGGTAGGTGCTAACTTCCTACACTAGAAAAAAAACACCCTACTTTCTTAAAATTGTTGCCTGAAATGATTTTATATCAGCCAAGTCAAGAAAAGGATAAAAGAATGAGGTGAGATTTGATCAGTCCAAAATGGAAGCAAAAAGTCCCGGATTTGATGGCTTGTTTGATGCAACGCATTAGAACTTGATTAAGATGGAATTGGATCATCTGGGCTCCAGGGTCTTACTGGAGTTCAGCCATTATCTTAGCAGGAAAGATGCACCTGGCCATCGTGTTCAGCCACTTCGTTTAAGTGTAGCAAGATCTAGAACATTTAGGTTTCCATCTTTTCTACAGTAATTCTCAACTTACAACCACAATTGAGAACAGAAATCCAATCGTTAGTAGTTGGGATTGTAAACTGAGTCACCCACGTGACTCAACCTAGGTTTTTTATTATATTTTTCACTGTAGCCATTTAAGTGAATCATTACAGTCATTAAGTGAATCACACAGTTATTAAGTGAACAGTGCAGTCATTAAGAGAACAAAGTCTTACAAGTGGGCAGTTTTGCTGGAAACCAGCAAAAAAAGTCACAAATTAATGTGATGTGGGTCCCTGCTACCAGTTGGAAAGGTGAGCCATTTTCCAAGTTCCTGATATGCAATTACGTGACTGCGGAAGGGAGGGAGAAAGCATTTTATAATGACCAAGGTGCTTTATGGGTCAACAACCGGACATAAGTTGAGGACTACCTGTGTTTGGTTTCATCACCTTGAATGCTGGCCTGAGCAAAAAGATGGGGTGTCAATTGAATGAATGATGTGCTTTGGAACAGGTGTCTTCAACCCTGGCAACTTTAAGACTTGTGGACTTCAACTTCCAGAGCTTTGCTGGTGGAAGAACTCTGGGAGTTGAAGTCCACAAGTCTAAAAGTTGCCAAGGTTGGAGACCCCTGTTTTGGAAGACCAGTTCTCCCCCATGCAAGCAGTAACACGTGTGTCCACCGACTCCCGCCCTATCCTGTCTTACATTTCCTTCTTTTGCCACTCAGCTGATTCGCGTGGCAAAGTGGATTACCGCACCTCAGCTGTTCTACTCACTGGGGAAGACTAGAAGGCGAGCTGGAGAGGTTCAAATTGCTCTTTACTGAATGCTCCCCGCGTGCAAAGCGTGCGCTCACAGAACCAGTTGTTAAATCCGTTGCAGCCCACCACTGCTTTTCTTTTCTTTTTTTATAAAAAAGTTTTTTATTTTTGATACAAACTTACAAACAGGACATACAGAACATAAAAGCCATCTTCCATATATACATACAGTGTGTCAGTTGGTTACAAATCCTTTGTGTCATCCTTTCATATTCATCACTCACAATTTATCAAAAAGAAAATTTCTCATATTATCAATAAAACATTATGTATTTATCAATTATTACTTGTATACAATTAAACTATTTATTTCATCATATATACGAGGTATATTTTAAATCTAAAATTTATGTTATACTTTCATCCAATGGTTATATATATCAACATCATATTTTATATCAGCCTGTTATATTTCTATTACAAAATTATATAGTCTATTGCATTACCAAGTCTTTTTATCCAACCATTGATAAAACAAATCCCATATCTTATAAAATGGTTTATCTTCTTGTTCTCTAATTTCAAATGGCCTTGGTGGCTCAGGCTGTTAAATGCCTGCACTTAAGATCCAGCTGTCTACAATTACTGTAGGCTCGAATCCCACCAGGCTCAAGGTTGACTCAGCCTTCCATCCTCTCGGGGTAGGTAAATTGAGGACCCAAGATTGTTGGGGGCAATAAGCTGACTTTGTAAAAATGCCGCTTAGTAATAAGCAGGCATATACAATGGAATGAAGGCTGTTGCTGAGCACACTGGGTTGTATCCCAAAATTGTAAGCCCTGAGTCTCTGGAGAAGGGCGGCATATAAATGTAATTTTTAAAAAAAGTCAATTTACTCATTTCAGCACAGTCCATAATTTTCCTCCACCACTGCTTTTCTTGTTTGGGTTTGAAATGTTTCATGGCTTATCCAAATAGCTTCTTCTGTCTGAGCAAGCTGGCTGGGGGACCCCATATATCAGCAGCCCCAGACGTTTTGGGTGCCAAGGGCTTCTGTGGAGAGAGGCTTTTCCACGGACCGGAGGGCATATGGTTTCATGTGCTGCCTGCGTTCTGCGCATGCATGGACAGGGCTTTGCTCATTTACATGGACCAGTTTCTGGCAGACTGGTGGACTGGGGACTCCTGCCATAGATAGGTCATCTAGGGTGGTTTCATTTTTTAATCTGAATGTCTTATTAGGTGAATAGGCAGAGAGTTGTTAAGGGCCATTGCTCTTAAATCCTTCTCTTAGGTGAGTCATTAAGGGTGAGTTCCCAGGGACTGATGCAAGAGCAGGATAAAAAATGGCAGATACGTTGTGCCTGAGGCTTCCACCTCTATTGAGGGAAGGGAAGATATACAGTTTGAGAGAAAAGTGGAGGAATCTATTTATGCCAAAGTGGAAAACCCCTTTGCTTCAATAGAAGTGGAGGTCCAGACAACTCTACCTAGATGACTGAGAATCTTCATTGAGGTATCTACACTCTGACGTTTGCCTTAAATTCAACTGCTGAATTTAAAACTGAAATGACATTCAACTGCTGATATGCATACAGAGGAGGGGGCTTTCCCAAAGCTTTTGATGGTGCTCACACTAAGAATAGATACAGCAGGGGTGGACAACTATGGCACCTTTATAACCTGTGGACTTCAAATCCCCGCCCCCCGAATTCAATGCTGGCTCAAGAATTCTGGGAGTTGAAGTCCGCAGGTTGTAAAGATGCCATAGTGGCTCATCCCTGAGGGCAAGGGTTCTGGATATCTTTGGTCCATACCTTTACTTGGGAGAAAAATTAGTCCAGGAGGCATAGCTGACAAAGCCTAGGCTGAAAAGTTCCTATGGACAACATGTCAGAATATTCATGAACTGCAGAGACATGGGTAACAAGGTCAGCCAATGGGAACTGAATTGGGGGCTGAGATTGGAAACTGTCTGGACATGGCTTAACTCTGTGCTCTCAGCTCTAAACTGAAACTACTCTCTGCTCTAAACTCTGAAGCTGCTGCTTGTGTTTTGCTTGTGTTATGTTGGAAGAATCTACTATTGGTATTGCACATTTTACTTATTTATTATGTATATAAAGAAGTTAATGAATCCTACTGAATCAGTCACCTGTGTGTGCTTTCTGGATTTGAATTTCTGCTGCAAAATCTAACACAACATCAAATTTTCAGGCTTTATATTTTATGTTTAAATGTAGCATAACTATTAAAGCAATGCAGGAGATTTATGGTTTGATAATGTTCTCCTTTCCTCCTAAATATTAATACAGATGAACCTTAGGGTCAAACTTTCTGATTGTAAGGGACAACCGATGCAGAATCTCTCAGCTAAATAATCCTTTTTCAAATCTGATTTTTTTTTTACTTAAGAGGAAAGATGATATTGATGCTAAGTCAGTTGGGACAAAGAAATAGGTACAACACAGATACCCGGAATGTCCTTTCCACAGGTTCACCCCTTAACTTTATAAATGCAGGGGATTTGAAGCATCATTTCCAATATTATCAGATTTTCTCTGATTCCTAGAGACCTGAACTTTGAAGGACAACATGTGTTAAATTAAATCAGGGAAGCAGAGATTTATTTTTGTAAAATGGACGTAGAAGAGGAGGAGCTGGGTATGGCCCATTTTCCTTAATTTCTTTGGATTTTTCCAGCCATGTGGCCTTCAGATTTATTGGTCTTCAATTCTATAACCCCCAGGCAGTGAGGCTAAATGTTAGGAAAAGCTTGTCTATCTAGAATTCTACTCCTCCTTTAGAGAGCTGAAAGCCATTTAATAACGACCACCTGTCGGGATTCTTTAATGCTAGTTTTGTACTCAATAGGGGGCTTGGACTAGAGGAAGTCTCTTCCAGCACAGACTTTCTATGGTTTTTGATGAAAACTGCACCTTACATTTCCCTTGTGAGATGTCTCAATGCTTCACTCTCCCAAAACAGGAGACGGCCACGTTATATGCTCCTTTAAAAGCTGACTTTTGAGCACTCCTATTTAAAAAAAGGGGGGGGAAGGAGAGACGCAAACTATTAATAGAGAGGACACTCAGGAGTGGTGTCACACAAGGATAAAGTGTGGCTTTCAAGTGTCTTGTGGTGGCTTTCAAGGATTTTGTCCAGTTCTAATTTTTTATGCAAGATGCAAGCTTTCCATTTCTTAAATTAATTTGCAGATGAGAAACAGGGACTCTTTTCTGTGCTTCTTCAAACTTTGTGATGCCATTCTTGGTTTGTAATATTTATCTAGATGAATGATTCCAGTTCATTTATAATAAAATAATATATATAGAAATAAATATAATAAAAAAATAAATATGATTATTACATAAATATATTAGGATTGATATTATTTGCTCATTTGATTTACCCTTCTCTTTTTCTCCTCTGGCGAGCACTCAAGGTGGCTAACAGAATTTAAAACAAAAATATTAAAAACTTCAAACATAAATTTAATCAATAATTGCCGTAGTAAAACCATCTAAGGTCTCCAAACTGGCTGGAGAATTCTGGGAGAAGCATAGCTGGCTGAGGAATTCTGGGAGTTGAAGTCCAGAAGTCTTAAAGTTGCCAAGTTTGGGGACCCCTGATCTAACCATTAAAAGTTTAGCAAAAAGAATTCTAAAAATTGGAAATTTCATGTAAAAAGAGTAGGAGCCAAATGCAATTCCTAAATGGCTGGACTTAATGTGGGAACAGGCCAAGGCAAAGTCTTCTGCAATAGACAGGAAGGGGGAAAAAAACCATCTGAAGATCTTCAAAAGGATCTTACCCATTGATCTAAATAACCAGGCTAGTCCAAAACAGGACAGGCCATCTCCTAAATATTTAGGCTCAATTTCTGTAAGGGTTTTAATATCTGAACGGGACTTGAAAACATTTGGCAAGTGCTACCTGTAATTCAGTATAGGAATTCCATGATTCCTGTGTTTTGTGTCACCTGCATTCATCTGCAGATTTAAATTCAAAGAATTTAGAAGACAAAGTTTCAAATTAAATCTGAACTTGGCAACTCACTCTTAAGGTGTCAAAAACTGAGTATTTATTCCATTTGGGCTCTCTGGGCCATCTCATCGTTCGTGCCATATACATTTTTATGTGTGATGCACATAAAAAAATGGACTTTCGATCTTGAATTTTTTTTACTATGTCATACAGACATTCCAGCCCTGAGCAAGCTGAAGAAATCATTCACCCAAACTTGTAAGGCCATTTATATCCAACTCTCGGCATTGTTCATGTTATCTTTCTTTTTCTCCTTTCTATTTGTTCTTCTCATATGGACTTTTTCATTTATAGCAGAAGCAGTTCAACCATCAGGAAAGAGGGGAAATGTTGCATTTAGTTGGCTGGATCATTTGAGACCAACCTCTAATATGGAAAAGCTGTGAGCGCTGGCAAATCTGCAGTTGTTAAAAAGTAGTTTTTTAAAAAAAACAACAACCAGAAGTTATCCAAATTAGACATATGGAGGACCGAAGTGTGATGTTTTTCCTTTCCTAGAGAGCAGCTTCAGTCACAAAATGCAGAGCATTTCACTTGTGGTTTCAAACGCCGCATGTGAGCATTGGCCGCTGGTCAACTGAGATATATAATGTATTCTAAAATAAGAATATTATAGGTACACTAGATACTGTTTTCCTAAATTTAGAACGTTCAGCCAAGGTCTTGAATTTTCTTTTAATAAAGTAGTCAATTGGAAGATTGTAGCCAAAGACTGATTTAACTTACCTTCTGAATGCATGCAAGTGAATATTCATTTTATTATATTTTGAATCTATGGTGCCTCTCTCGATAGAGCTCGTTCATTTACATGGTTTTGTCCCTCTTAATTATATTTTCACAACCACCTTATGAAATAATGCAGCCAAGAGAATCACATTTATTGTCCATTGTATCATGCAGGACATTCCAAATGCTAATGTTTTTCAGGTTTAAAAAAATGTGAAATACAGTTTGGGTAGATTCACTTTGTACAATGTCTGAAGTATTTTTTTTCAGGATGAATAGTCATCAGGAATGCTGGAGGGGTGGGGAGAGTAAAAATGGTAGCCAAACCATGGGTTTAGAGTTCTGCCTTTTTTCTATGCATCTCCTTTATATTATGGTCAGTGACTTTGAATGCCAAACAATGGGGTGTATTTGAGATAGGTGTGATTTATGTCAATGTAGCATATATTTATATTTATCTGACCATTTGTCAGATGCTGCGATAGATAGATAGATAGATAGACAGACAGACAGACAGACAGACAGACAGACAGACAGACAGACAGACGTAGACGTAGATATAGATGTCAAGATTTCCCTGTCAGTCATGTCTGACTCTAAGGCATGTGCTGATTTCCATTTCTTTGCTGAGGGAACCAGCCTTGTCCAAAGACAATTTCTGTAATCATGTGGCCAGCATGATTACATACCAAAGGCACATGAAATGCTGTTACCTTCCCAATAAAGTGGCACCTATTTATCTACTCACATTTGCATGCTTTTGAACTGCTAGGTGGGAAGGGGCTGGGGCAAGAACAGAATAGATAGATAGATAGATAGATAGATAGATAGATAGATAGATAGATAGATTTAAAATGCTATAAAACTTGTATTTTCCCTAATATACCTCATCTGTCTTTCCCTAACATCAAATGTCACATTCTTCTTTCCTAAATAGACATCCTCGTCTCTCTTGAATATTTATGTCATAAACTGCATAGCAAAATTTGAAATAATGCATCATCGAAATAAACCAGAAATCTTGATCTCTGTATTATTTTGACAAGTGCAAATTTGGTTGCATCATTTAAATTACAATGTCCAGGACTACTGATGGTCATTTCTGATCGATGTTTGCTGAATTTGGCCTGAATCAATCGATTTTAATGTTTTTCAGAGCCCCAAACACCTGCTCTGTAAATGCTAATGGACCTTGCCCATTATGGTCATAAGTTGTGACAATCGTAAAGTGGGCAATTCAGGACTGATTTTATGGCCTTTTTTGTGGCAATCATTAAGTGAACCAATTATTTGCTATCGGCCGGTTTTGCCAAAAACTAGAAGTAAATGCTGGTTTTTGGCTAAAACATTGTAAAACGTGGTCCCTTGACTTTGAGATGCTACAAAGAGCCATAGATGTAGGCTGGTTGCCAAGCAACCAAAGTGGAGGTATGTGACCTTGGGGGAGTGGCCATTGAAACTTTGGAACAGGGTCGTAGTATCCCTGGGGAGCTCTGTGTCAACTTTGAACAGTTTCTAAGCATTTGGTCATAAGTCGAGAACTAACTGTACTAAGCAGAGGTGGAATTCAGCAGGTTCTAACCGGTTCTGGAGAACCGGTAGTGGAAATTTTGAGTAGTTCGGAGAACTGGCAAATCCCACCTCTGACTGGAGATTTTACAGTATCCTTCCCCTGCCACGCCCACCAAGCCACGCCCACAGAACTGGTAGTAAAAAAATTTGAATCCCACCATTGGTACTAAGTCTAAAGATAAATACCCCTCAGTCCGGGCATCAGCATGTATTGCTCATAACAAATATCAAATATTTTATCAGCTATTCTGGGTTTCCCCTTCTAAAACCCAGTCTGATTTGCTTTTGAAACCTAATACCCATATGTCCATTTTCTTTGTAGATGAGTCATTCGTTAAATTAAAATTAAACTTCTTTGTACAAGTTGCAGTTGTATACTGAGAATGCCATCTGAGCCTGTGATTCTCGTTAGCATTTTAATTGGACCCAGTTTAACAGAAGGGAAAAGAAAAACGTGGTTGTGTGTTGTGTGTTTATTCTTTTCCATGATCCATTCCAAATCCTATTGATGGGGATGGGAAACTTTTGTAAATTATGTGGTCAATTGTTTCTACTGTAGGATGGCAATGCACGAGTTAATTGCTCATGTTGGTGATGACTCTAGATAAGCATTTGCTTTACTGCTGAAGTTACTAAAGAAAGAAAATCAAAGATATAATTGTATCTCTGAGATTCCCTATTAATCTAAAGCACGATGACTAAATGATAGCATAGAGTTTGGGGATTAGGATAGGAAATCAGATGGAGATACTTAGCAAGAGTAGGCTTATCTGCTATTTCTGAGCCACAAACATCCTTCTTTAGCACAGATTATTGACTTTAGATTTAGCAAAGTAGGCTTTTTAAGTCCAAAACATTTCAAACTGGAACTTCTAGCACAAAAGAAAAGTTAGGATGTTGAGTAGTTTGAATCAGATGGTTTCTTTTCATACCATTATGTTTTAAACATATGCATAATGGAAGTGATGGTCTTGGCTACCTTTCATTTTTTTTTCTTCCATTAACCAAGGAAGATTGAAAAATATAGTATCCTGAAGTATTACTACATAGTTATTATGATTAAGAGTGCATAGACCTCCCTAATATGAAGGATAGTTTATATAGAGACTAATTCCCTTAAAAAACTGTGATAAAAATATATGTTGTATCATCTTTGATATTTTGGATCCTTCTATTTATCACCCCTGTGTCTTAGTTACTATGGATTTCTTTATGGTAATACAAAGAGGTGTAAACCAGACTTCATTCACACGATCATCTTGATTCAGATACTCTTAGATTTGTTCTTTTAGAGGGCCCTCAACAAGTTGTAATTCAATTGTAATTTTTACAAACAAAAAGAAAATAGTGATGAAATCCATGGGCAGTAGTCATACTACCTAAATTTAAAGTCAAAGTAAAATAAATCAAATTTGTTCTTCTCTAGATCTTGCCTATTTCGGGGCGCATGGCTGCAAGCAAAACAGTAACCAATGTGCTGCTTACATTGTATCTTACTATCAGTTGTGCTACTTTCTGTAGTCTCTTCTAAGTATAATAAAATGCTGGAATTCTGAAGTTCAGTAATGATACAATATCAGTGATGAATAACAATGCACTTGCATTTCCAAAACATGCTGTGTCTTGATTGTCAGATGTCATCTATGAGGACTTAGTAGAATAGAATAGAATAGAATAGAATAGAATAGAATAGAATAGAATAGAACTCTTTTATTGGCCAAGTGTGATTGGACACACAGGGAATTTGTCTTGATGTATATGCTCTCAGTGTACATAAAAGATACATTTGTTGAGAATCAGGAATCATAAGGTACAACACTTAATAATAGTCATAGAGTACAATAAGCAATCAAAGTTTGCAAAATTTCAAGGCTAAATTCAGAATGATATGATTCAAAGGCTACCTTATAAACCTTACAACTGAAGAAGGACTTAAATTTGGCTTTCTGTTATTAAATCTTTTTTTTGTTGCTAACAGTCCTTATACTTCCTGCAACAGTGGCACATTCAGGGGGGGTTAAAGCAGCATTAAAACAGCATTCTATTATTAAGTCTTTGTATGCCAACCTGATTGTATATATCAGAATAGCTCAATTTTTATTTCATCTTGTGTGTAGTACATTCAGAAATGTAATGGTTAAAATGTGGAGGGGGAAGAGAGAGGAGGAGGAGGAGGAGGAGGAGGAGGAGGAGGAGGAGGAAGACTAGGATCACAAAGATCTTAAAATCAGAGTTGAAATATTATGACATAAACTGGCAGTGGTAATCCCAGTGTGTATCAATGCACTGGGTACCATACCAAAAAGACTTGGACAACACTTAGAAAATCTGTGTATCAACAAAATTTCCATCTGCCAATTAAAAAGACCGCACTGCTTAAATCTGCACATATACTATGCTGATACCACATTCTAGTTCTTTCGTTGCTGCTGCTGCTATTGTTATTATCTCTTTTATTCATTAAACATGAAACTCAGTCAACTGAACATCTACAAATGTATCACAAATATCATTCACTTGTTGTTATTATTATTAATAATAATATTTGATAATAACATTAAAATAATAAAACATTATTATAATACTATTATAATATAATAGTAACATTAAAAGCACAACTAGAGTTATAACTGAATACCTTGGATGCAAAATCAAGAAACAAGGAGGGCTTAACAGTGCATCCCCCAAATGAAAAATCAGGTTGGAATATAAGATCGACATGTTAAGATCAGATGCAAGCAAGCTAGAAAAGAAACACAAGAACTGGTGAAAATGACGAAGATGCTAAAATGCTCTGGGATTTTAGAATTTCATAGAGATGAACACCTGCCACATAACAATCCAGGCTCAACAAATGCCAATAAGGAAGACAAAAAAGTCTGGTTAATGGATGTTGCAGTACGTACCCCGTTGCAGTATAGAAGAATAGAATTGAAGAAAATCACAAAATAAAAAAAAAAAAATCCTGAAAATAGAAGTAGAATGACCATGGCAATGAAAGCAGTGATAATTCCAACAATGATAAATACCTTGGATGCAATCCCAACATATCTGGAGCACCACTTGAATGGCATTTACGTTGAAAAATTCCCACCCGTCAAAAGGTAACTTTACATGGATCAGCTTATAACCTGCAACCACTTCTTCAACACCATCATCAGACAACAGTATCTGCCTATCGCAGATCCTTGGGAAGGACTCAATAGGTCAACATCAGTCTAAACATTGAGTTGACTGTGCAACCCACCATAGTAATAATAGATACTATACATGCATAAATTTCAGGCAAGGATCAGCTGACATTTATCAGGTAGTTCTCGACTTACAACAGTTTGTTTAATGACCATTCTAAGTTACAACAGCACTGAACAAAATGACTTATGACCATTTTTCACACTTACGACCATTGCAGCATCTCCATGATCATGTGACAAAAATTCAGATGGTTGGCAATTGTCTCCCATTTATGACATTTGCAGTGCCCTGGGGTCATGTGATCACGTTTTACAACCTTCTGACAAGCAAATCAATGGAGAAGCCAGATTCACTTAACAACCATGTTACTAACTTAACAACTGCAGTGTTTCACTTAATAATTGTGGCAAGAATAGTCATAAAATAGAGAAAAATTCACTTAACAACAGTCTCACTCAGTGTGATGACCCAGGGTGGGATACAAAATACACAGTCACAAAAACAGGTAAAGCCCCTTTTATTCCTTCATTTTGCTTCAAAGCTCCAAATAGCCTTAACTGGAGACAAACAACTCCCCCACAAGCAGTTATAAAAAGGAGGAAATGCCGTTTAAACTAAAAATGTCTATAAATTATAAAGAGTAAAAACAACACAAACCACACTGAAACAATTAAGGAAACCAGGCAAGATAGGGGCTTGAAGACGTCCACAGATATCGGAACACACACTGGGAAGGATGCCAAACTCAGAGAGGAACGACAGACTAGAGATATTTCCATGCTTTGTTTCCAGCACTGGCCCATACGCATGTCTGTCCTTTTAACCAGTTCTCACAGCTGCAGCCCATGAAGAGGATCAAGGCCCTTTCCTCCCCTGTAGACCATGCCATTCACGTCTCTCCCTTATCCTCTCCTCCCTGAGTGCCCTAGGATGGAGAGGGGATGGGCCTGGGTCCTCCTCTGATTGCCCAGCTGGTCTCTGCCCTTCCCCAGCCTCCTCCACAACCCCCAGAGCCACACTTCCACTCCCTGTTGGCTGCTCCTCCTCTCCCTCAGAGTCAGTCTCCAACAGGGGCATAACACTCAGCCCCATAAAATTTGGGGTCAATTATGGTCATAAGTCAGGACTAGCTGTAAAGTTAACCCCTTGAGCTTTCAGAGAAGAGGCAGAACATAAATGTAACAGGTTGCTAAACAATTAATTAACTAATAAATGTCTGAGAGTTTTTTCTTAATTTGTCACTAGTTAGAACTCCTCCCGAAGCTGAAGATATTAGATGAAATACGACAATTGGAATGGGAATATGGAAGTGTTTATTTTTTTTTAAAATTTTGTAATCCATGACATTTTGAGCGTCCCAACTTGATGGAAGTTTAGTTTATATTCCATGGGGCATCTTTAGAACTGCTAGAAAAAGGAAAGTCCTAATCAATCTCCTTATACTGTAAGTGGCAGTAAGAATCCACAATGTTTTGCTTAATCCATAGCCTTCATGTGAAGATCAGCAAAATTAGGCTAAAGAATTTAGGATTAAAGAAAGGAGCTGTCTATTTATGCCACTTGCTGTGGCTTCATGTTAAGAAGGGGCTGGTTGACATATAAGCTGCTGTAGCTCAAAAAAAAATCTTCCTAGATTATAGTGAACACTTATGGCTTAAGTATCCTTTAAAAAGTCTCTAATTTGCAGCGGTTGTAAGTATAGGATAGGTTATCCGGAGCTGTGGTTGGACTACAATCTGGAATCACAAACACCTCTTATTTTTATCAGAAAAATAATGGCATTGACTTGAAGGAGAAAAGGTGATAGGTTACTCACATTTCTTCTGAAGAAGGCAGAAAACAGTCGAAGGATATATAAAGAATAGATATGGTGATCAAAGCATCCATTTAGTGCTTGTTTACTGATCTCCTATAATTTCATTCATCGCAAATCACTTTGCCTGGTTTATTGCGTTACGTTGTCAGATTGTGCGTACATTAATTTTAATCACCACATTAGGTATAAGGCTAAAATGTTTTGCCTGACCCAGACTGGGGTGACGAAGTTGAAGACAAGGCACACCCACCATTTCAGATTGTGGTTGACAATGTATTACCTACGCCAGTGGTGGCTAACCTTTTTGGGCTCCTGTGCCAAAAATTGTATGTGTGCTTGCGTGCGCGCATCAGTGGTGGGATTCAATTTTTTTTACTACTAGTTCTGTGGGCGTTGCTCAGTGGGCATGGCAGAGGAAGGATACTGTAAAATCTCCAGTCAGAGGCGGGATTTGCCAGTTCTCGGACTACTCAAAATTTCTGCTACCAGTTCTGTAGAACTGGTCAGAACCAGGGGTGGGTTTCTACCGGTTCTGTCCGGCTCTGTAGAACTGGTAGTTCTGAAGAGAGCAGGAGACCCTATACAATTTCAGACAAATGGTTGTCCAATCTCATCTTAAAAACTTCCAGTGTTGGAGCAGCCACAACTTCTGGGGGCAAATCGTTCCACTGATTAATTGTTCTAACTGTCAGGAAATTTATTCTCATTTCTAGATTGCTTCTTCTTGATTGGTTTCCATCCATTGCTTCCTGGTGTTGGTTTGGACATTAGGTTGACTTCTTCTTCTTTGTGGCAGCACCACCCTTAGAGTTGGACTTTGCAAGTCTGAATGGCACTTCCCTCCTCCCTCCCTTTAGCTATATGAGAACTGTATTAGTTCTCATATCTGAGACACTTTCTCAAACTACATTTCTGTCCTGGACTTGGATTTCTTTTATCTGACCATTATCTTGGCTCATCCTTCTGTCCCTCAAGGTTATTCCTCCTGCCCATTACATCACCATACCAGTGGTGGGATTCATTTTTTTTTTACTACTGGTTCTGTGGGTGTGGCTTGGTGGGCGTGGCAGAGGGAACCCATTCCCTCTTCAACCCCACTAACTTGCTTTCCAGCTCCTTTCTCCAGGGCAGGGCAACAAAAGAAGAGCCAGCTGATCAGCTGGGACTCGGGAGGCAGAGAAGAGATAGGGGCGGGTCCAGTCAGAGGTGGGATTTGCCAGTTCTCCAAACTACTTAAAATTTCTGCAACCCGTTCTCCAGAACTGGTCACAACCTGCTGAATACCACCTCTGCAGCATATGTAACCATACATTACACAAGCATACATAACCGTCTGAGGTTAAGAGTGGCATGGAAATTAGTAAGTGGTTCAAAGTTCCCACATGAGTAAGCGTGGCTTTTGATCTGAATGACTTTTCCAAGCTTCTTTCAAAACAATTTGTAACTTAACCTTTTCTTTGTTTAATTGTGCTGGCCTAATTTGTTTGGTTTATTGCCATTTGAATAAACCGAAGCACGCAAAAGCCTCCAGCTTTCCTTTCCCCTTGGTAGTAGCTGAAAACCAGGTCAAGAAACAGCAATTCCTAATAATTTCTTGTGACTTCCAAGATGAGAATTTTATTTACTGTCTTATGCAGGGAGTCAATTTGGCCTAATGGTTAAAGCACCAGGCTAAAAATCAGGAAACTGTGAGTTCCAATCCCATTTTAGATGGGTGACTTTGGGTCAGTTACTCTCTCTTAGTCCACAATATCAAACTTGGGTGGCAAGCCAGTTGGTCAGCCTCCTTTCACAACCAATACTTAGTTGATCTGACCCATCACATATGGGGAAATAATAGGGAGGGAAAAGTTAAGGTGTTTTATGTAAAAAGAAGCTTTGTTCTAATTTCTAAAATTCTGTTTTCTTTAGAATTTACTAGCCATAGTCTGTAGTGATGGGAAGAAATGAAACAATAAGCTGCCCATTTACCCACTGCAGATCCGAAGATCCAAATATGAATATTTGTTAGATTCTAGGATGGACTTCTTTAGAGAGTCTTTTTCTCCCTAAACTATTGTAAGATCCAAGTAGTTTCAGGAAGCCATAATGCGCGTAACAAAATCTTCTGGGATTACCGCAAAGACCCATTTACTCCTTATACAACATTACTTTACAATCGCTCAAAAAAGAAACAGGCTTTGGCTGTTGTTGCTTTCATCTTATTCTTAGGATGCTTGAGAATTTCTTGAGAATTTGCTTTGTTCCTGAAGATGGTGGCAAGGACTACTGCTACTGGTGTGTGTGTGTGTGTGTCTGTCTGTCTGTCTTTCCCCTTCCTGTTTATTCATGAACTTTTCTTCAGTTTATTTGTTTTGCAATTCAGTTCATTCCCCATTCATTTTCTCCACATGACTGAACCACTTTAGCACGTATCTTTAACACTTGCCCCTCGGTTTTGTCTACAACATACATTTATTCAGCACCCATTCATCCTTGACCCTACCTCTTCTAGTTTTATCACACATACTTCTTAAGTACTCTATTTCCACTCCATCCAACTTATTTTCATGTTTCTCGTGAGACACCCTGCTGTCCCCTCCATATAAGAAACTGGGAAGAATTACATTCTTATACACAGCCATTTTGGGTTCTTTTGCAAACATTTGTTCCTTGCAACAGATCACATACAACCTAATTCCTTTTTTCCAACATTAGTACATCTTAAAAAAAAAATTTCCAAACAGTTTTCTATCTTCAGTAAACACTTTAGAGAGCTATGTGAATTCATTTCCTTGCTCTAATTTTTCACACTGATGTATAACTTAGAATTATATATACACTTGGTATAGTGCATTTGTTCACTCAAAAAATTGGCCCGTGTTCCTGCATCACTGCGTTCTAACATTCCTGCAAATTGTTTTCAGTTCTTAGCCCTTAACATGGATTTATCTGCATACCTAAGTATATACACATTTGTTTTCCAAGCTAACATGCCATTACAATTATTAAAAACATTCTTTATGCATTTATTGATAAATGCATCAAATATCCTAAGGATATCATACTCCCTTGTCTTATTTCCCTGCTCCTTGTCAAACCATTTGCTAAATGTTCCCTTTATTCTCAGCCATTCTTATTGCATTCAACTACATGCAGTCCTCGACTTCTGTTCGACTTCTGTTCTGCAGGCGTACAACACATCCATTTCCTTTATTGATTTTATGTGATAATTCCTGCTATTATCATTTACTTCTCCTACATTGCAAGCCACAATCTTCCTTAATGCTGTTGCCATCATAATTAAATTCATGATGGACCTCAATACCCTATCAGGGTTTAGCTTTATTCCATCAAGGCTTTCACAAGATACTTTTTAGTAAGATAGAGAACGCTAGGCAGAGTTATTAGCTTTAATTATACCTGTACCACATACAGCATGATAAAAAAATCATGATTGGTTTGGACACATTTTGGGCAAAGTGCAGTAAAAATCAGTTTTACTAAGAACATACTCCCCTTATTCTATGTAAGCTAAGATATCTGAACTTGCAACTATCTTACAAGCCAATGTACTTTCTTTCTATCTATCTATCTATCTATCTATCTATCTATCTATCTATCTATCTATCTATCTATCCTCTATCTATCTATTCCTCTATCCATCCATCCATCCATCCATCTATCCCTCTATCTATCTATCTATCTATCTATCTATCTATCTATCTATCTCATCTATCTATCCCTCTATCTATCTATTCTCTATCATCCATCCATCCATCCATCCATCCATCCATCCATCATCTATCTCTATCTATCTATCTATCTATCTATCTATCTATCTATCTACCTACCTATCTATTGTCTGTCTGTCTGTCTGTCTGTCTGTCTGTCTGTCTGTCTATCTATCTATCTATCTATCTATCATCTATCTATCATCTATCTATCTATGATCCAGTCCAGAAGAGACTGGACAGCCACTTGTCTGAAACAGTGTAGGATCTCCTGCTTGAGATCTAGCAGCTAGACTAGAAGACCTCAACGGTCCCTTCCAGCTCTATTCTGATTCTGATTTTAATTTATTGGTTGGCCATCTTACCACAGGGTAACTCAATCACAGCAATTTAGGTTTATTTTGCTTGTTTGTTTGTTTGTTTGATTTATATGCTGCCCATCTCACTTAAAGGCAACTCTGGGCAGCTTACAAACATTAAGAACTGGCAAACATTAAAACAATAAATGATAATCATAATAATTTACAATTGGAAAATGGGGAGGAAGGGAGCACAACATGTACAGGGAGAGGTGGGGTCTTCTCTTAATCCAAAAGCCACCTCTAGAGTGGTGTACCTCTATTGGGGTCCCAAGCCAACTGGCAGAGCCAGGTCTTCAGGCCCTTAAGGAAAGTCAGAAGGATAGGTGCCCATCCCACCTCATGTGGCATGTTGTTCTAAAGGGCAGAGCTACGGCAGAGAAAGCTCTTATCCTGGACCCCATCAGCTGGAATTCCTTGACCAACAGCATGCCTCTTTTGCCAGCACGGCTGGGGTGGGCCAATCCCATTGAGACGAGACAGTTGCTCAGACTGGGCCCATATCATGAAAGTCTTTAAAGGTTCAGCACCTTGAATTGACTGTGGAGATTCTTAGTCATCCAGGTCATGGTTGTTCGAGGGTGCTTTTTCAAAAGGCAACTGGACTCTCTGTTTTTTTCCTCCTGAAGACATTTCGCTTCTCATCCAAGAAGTATCTTCAGTTCTGACTGAATGGTGAGGAACCATTAACCAGTGGTTGTCCCCTTTAAAGCCCTTCATGGCTTGGCACCAGGTTATCTGAGGGAACGTCTCTTGCTGGTTATATCTACCCGACCCATTATAGCGGAGAGGCAGGGAATGGTGCGGGTCCCATCCCTGAGGGAGATACACCGGGTGGGACCCAGAAGAAGGGCCTTCTTCGTGGTGGCTCCCTCTCTCTGGAATATCATTCCCCAGAGATTAGAATGGCCCCCACTCTAATACTCTTCCAGAAGGCACTGAAGACCTGGTTTTGCCAGCAGGCCTGGGGAGCCCAGAGCAGGATGGAGCCGATCAAATGGCTTGTGTGATCTGCTGTTGTCGGGGCAGGGGATGAGAATTGTGGGGTGATTTTTTTATTTACTTTTTCCAGATTTTGTTCTATTGTACTTTATTAATTTATTTGATTCTTTTTATTAGTTTTAACTGTTTTTTTTAATTTTAAATATGGTTTTACATTCTGTAAGCCTCGATCACCATGGGAGAATAGGCAATATAAATTCAATAAATAAATAAACAATAAATAAATAAATTCAGTCAGAACTGAAGATGGCTTTTTTTAAAAAATTACATTTATATGCCCTTCTCCAAGACTCAGGCGACTTACAATTTTGGAGCACAACCCAATGTGCTCAGCAATAGCCTTCATTCCATTGTATATGCCTGCTTATTACTAAGCGGCATTTTTACAAAGTCAGCTTATTGCCCCCAACAATCTTGGGTCCTCAGTTTAACTACCCCAAGAGGATGGAAGGCTGAGTCAACCTTGAGCCTGGTGGGATTGAGCCTACAGTAATTGTAGACAGCTGGATCTTAAGAGCAGGCATTTAACAGCCTGAGGCACCAAAGCTCTTTGGTGAGCTTTGGGTGAGAATCAAAATGTCTTTAAAAGGAAAAAAAACACCACAGAAATTCCAGTTGCTTTTTGAAAAAGAATATTTGGGAGCACACCTTGAGTTGTACCTGGAAGCACACAGACTGCCAATATAGCCTGTGGAACAGTGGAGTAATATGAGCCAACCTAGGAGCCACAAGAACTGCCCACACCAATGCATTCTGCACCAGTTTTACTCTAGCTTCTGAATAGTCTTTAAGGGTAGCCCCATGTAGATCCCAGTGCAATATGGCAGGCATGAGATGACCAGGGATTGAGTGACTGAGTGGTTATAGTACACTAGCACACACATAGAGAACGTTCTGGGTGTCTACACTTTGCATTCTGGGCAAAAGTTTTGATGATTCTTTCTCTAGGGGCTTAATGATAATGATTTATATGATAAGCCAGGGAGATTGCAGATAACTGGACAGTTCATCGTAGAATGAAATACATGGCATTCAGTCTTATCTTTCATCTAATTTCGATTTAAGTAAGTGCAATAAAACCTGGCTGGTTCGCCAGGTCCGGCTGGTTCGCCAGCTACGCCCATTTCTGGACCGAGATGCCCTGCGCACGGTCACTCATGCACTTGTTACCTCCCGACTCAACTACTGCAACACTCTCTATTTAGGACTGCCCTTGCATACCATCCGGAGGTTGCAACTGGTGCAAAATGCGGCCACGTGGGTGGTGATGGGAGTTTCCGATGCTCCCATGTTACACCCTCCTGTGAGACCTGCATTGGCTGCTGGTTGCCCTCCAGGTGAGATTCAAGGTTTTAGTATTAACATTAAAAGTCCTACAAGGCATGGGTCCGGGATATTTATGGGAGCCTCCTGCTGATATCGAAGTGCCAACTGCCCTGTCGCACAGGCAGGGGCTTCTCAGGGTGCTGTCGGTGAGCCAGTGCCAGCTGGCGGTGCCCGGGACGGCCTAATCTGTGGCGGTTCCTGCCTTATGGAATCAACTTCCCTGGGGCTCCATTTGGCCCCTGACCTTCGCACCTTCCATCACGACTTGAAAACTTGGTTATTTGAACAGGCGGGCTTTGCTGACCTCTTGGGTTTGTTTTTGTTTGAAATTTTAAATTTTACAATGTATATTGGGGTTTTAGCTTAATTGGGCTTGTATTTAATATTTTTAAAGTAATTTATTGTTCATTGTTGGTTTGTAGTTGTGAGCCAGCCAGTCTTTGGAGAGGGGCATAAAAAGTCCAAGTAATTAATAAATAAATAACTAAATAAATAAATAAATAAATAAATAAATAAATAATTCACAAACAAATCATAAAGATTTTGCCAAATTCCCTTCCCCGGCCCAATAAATTTTTGAAGCCCGTCCTCTGTCATCAACTTAAATTAGCAACAATGGGGAGAAAGTACAGGATCTTGTTTCCCCCCTGCCTGACACTAATTATTTGGAGCATCACATAAGCAACAACAAGGACAAACAGCTCTCTCTTTGTAGCTATTCCCCCAGAAACCAGTTTCCAGGCGCATAAGATTGCTTAAGTAGCTCTTTAGGTCAGTCTTCGTGAGCAACACGGCAGATGTTGTTGATGAGGATTGCTGATCAGGGTTCACATGAATAGTGCACCACCACACCTAACGCCGGCTGCGCTGAAAGGATGCATCAGTGAATCGGGTATTAACCAAGGTCTTGGGAGGAGCTACCGTTAAGGCATCTCCCTTTGGTGCTTGTTCCACCCACAGCATTCATTTGCTCTTATAGAGAGAAAAATGGGGAAAGAAGAGGATTAGGTTGATGTGATGTGTTGATGACTCTGGCCACCTAATGAGAAGGAGGGACTCGCTGGAGAAGAGCCTAATGCTGGGAAGGATTGAGGGCAATAGAAGAAGAAGGGGACGACGGAGTATGAGGTGGCTGGATGGAGTCACTGAAGCAGTAGGCGTGAGCTAAATGGACTCCAGAAGATGGTAGAGGACAGGAAGGCCTGGAGGATCATGTTGCCTGGGGGCGATGGGTCAGAATGACTTTGCAACTAACAGCAGCAGCAGCAGCAGCAACAACAACAGATTGATATGAATCAGAAGAAACAATGCACAGAACATGGAAGTGTTGGTAGGGAGAAATAATTATGCATTGGGCAAAACATGGATAGTGATGAAGGAGAGAAGTCTGTGACCAAACAGCCTTTTAACTTCAGATTGATTGCAGAAAATCACCTTGATGGGTTTTCCCCTCTGGAACCTTCTGAACAGGTGCTTTTTCAAGAGGCAACTGGACTTCCTTGTTTTTCTTTGAAGACATTTTGCTTCTCATTCAGGAAACTTCTCAAAGCTGAAGAAGCTTCTTGGATGAGTGAAACATCTTTAAGGAAAAGAAAGAAAGTCCACTTGCCTCTTGAATTAGAATTAGAATTTTTTATTGGCCAAGTGTGATTGAACACACAAGGAATTATCTTGGTGCAAATGCTCTCAGTATACATAAAAGAAAAGATACATTCGTCAAGAGTCAAGAATCATAAGGTACAACACTTAATGATAGTCATAGGGTACAATAAGCAATCAAATCATATTAGGAAACAGTCAATTGTAAGGATACAAGCGACAAAGTTACAGTTATACAGTCACAAGTGGGAGGGGATGAGTGATAAGGAGTGATGAGAAGATTAATAGTAATAGTAGTGCAGACTATAAAAATAGTTCAGTGTTGAGGGAATTATTTGTTTAGCAGAGTGATGGCATTCAGGAAAAACTGTCCTTGTGTCTAGTTGTTCTGGTGTGCAGTGCTCTATAGCGTTGTTTTGAGGAAGGAGTTGAAACAGTTTATGTCCAGGATGTGAGGTCTGTAAATATTTTCACAGCCCTTTTTGACTTGTGCAGTATACAGGTCCCCAATGGAAGGCAGGTTGGTAGTAATTGTTTTTCTGCAGTCCCATTACTCTCTGAAGTCTGTGTCTGTCCTGTTGGGTTGCAGAACCAAACCAGACAGTTATAGAGGTGTGCAGATGACAGTCCCATAACCTTGTAGAACTGTATCAGCAGCTACTTGGGCAGTTTGAGCTTCTGAGTTGGCAGAAAGAACATTTTTGTTGTGCTTTTTGATGACGCTTTTGATGTTAGGTGTCCATTTTAGATCATGTGATATAATAGAACCTAGAAATTTGAAGGTCTCTACTGTTGATACTGTGTTGTCTAGTATTGTAAGAGGTGGTAGTATGGGAGGTTTTTCTAAAGTATACCACTATTTCTATGGTTTTGTGTGTTCAGTTCCAGATTGTTCGGTTATACCACGAGGCAAGTTGTAACCTCCTGTCTGTATGATTCGTTGTTGTCTCAATGAGACCAATCGCTGTTGTGTCATCTGCAAACTTCAGTATTTTAACAGATGGATCGCTTGAGATGCAGTCATTGGTATAGAGAGAAGAGAGAAAGCACACAGCACCTTTGGGATAACCATGACTTGGATGACCGAGAATCTATAAACTTCTGAATAGATGTATGATCTATAATTCTCAAAGTTGTCATCTTAAGAACCTCAGAAGAGACCCCATTATAAATCTCCATCCTTCTGTCTGCTTTACCAGTAAGAAAGAAACAGGACCGACTGAGGACACAGGCCGGGGAACAGGCCAGGAACTGCCCCAGGCTTCACTGGGGCCTCGCCACTGCTGTCCACGGCCATCATCCGTCCACTGCAACCACGACTCAGCCGAAGACAGAGTCGCTGGGTCAGCTGGCAGATGACCACCACAGCCTCACTGGACCCTGGCTGACGCTGTCGTCTGCTGGACCATCACCGACGCCTGTACTCGCTTTCCGCTGTCAGCTGTTCGTCTGCCCGCCGCAAGAGCCCACCGCCATTCGCTGCAGCCCGACACCGCCATTCGCCGCAGCTCACTGCTATCGTTGGTCACCAGCCCACTAATGGCTGGGGAATCACAGCTACACCACCACCCTGAAATCGCCAGGTCGTGGCGATCAAGAGCAGGGCAGGGCAAAGAAACGAAGCCTTTCACCCCAACCGCCTAAAACCCAGTCTCCATTCTGGAGCTCACCAGCCACAGGAAGCCATCATGAAGGCATGCACAGATCGAAATATCTCCAGTCTGTGGTTCTCTCTCTGAGTTTGGCATCCTTCCCAGTGTGTTCTGATATCAGTGAACATCTTCAAGTCTTTATCTTGCCTGGTTCCCTTAATTGCTTTGGTGTGGTTTGTGTTGCTTTTACTCTTTATAATTTATAGGCATTTTTTATTTAAATGGCATTTCTTCCTTCTTGTAACTGCTTGTATGGGAGTTTTTTGTCTCCAGTCAAGGATATTTGGAGCTTTGAAGCAAAGTGAAGGAATAAAAGGGGTTTCACCTGTTTTGTGACTGTGTTTATTTTGTATCCCACCCTGGGTCATCACAGTCACCCTTGACCCTAGTTTTCCCTCACCCCCCTGGTTGTATCATAATTCATATTCTCTAATGGGACACGTCCATAGCCAAGAGTCATCAATCATGCTCTCCAGTTAGAATTTTGCACGGCAAAAACTTGTCACCTAGAAACTATCTTTGAAATCATTTATATCACTTTCAGTTTGCAAGCTGCTGCACTGCTCCCCCCTCCCTTTCTGTTGGCAGCTCTAAAAAGACCATAGGGATATTTTATGAATTGACAACAGGTAGTCCTCGACTTCGACCACAGTTGAGCCCAACCTTTTGTGGCTAAGCGAGATAGCTGTTAAGTGAGGTTTGTCCCCTTTCATCCCACGGGTTGTTAAGCAAATCATTGCAGTTGTTAAGTCAGTAACCCAGTTGTGAAGTGGAATCTGGCTCCCCCATGGATTTGGCTTGTCGGAAGGTCGGGGGATTGATTCTGGGAACACTGCAACCGTCATAAATACAAGTCAATTGCCAAGCCTCTGGATTTGGGTGACCAGAGGAAGCTGCAAACGGTCGTAAGTGTGAAGAAATCATTTCAGTGCTGTTGTCCCAAACGTACACTGCTTTTCTTTTTCCAAGGGGCAACTGGACTTCCTGGTTTGTTTGTTTTTCTTTTGAAGAGGTTTGCTTCTCATCCAAAAAGCTTCTCAGGCTCTGAAGAAGAACTGAAGAGAGAGCCGGAGAAGTGTCTTTGGATAGCTTAAACCTCTTCAAAAGAAAACCAGAAAGTCCAGCTGAAAAATAAAAATAAAAAGCACCTTGGGGACAACCAAGACCCTCCATAGACTTTCAGTGCCATTGTAACTTTAGTAACCGGTCACTAAATGAACAGTTGTAAGTCGAGGACTACCTAAGTCTTGTTTGCTTGCTTTATTCAGGTCATTTATGCATTCTTATGTGGTTCTAATACTTCCCATCATTTTGTCCACAGCTCAGGGTATTGCCCGGCCTTGGAGGCTGGTTTATTATCGAGCCAGGAAAATGTTTGATCCTCAGAATTATAAAGGACGGTAAGGAGGAGGGGGAAAAACTCCAAACCTTATTCTTTAGCAGAAGTCAAATTTGCTGTAGGGTGCAGAAAGAGAGCGCCAACTTAGAACTAAGGGGAAATTTCCTGATGGTGAGAACAATTACAGATAGTTCTCAACTTTACAGCCATTCGTTGAGTGACCGCTTTCAAAGTTATAACGGCACCATAAAGGGGATATGAACACTTTGCACACTTACAAAACCTCTCCGCCAGCAATCAGCAGCGGATTGGCATAGATTAACTCCCAAGATGAACAGCAGAACAACAATCAAGTAAACCAATACCCCAATCCAGAAACTGTCAAAGAGCCATCAGTAAACAGCCCAGCCAAGGCATCTCTAAAAGCAACCCCACCAATGCTGTCAGCTATTTCCTCCTCTTCCTCCTCCCCCAAACCCCACTCCTTCTAACACTGATGATGTCAGGATTCCAGCAGTCAGATTCCAGCAGATACTCCAGTCAAATCATGAGCCTCGAGCCACACTCTCAAAACTAAAAGGATTTATTAGAAGTTAACATTCTACGCCCAGCATTAGCGCGCTAAGCCAACTCTGAGATAGGTAATTCACTGTCGCCCTTGATCCTGCTTTCCCCCACCCTTCCAGGTGTATCATCCAACAAAACACATCCATAGCCCAGAGTCATCAATCATGCTCTCCAATTAGATTTTTGTGCGGCAGAAGCTTCAGTCATCTAATCAGTTTCTGAAGAAAATATGAATGGAATGGACTTTCGATTCCAACTGCCGCCTGCTCTTTGAAACTCCCCACCTTCTTTCTGTTGTCAACTATAAAACATGTATACAAAATGTTTTATGAGTTGACAGCTGGGTAATGAAACATCTGCAAGAAAACAACCGAGCTCAGAGAGGCTCTGCAATCCTCCTCCTCCTCTTCACAAATCCCATTCCCTTCTAGCACTGATGGTGTTACGTAGTTCAGTAATGAAACGTCTGCAAGTGAACAAGCAAGCACACAGAACCCCAAGGACCTCACAATCTCCTCCTCTTCCTCCTCCTCCTTTCCCTCCTCTTCCTCCTTCCAAAGCCCGCTCCCTTCTGGCACTGATAATGTTACGTAGTTTGGTAATGAAACGTCTGCAAGTGAACAAGCAAGCACACAGATCCCCAAGACCTCACAATCATCATCTCCTCCTCCTTCTGTCCTCTTCCTCCTCCCCCCCTCTTCTTCCTCCTCCCAAACCTCACTCCCTTCTAGCACTGATGATATTACCTAGCTGAGTCATGAAGGTGTGCAAGAAAGCAACTGAGCTCAGAGAGCACCCAGGACCCCTCAACTCTGAGCTACCAACTTTCTCCATTATTAATAATTTTTTAAAAACCTTGTGAAGTCTGTCAAGCCTTTCTCTGCTACCATTTTCAAAGGCTTGTAAAAACCTTCTGCCAGGGAGTAAAAAAGCTTCCAAAACATCCCTGCTAATTAGAGGTGATAAACCGTGTTCTTCTCTGCTGTCAATGATGATAAAAATGAGACCCGAAAGTAATCTAAAAACATTTTTATTTATAAAATAAGAAAACCTAACGGAGCTACATGTTTGCAACCTAATCTCCACCAAGGCATATAGAAAAAGAAACAAAGGAAAATATAACGGAAGTTACAAAGGAAGTGAAGTCAAGACTTTGTACCCATGCGCAGTGAATCAAAACATTACAAAACTTTCTTATTACTATGGAGACAAGATAACACAGTGCTGGCTAGCAGACACCTTCTTGCTAGAATATGAGCTTAGAAGCTTGAAACAGACAAACCAAACAAACGCAGTGACAGGCAAAGTAACGGCTTTAATTCTCCTGACGTCTTTTAGGTATACAGAGAAAGAAGAGAAACAGCTCTTTAAGTATCACGCCATGTATGAGAATAGATGGGAAAAATCTCGAACTTATGAACCAAGCAGTCACTCAATTGCCTTGAAATATTCAGAGATGGTAGAAGGTAGGTTCATCTCTCTTTCCTCTCCTCCAAACCCCTCTTTCTGAACTCCAAATTCTCTGCAGAGAGTCCTCGATTTACAACGATCCCTTTAGTGGCCGCTCAAGGATAAAACAGCAATGGAAAAGCCACAATGACTAGCTTAACAACTGTAGTGAGAAAAGCCTTAAAATGGGGCATAAGGCACTGATCCACTGTCTTGCTTAGTCATGGAATGTTGGGCTCAATAGTCGTAAGTCAAGGACTACCTGTATCGTCGATTGGTTCTTGATAATAAGAAAAGTTTATCCCAGTTTTAACACTTTTGCTCTTCTTTAAAAATTATGAGTCACAGCTTTCCAAATGACCTCTTATTCTCCATTAGCCGATAACCCGTGTTGCCCAGTTATTTATTTATCTCAATCCTGTATTAGACAGGAAAATCCTGTAGTCAGGACTCACACTGTTGTACTGTCTCTCGCAGAGCTGCCATTTTCTATTCCTCCACAAGAGGGAGCCCCTTGTGGAGTACTGTGAAGCTGTTACCATGGCAAGTTCACTATGCTGTACAGTAGAAGCCATTTTAAGGGGTGCATCCCCCCCCGAGGAGTGTTAGTGTTGTCTTACCCCTACAATATTTGTTTCCAGAGGATAAGTCTTCTGTGTATAAATAATAAATAAGAAAGAAAAGAAATAGAAGATAGATAGGTTGAGAATATGTCCGTGATATTTGTTGTTCAACAAACTTTCCCAAATTGTGCCCCAATCTTATCTTGACCTCTGTCTCTATCTTGTTTTCATGTGTGTGTGTGTGTCCGTCCATCCGTCCATCCAAATACCTGTGCAGTTTCCAACCTTGTCCCTTGGACAAAAGACGAGACTTATAGACTCCTTCAAACTCTCAGAGATATCCTGAAAGTGAAAGTGAAGGGGTTGGCTTTGGCCTTGGACAACAGGGACTCCAATGGAGCGCTCACCCTCCTCGAGAAAACCTCTACAAGAACATTGGCTGGATGAAAGTGGCAGCCCAGGTGGAGACCCGGAGTTGGCGACAGTGTAAAAGGAAATGGTGAGGTTTTTTTTTAAATTACATTTATATGCCCTTCTCCAGAGACTCAGGGCAGCTTACAATGTTTTGGGATACAACCCAGTGTGCTCAGCAATAGCCTTCATTCCATTGTATATGCCTGCTTATTACTAAGCAGCATTTTACAAGGTCAGCTTATTGCCCCAACAATCTTGGTCCTCAATTTACCTACCCCGAGAGGATGGAAGGCTGAGTCAACCTTGAGCCTGGTGGGATTCGAGCCTACAGCAGTTGTAGGCAGCTGGAACTTAAGTGCAGGCATGTAACAGCCTGGGCCACCAAGGCCCAAGGCCCAAGGTTTCATGGGAGATGGGATCCAGGCCTCGAGCAGGGGTAGAAAAGGAGGTGGTTCCCATTTCCTTTCTAAGGTGCGCTGAGGACACCTTTCATCAAGGGACGCACCTATCGGTCCACAGAAACCCAGAATCGGGAGGAGTCCACTAACACCTTGGCAGCAAATTTTACTGAAGGGCATAAGCCATCAGGACAGGACTGACATCCTCAGCTGGCAAGGCCCCTCTGGATTTTGCCTAGAGGAATTGGGCCATAGAAGAAAGGCAGGCAAAAAAAACTGGAGGCGGCATCAAGAGAGGAATCACCCTGGCATTGTGTCAGATCCGTGTATTTGTCATTTCTTCAATGGAAGAAGAAAAGGGGTGGAGACTGAGAAAGAAATCCTTCTTGATGTAACCTGAATATATTTAATCTTATATCGAAATTGTATAATGTACACATGATACAATGGAGGGATGAAACCCAGATGGCCGGAACCTATCACCTCTGGGAGAGACAGCCAGGAGATTGATTGATTGATTGATTGATTGATTGATTGATTGATTGATTTATTTATTTATTTATTTATTATTTGGACTTGTATGCTGCCCCATCTCCGAAGACTCGGGGAGATGAAGAGACCATAAAAATTCCACAGTGAGATGTGTCCTGGGAAACTCTGGAAAAGATCGTTCTAAAAAGGGGGTGGCGGAATTAACATGTTGGCTCTTTGTTTTACTAAATACACATCAAGATAAGGGGAGGGGTTTTAAACTCTCTTATCTATCTCTGCATGCCTGAGAGACCTTAGACGCTGCTTTTAATCCCTACATGAATTGTCTCATCTCAATAAAGGATTCCTGTTGATACGTTTTGATACGTTTTCAGAAGTTCATTCTAGTTGACTGAATGGGAAAAGTTCTGTAGCCTGACACATTGTTATGTTGCCACAAGCAGTCTAAGTCCAACCCTTCTTGAATTCTGTTCATTCTTATCCAACGTCGATTTAGCATGGACCATGAGTTGGCTAGATTCTCGTCTATAGGCATGAGTAATACATCGGTTTAACTGGAACTTCGTGTCTGGCCCTGATCCGTCATACTTACTGCTGCTTATGATAACTCGCATGTTCTTCCTTTTAAAAGGATGTTGATCCTAACGAAGAAAATTATGGGAAATCGCACTTCCACAGACTCAACAACTTGGTTTAAGATCGACCTGATCGAAAGGTGCGAAGACTTTTAAGCACTGTAATTTCTTGATGTTTTTGTTCAAAGCAAGCGTGTATTTTCAAACGAGGGGTATGGATGCCTAGCAATAGACAGACGATGCTTGGAGATAACGCAGTTAATACTTGAGATAACGTTAGCGGAAGATAAACTAGGAGATGGACGGATAACTATTCCATCTGGGGAGAACCCTTTTTAAGTTTGAGATATTAATAAAGATTTATTTTGCCAATTTCAGATTGTATGAATTGAACGTTGCAGACACCAGTGAAATAGACTGGGAGCACATCGCTGGCATTATTGGGTAAATGGCTTAGAATAAGTCTCAAGAAATCTATATAAGTGGAATCTGTACATATAAAAGTGAAATTTATCACTCAGGCATCATCACAAAATCTCCAGAACCATAATGCCTACAAATTTGAAATTTGGCCCATATGTTCCTCTTGGCTTCTAGGGGCTCCCTAAGAAAGGATTTTTCAAAATGACCATCAGAGCATTAGCTTTTCCTATATTATTATTATTAACGCGCTCTGATGCTAAGGAGGTACGTTGCCAGTAGGTGGTCAGTCTGTCGAATTCTGTCGTGTGACCGAATTTAGCCCCATGCAGAGAGACCACAGGTAGTCCTCGACTTAAGAACACAATTGAGCCAAAAATTCCTGTCGCTAAGTGAGACATTTCCCAAGTGTGTTCCCCCATTTTACGACCTTTCTTGCCGCTGCTCTTGTTGATAGGTTAGTTAACCCGTTGCGGTTGATAGGTTAGCGAAACTGGTTTCTCCCATTGATTTTGCTTGTCAGATGGTTGCAAAAAGGGAATCACATGACCTCTTTTCCCCCTCCCCTCCGCCCCGGGATGCAACAATGGTGATAAATATGAACAGTTGCTAAACGCCTGGATTTTGATCACGGGGAGGCTGCAATGGTCATAACTGCGAAAAATGGCCATAAGTCACATTTTTTTCAACTTTGAATGGTCACTGAATTTGTTGTAAGTCAAGGACTGCCGGTACATTGGATTGATCTGAGAACAGCAATTGTACATTAAAAAAAAGATAGTTGTTTCCCAGGTATTTTTATGAGGTGAGGAGTTAGAAAGATGGGTCTGTCAGTCGATATAGAAGGTATCGATGTAAGCTATAACTTAGAGGGTTAGTGCAATTTTGTTGTATCTAGAGCAGGGGTGACAACACTCTGTGTAGGGACCATAGGCTCTGCAACACCGCTTACAGGGTGTTGCATGCAGCTGATGAATATGTCACCAAAATGTCTAGTTTGGAGCAGTGGGTTAAGGCACTAGGTTAGAAATCTGGAGACTAGGAGTTCTAGTCCTGTGTTAGGCATGAAAGCTGGCTGGCTGACTTTGGGCCAATCACCAGGAGACTGGGAGTTCTAGTCCTGTGTTAGGCATGAAAGTTGGCTGGCTGACTTTGGGCCAATCACCAGGAGACTGGGAGTTCTAGTCCTGTGTTAGGCATCAAAGGGTTGTTCAGGGAAAAGAGGAACAAGAAGGAGTATTAGGTATGCTAACCACGCCGAAGTTATTTGGGGTTGGGAAATGGGTGGAATATAAACAAATCTTCAAACGGTCGCTCAAGAATGGATGTAAGTCAAGGACTATCTGGAATTGCTCCCTGGGAACTCTGAGAATTGCAATCCATCCTACCAGGGAAGGATCATGGCCAAATTTTTCTTTCTTTCTTTCTGTCCATCTGCTGGTCTCTTTGTGACTTTTTTTTTAACTTTCTCATTCTCTCCTTCCAGAAACGTTCCTCCAGATTATGTCCAAAACAGATATTACCAACTCAAGGCATCCTATGTTACTTTCTGGTACGAGAAAACTTTCCCAGGTGAGTTTCTTTGGATCATGTCCTTAATTCCTGCCGGCCTCACGAAAAGCAGACAGCAGTTCAATAGGGGAACAGAAACTTCCCCTTTCTGTCTTCTGCCGGCTAGCAGTTGTGCTTATGAGGTGGTTTGCACATGTAGTTGTGCAAATGTTCAAGAACTTGTGGCTAAAATGTGGCTGAGTGCCTCAAGGCGACACACATTCCGGATCCTTGTTGTGTTCTTGTATATGTGGAATTTTACCGAAATTATCGTCGTTACGCGGGGAAAAACAGGTGGTTTGGGGAAAGGTAGTCTTGGACTTATGGTCACAGTTGATCCACAAGTCCATCTTGCCAAGTGAAGCATTAGTTAAATGAGCTGTGTCCCATTTTACAACCACCCTTGCCTTGGTTGTTGAGTGAGCAACTAGGATTGTGAATGAATCTGGCTTCCCCGTTGATGACGTTTGACAGAACATGAACCCCAGGGCATGGCAGCCGTCTTAAATATGAACCTGTTGACAAGCGCCTGGATTTTGATCACATGACCGGGGGATGTTGCAACGTTTGTTAAGTATGAAAAACAGCCAGGAGTCACTTTTTTCCCCCCAGTGCTGACAAAGACTGCCTGTGCTTTATTATCAGGCTGCATGAACCACATTTTGCAGGTCTGAAAGTACAGCTTCCCTCTGTCGTCTTTACAGTCTGAGGGATTTTTCTATCCCTCTTCCTCTGTCCGTTATGCAGCTGTGGGCCCAGCAGTCTCTTATGGCCCATTTTCAAGGCAGCAGTCTCTCCTTGCTCTGCCTTCTGAGATTGTTCTCCGTAGCCCTTCCAATCAGGTCCTGGGGGCGGGGCTTGTCCTCTTCCAGAATCTTCATCCCTCCATGGAGAATCGTCCACCCCATTGACCAAAAATGGCCCTTTTTCCTCCCACAGAAATTATCGACTACCTGTTTGAAGAGACACTGCCCACCTTGAAGGAAACCCACAAGAGGCTGGCCCAAAGACATAGGGCCCCTCAGGAGGACAGAAGCTGTAAAAAGTCCTTCCACTTCGACGACATTTTCCGAGATATGCTGGAACATGAGCTGTTAAACACCGAAGACTCCAGCGATGGGGAGACCGGAGAACCGAGTCAGGCTGACGTTTGAGGTCCTGAACAAATGATAGGGAGGAGGAGGAGGAGGGAACTTTTTGGAGAGGAAAATAATATATAAATCTATTCATGGGTGTTTTCTGCTTCAGATGTTTTGAAGAATGTTAGGTTCATGGTAGATTCTCCATTGCTGGCAAACGGATTTGCAACACATGGCACATCGCAAAAAAGAAAAGGAGGGGGGTTGTTAGGAACCCCCAAGGGACCCTAGAGCAGATAGATATTCAGTCACTGGAAAAGGGAAGTGATCTGATCCAGCTCCCCCAAACATGATAGGAGCGCCGGTGGCCCCGGCAAAAAGTTTCTCTCACCACAGGCTAATAAGTCCGGCCAGCCGGGAGAGGAATAGTTATCTGTGTGAAGCCCGAAATTGAATTGTCTGCCATATCTATTCATCTCCGCCCCCTGCCTTTTATCCCCAGAACTAGGGTGGGGCTTTGCTAGCAGCAGTGGCTCTTCTGTCCCAAGGACTGGCTCATAGATTTCCACTGCTCTCCTCTGCCTTCTGCGCATCCGTACATCAGGCACTGGACCCAGCTGTTCCTCCTGTTCCTCAGCAGCCACCTCCAGCCCTGGGGCTGTTGACTGTCTGTCTGAGGGCTGACGGACAGCCCAGGCTCCGCCTCTGTCTCCCTCTGCCAGCTCCATTCCCTCTTCCCCCTCAGAGCTCTCAGGTTGCCCTGAGGCTGACCCTGACTCCTCTTTCTCCTCTGATTCAGCTGCTGGCCAGCGGCCAACGGGCCACAACAGGAAGTCTCAGGGACCTCAGATGATGTAAGCAGCTTCTCTCGATGCAGACAGATGCCAGTTGCCGTCCTCCCAGGATGTGTTAGTGACCGCCTTTGCACCGAAGTCACACGTTCTACCATAGTCCTCTCCTTAGAGGAACGACGGAGTGTCTTGCCCCCATCAGCCATTTTTTTCCCCACCAAGTGCCAAACTTTTCCCGGTCTTCCTTAGAAAGCTGCCTTTCCAATTGCCCAATCTGGAGGGATTTCAAGCTTGCCCGTTTTAAAATAAGATTTTGAGCCATTAAATACACATTTGAATGGAACATTGGCTTTTCCTGGACAACCATTAAGGGATTTCACTGCTGGTTCCAAGGGCACAGACAAAAAAAAAGTTTTTAAGTGAAGTGAGACTTTTTTTCCTCCCATCTGCAGATGACAAACTCAAAAATTTTGTCTGGGAATGAGAAATGTTTCAGGACCAAAACACGCAACCCATCCCTGGACAGCCTTTGTCTGGAACCGGATAGGATCTCCTGCTTGAAGGGAGGGTTGGACTAGAAGACCTCCCGTTGTCCGACTCCATTCTAAATTTTGGACATTCCCATCTTGGCTCACTTAAATTCTATTTCCAGAACCAGCTGGAAGCAGCTGATTTCTCCTTCTGGAGTTGTTTCCAAAGGTGAAGATGATTAAAAACAAAACCCTCTCCATCTTCAAACAATGCAGCATTCACGAAGGAATAAAATCCTGAATTTCACATGTTTGAAAGCATAAGCGATTCTCCTTTCCAGAAAAGGCTAAATGAGACGACCTCTCAGTATTTCTCACTTGGGACTCACTCTTGAAAGCAGAGGGGTCTTTTTTTAAAGTTCCAATGTTCCAAAGTTCCCCAAAAAAGTTGTTGCTAAGTTTTTAGTTCTCAGCAGGGAGTGGCTCTCGGCTGCTTAATTTAGACCTTGGTCCAATTTAGGCTCAGAAAGTAGACGAAGCGATGCTAAAATTGCACACACAGCAATAGGATTCTTCCAAGGTTGGCTCGTTTTTCTCTTTTGTCTTTTGAATTTATAAAGGAGTTGGTCACCTAAGGACTTTGCTTTTATTTTGTCAAAAGGGCTGGGGTGTGTGTGATTTTTTCCTGGTTGGTTCAAAACTATTTGTACATGGGGTTTTATTTTTAGAAAAATAAAAAATAAATAAAAAACACAACAAAACAGAGTCTCATCTTTGATCCTTTTCTCTGGTACCCATGTGGCTTTTTGGGAGCCCCCAAACGTCTCAATACAAGTTTAAACAGCAACGATGCCAAATGGCTAGCCCTGATATTTTCTGATGATAAGGGTTTCCTTTCATCGCAAGTCTTGTTTCTCTCTCTCTCTCAAACTTTGTGAAGCCTCTTTTCAGGGTAAATGCCCGTTTCTCATACATGCTCGCATTGAGAGTGTAAAACCTGTTGGAACTTTAAATTGGGTAGGGCCGCAAATAAATTGATTTTGTGACGTGTTTTGCTTTTGAGTCCAGACTGAGTAAGTTTGGGTGAATTGGGCCACTGTATAAATTACATCATTATCGCCCACAAAAAAAAATGGAAATTTATCAAAACCATGAAGGTGCTCAGAACTAGCTTATGGATACACAGAAGGAGCCACTTGTGGACAAACAGACTGCCTAGCCTACTTCCTTTTAATGTCATAGTTATTTATTAATTCGACTTATTAATTCAACTGATGCAGGAAAGGGTAGGGGCCGGGGTTCGGGGAGGGATAAGGGAAAGCGACCCAGGGCTGCTTTGCTAAAATTTTTAATTCAGTCTCTTAAGGGGTTAGGGAAGGGTGGGAGGGATGAGGGTTTTACTGTAGGAGTTCAGTGCAGCCTGAAATAGGGCCATGGTTGGGGGTTGGGCTGTGGGGCTGGGCTGGAATAGTGGAGCCATGATTCCAGGGTGGTTGGTATGGTAGAAGCCAATGGGGGGGGCCATATCATGTTAGGGGAGCCCGCCCGCTATGTTCAAGCTGTGGCATGCTCTGACCCCTCTGCCTCTTCCCACCTGGGAGTTTTGGGATCCAGGGCCCCTGGTCTCGACTGGTGTATTTTAATGCCAGGTCCGTGGTTAATAAGGCACCACTCCTCCACAGGTGATTGAGGAGGAGGCCAGACCTGGCCTGCATTTCGAGACCTGGTTGGGGCCGGAGGGCGGAGTCCCTCTGGTTGATATCTGCCCCCAGGTTTTCAGTGTTGCACCGTCACGACCCCAGGGAAGGGGAGGTGGGGTGGCTATTGTTATTCGGGAGACCCTGCTTCCAAGGGAGGTCCCTGCCCCAGAGATAGGTGGGTGTGAGTCCCTCCTCCTGAGGTGTGGGCCTGCGGGTCGGTTGGGGCTGCTTACATACCTGTCCCCAGCTATGTTTCAGCTGCCCTGCCTGGGCTGCTTGATGCCATCTCGGGGGTGGCGGTGGAGTTCCCAGAGCTTATGGTTCTGGGTGACTTTAACCTGCCTTTCCTGGGATTGGCGTCAGGTTTGGCCCAGGAGTTCATGGCTTCCATGGAGGCCATGGGCCTGACCCAGATAATAGATGGCCCGACTCATGAGGGGGGTAACATGCTTGACCTGGTTTTTGTCTCTGAGCAGTGGCGGAGTGATCTATGGGGTGGTGATACAACTATACTCCCCATTCCATGGTCAGACCACTATCTCCTGCGGCTGGTCTTCCATCAAGCCACCCCACACCGCTGGGATGAGGAGCCACTTAGATGGTTCCACCCCAGACGCCTGATGGACCCTGATAGGTTCCAGGCAGAACTGGGGTTTTTTCCTGCATCCCTTACTCACAGCCCTGCCGAGGTCCCCGGCTGCCTGGCAACAGTCGGTGGCGGGGCTCTCACAGGGTTGTTCCCCGCGCCCCCTCACTGGGCGGATCCCGGTCAGCTCCCTGGTATACCGAGGAGCTCCGGGAGATGAAGCGTCGTAGAAGGGGACTAGAGAGCAGATGGAGGGCGACTCGCTCTGGATCTGACCGAGCCCAGCTAAGAGCCCATATTAGGACTTACCTGGTAGCAGTGGGCGGCGAGGAGATCCGAATTAATTTTTAATTCGGCTCATTGTTTAATACTTTTTAAATTAATTAATTTATTGTTGTATTTTAATTGTAAGCCGCCCCGAGTCCTCAGAGAGGGGGCGCATATAAGTCGAATAAATAAATAAATAAATAAATAAATAAACCACAACGAGGAGCAAAACACACCAGACAGTGACAGTGGGCCACTCCAGCACGGCAAATGCCAGAAAAGTCCACGTTCAAGATGATAGAAGTTAAACAGTGTTGGATCGAAGTGGATTCCTGATCTCTCCTGTCGATGGTGTCGTGGGACACCATCCAAAGTCTAATTCCCAACCTAATGAAGTGCCAGCTGAGCAAGCAAAAAATAATCCTAAAGGACTATCAAAGGAACAAGATTCCCATCATTGGCATAGGTGAATTCCAAGTGACCTTCCGACACTACTCCGGAACCCTTCCATTAACCGTGGTTGACCGGGACTGGCCAAGCCTGCTGGGACTCCAGTGGTTCAAGCTGTTGGGGATTGATTTTAACAGAATCCACAGCATCACAGAAAACAAATGGGAACATAACCTGATGGAGGAATTCTGGGATGTGTTCGACGGAAAATTGGGCAAGTACTTGGGGTCCCCTATTTCTTTTAACCTAGACCCAAACATAGCCCCAATTAGATTAAAGGTAAGGTGAGTTCCATTCATGCTTAAACCAAAAATAGATGAGCAATTAGACAAGCTCATCTCCCAAGGAATCCTAGAACCCGTAGACGATGCAAAATTGGAAACCCCCATCGTCACACCTATCAAGCCAGATGGATCTCTCTGATCTGTGCTGACTACCGGGCCACCCTTAACTGTGCCCTACAACAGAGTGTGTACCCCATCCCAGTGGTGCAACACCTTTACACTCCCTGGGGGGGGAAGATATTTGCAAAACTTGATCTCGCACAAGCCTACCAGAAATTACCGGTAGATGCTGAGACAGTGGAAGCACAGACAATCGTAACACACCGAGGAGCTTTCAAATGTAACCACCTACAATTTGGGGTTAGCGCGGCCCAGGGCTATTCCAGAGTATCATGGAATGATTATTGCAAGGAATAAAAGGGTGGTGCCTTACTTTGATGACGCCCTCATATCAGCCGAGGACAAAGAACAATTACAAGAACATTTAAGGGAAGTCTTAAGCTAGTTCAAAGAGGTGGGGCTAAAAGGAAAAAAGGAAAAATGCCAGCTAGCAGCCGACAAGGTAGAATTCCTGGGCTATTTAATGGACAGTGAAGGGATCCACCCCACAGACAGTAAAATTAAAGCAATCAAAGAAGCCCCCAGGCCAATAAGCAAAACAGACTTGCAAGCCTTCCTGGGTCTCATTAACTTTTACCATATATTCTTACCCCAAAAGGCAACTGTGGTGGAACCTCTCCCCAGACTGCTTGACAAGAAAGCAGCCTGGGTTTGGGGGCAAAAAGAAGAAGCAGTGTTCCAAGAGAGAAGGAGCATAATTACATCAGACCGCGTACTGATCCAGTACAACGAGACTTTACCATTAATATTAACTTGCAACGCATCACCATTCGGGGTTGGCGCAATCACCAGCCACATCTTACCAAATGGAAAAGAAGCCCCAATAGCCTTCTACTGAAAGACATTATCTGAACCGGAATGGAATTTTAGCCAACTAGACAAAGAAGCATTAGCCGCAGTCACTGGAATCAAGCGATTCCACGAATACATCTATGGAAGAAAGTTTACACTAGTCACTGACCACAAACCACTCTTGGGCATCATCGTGGGGGACAGAGCCACACCAAATATCTTGTCCCCCAGAATGACATGTTGGATAGAATTCCTGGCTGACTACGACTACAAATTAATCTACAGGCCAGAAGAGACATTGACTATGCCAACAGACTGAGTTGATGCCCCTACCCATCCAGGATGAAGATCCAGCACCAGCGACAACCACACTCCTGATAGAGACATTTCAACGAACACCAGTAACAGCAACTGATATCGAGAGCAACAGTTAAAGATGGAACTCTGGCCGCGTTTGAACTGGGTAGGGAGAGGATGGCCCAAAAGGGAAAAAGCTGATGAAACTAAACCATTCCAGAACAGACAAACAGAACTATCAATACTAAAAGGGTGCGCATACTGTGGGGGTTGGGTAATAATTCCCGAAAGTTTAAGAGGCGATATAATGGAAATGTTGCATGCCTGGCATCTGGGGATAGTGAGAATGAAATCCCTGGATGGATAAAGAAATAGATACATGGGTATCTGCCTGCAAGGTTTGCCAGGAACAAGGCCAGCATCACCCAAGGCATCCAACCATGAGTGGGAAACACCACGGGGGCCTTGGTCAAGGGTACATATGGGCCAGTAAAGGGACACACATTTTTTTATCAAAGTAGATGCATATTCTAAATGGCTGGAAATCAGCATCATGGAGTCCACAACAACAGAGGCAGTCATTAGAAACCTAAGGAAACTATTTGCCACACACAGCCTGTCGGACATACTTGTATCCAACAATGGGCCCCAGTACACGCCACCCATTTTGAGAGTTTTCTAGCAGAGAATGGGATACTGCATGCCCTATCAGCACCTGGACATCTGTCAACGAATGGTCAAGGGATGCATGGTACAATACATGAAAGAAACCCTCCAGAAACTGGGGCCAGGGGACATGCAAGCAAAAATAGATAAATTATTGAGCATAAAACATAACACCCAGCACAACAACTAATAAAAGCCCTGCCGAACTACTCATGGGAAGAAAGTTGAGATCACCATTAGACAGATTATACCCCATACAATCCAGACAAACCCCTAGATTCATCCAGCAAATGCCAGACGCTACAAACGGGCGATCAGTTTACTAAAACCTAACAGGGGAACCTCTATGTGTGCCAGCAAAGTCAGCCCAAATAACGGGGCCCATTCTTACAGGGTCGACACAACGGATGGCCACAGCTGGAGGAGGCACATAGATAAACTAAGAACCCGAGGGACAGGGGAACACAGACATAAATGGAGAGGAAGGGGAGACCCTTCACACAGACGCTAACACAACCAGAGTGGAAGGGGAGACCCCATACAAACAAGGAATAACACAGAACAGGGTATAGCGGTTAGCGAGACACAATCTCAGCAACTAAGAATAGCACGAAAACATCAAATGGAATGAGCAGACACTTACCGACACACAAAGGCAGGAACAGGCCAGGGAAATGGCGAAAGGGCAGCATCTAGTGGAGACAAAATGGCCACCCCAACTAGAAGGTTCTAGGAGTTTCCATGGGAGCAGGTCCATCTGAACAACTCAAAGACCAGCTGATGACTGAACTGCAGAGGTCCAGTCACATCCATAAGAGTCGCCTATCTACGTGATTACGGTGCCAGGCGAGACAGGATTGGGTGGACCGACCAGGTGGGAGGGTGTTAGATATTTACATAAGTCACTCCTGATTGGTTGGTCTGTGATGGCGGAAAGTAAAGAGCCATCACTGGTTGTAGCTACGAACAGCTCACCTGTAAAAGGAGCTGCAGCTGCCGGAGTTGTTCTGAACAATGTAATAAAGAAGCTAAGCAATCAGAGCCTCCCGCTGTCTCTGCCCACAACTTAACAACTCTGGTGATATAACTGGATTTAAGTAAAGGACTCACAAACAATTTTGTGATGTGATTAGAGACCTGAGGGATGATATGATGACTAAGTGGATAAACACAGTCTTCAAAATGATACTCAAATAATTTTGAAACTTTCAAAATCTTTCCTATGAAATCTGAAGGTGATGGATAACAATTTGCCATTTGTCATCAATTTTGTATATTGTCATTAATATGGTAATTAATATGATCTTAGAGTAAGCTAATTTGATGTGATTTAAAGGATATAAAGTTTTTAAACTTGAAAGTCTTGTTTGAGGCTTTATTTTAAAAGTTTGATAAAATAACAATGTTTTTAAATCAACTTAAAGATGATAATCTGAAGCAAGCAAAAATTGTTGAATTGGATGGATTGGATGGTGGGGTGGGGTGGAGTGGAGTGGAACGTAATTTGCTGCTGGCATCCCTGAAGGAGGAGCCTGGTTGGAAAGGAGGCTGCTTGGAGATGGCTGGAGAGGCCATGGACCCTGAAGACTCACAGTGGACAGAACAGATGATGAGGAAATGGATCAATTTACAGGAGATCCAAGACTTTGGGGAATGGAAAGCAATTGTGGGAAAGATCCTAATTATAATTTTAAGGAAATGCATTATTGTTAAGAATCAAATGAAGATGTTTAACCCTGGACAGATTCTGGCTGGATCAGAGATAATGACTGTGGTGGTCTGTGGTAGATAAGAAGCCCCTGTAAATTTGCTGTGAGTTAAATACATAGCAGATAACAAACAATTTTGAAGTTTTGAAATTTAATTTTATTGTTGGATTACCTGTTAGTATGTTTTTCTATACAGCAGATAGTTAACAAGTCAAGTAGCTGCAAATAGATGTGTAGTTTATAATTGTGAGCCTGTTTTGCAGAGGGGAGAAACTATTATTGCTGTATTGTATTCAACTGGGGGACAATATGCATGTTTTTGTCTGTTTTAATGCACAATTAAAAAATGTTTCTCTTGTTTTGTCTTTTCTTTGGAATAGTTTTATTTTCCAAAACTTGTATTTTACCTTTTTGAATAAAATAAAATTGAATAAGAGGAATATCAAGTTTCCATAAACAATATTTATGATTGCACACAAGTAAAAAGCAGTAGAAAAATATCTGATTTTTAGCAACTAGGACTTGACTAACAATAGAGACTCATATAAGAACCTGAATTATGGAATGGAAGAAAGATGAGGGATACTAAATTTGATATGTATGTTTGTGAAAATGATCTCAAAATTGTAGCTCACTAGAAACGGAATCAGAGTCAGCAAGTGAGGCTCATGGAAAGAAGGCAAATGCAGCCATAGGTATCTCAAGAAGTGAACATTCTGGTTTGGGAGACCCCAACTCAAGGGATCCCCCTTGCCCCCTTGGAGGAGAATTTGCACAAAATCTCCGTGAACTTCTTCAGGAGGGAGAAATAAGCCAAGGAAGAGATCAAAGGAGCTGCTCTTAGCCTGGAGGAAAGACCACAAGGAGAAGAGCTGAAGATCAGGAGGAGTCTGAGAGCTTTTCCAACTGACACAATCTCTCAGTTGGAGAAGGGTGGATTCAGCCCTCTTCCAACCACTGACACACGTTACACACGGCGTAAGATCTGCTCACTATTATTCCAGAGTGTCAGACACTGAAAAATGCATTCAGTTACAAGAGAGCAGATTTTAAATGAATGAGAGGAAAAAAATATCCTAAAAGGATGAGCTGTTTTAGAGCTGAGCCAGTGAAGCAGAGCAGTTCAGTCACCTCTTCATGGATTGTCTGTTTCTTGCCCCAGGTAATCTTGATTTT
>CM019154.1:43710887-43911966 GCA_009733165.1 Naja naja
AGACTGTGGTTGACAATGTATTACCTACGCCAGTGGTGGCTAACCTTTTGGGCTCCTGTGCCAAAAATTGTATGTGTGCTTGGCAGTGCATCAGTGGTGGGATTCAATTTTTTACTACTAGTTCTGTGGGCGTTGCTCAGTGGGCATGGCAGAGGAAGGATACTGTAAAATCTCCAGTCAGAGGCGGATTTGCCAGTTCTCGACTACTCAAAATTTCTGCTACCAGTTCTGTAGAACTGGTCAGAACCAGGGTGGGTTTCTACCGTTCTGTCCGGCTCTGTAGAACTGGTAGTTCTGAAGAGAGCAGGAGACCCTATACAATTTCAGACAAATGGTTGTCCAATCTCATCTTAAAAACCTCCAGTGTTGGAGCAGCCACAACTTCTGGGGGCAAATCGTTCCACTGATTAATTGTTCTAACTGTCAGGAAATTTATTCTCATTTCTAGATTGCTTCTTCTTGATTGGTTTCCATCCATTGCTTCCTGGTGTTGGTTTGGACATTAGGTTGACTTCTTCTTCTTTGTGGCAGCCCCTTAGAGGTCACCACCCTTAGAGCTGGACTTTGCAAGTCTGAATGGCACTTCCCTCCTCCCTCCCTTTAGCTATATGAGAACTGTATTAGTTCTCATATCTGAGACACTTTCTCAAACTACATTTCTGTCCTGGACTTGGATTTCTTTTATCTGACCATTATCTTGGCTCATCCTTCTGTCCCTCAAGGTTATTCCTCCTGCTCATTACATCACCATACCAGTGGTGGGATTCAATTTTTTTTTTACTACTGGTTCTGTGGGTGTGGCTTGGTGGGCGTGGCAGAGGAAGGATACCCCATTCTTTGACCCCACTAACTTGCTTTCCAGCTCCTTTCTCCTGGTCAGGGCAACAAAAGAGCCAGCTGATCAGCTGGGACTCAGGAGGCAGAGAAGAGATAGGGTCCAGTCAGAGGTGGGATTTGCCAGTTCTCCAAACTACTTAAAATTTCTGCAACCCGTTCTCCAGAACTGGTCACAACCTGCTGAATACCACCTCTGCAGCATATGTAACCATACATTACACAAGCATACATAACCGTCTGAGGTTAAGAGTGGCATGGAAATTAGTAAGTGGTTCAAAGTTCCCACATGAGTAAGCGTGGCTTTTGATCTGAATGACTTTTCCAAGCTTCTTTCAAAACAATTTGTAACTTAACCTTTTCTTTGTTTAATTGTGCTGGCCTAATTTGTTTGGTTTATTGCCATTTGAATAAACCGCATAAAAGCCTCAGCTTTCCTTTCCCCTTGGTAGTAGCTGAAAACCAGGTCAAGAAACAGCAATTCCTAATAATTTCTTGTGACTTCCAAGATGAGAATTTTATTTACTGTCTTATGCAGGAGTCAATTTGGCCTAATGGTTAAAGCACCAGGCTAAAAATCAGGAAACTGTGAGTTCCAATCCCATTTTAGATGGGTGACTTTGGGTCAGTTACTCTCTCTTAGTCCACAATATCAAACTTGGGTGGCAAGCCAGTTGGTCAGCCTCCTTTCACAACCAATACTTAGTTGATCTGACCCATCACATATGGGAAATAATAGGGAGGAAAAGTTAAGGTGTTTTATGTAAAAAGAAGCTTTGTTCTAATTTCTAAAATTCTGTTTTCTTTAGAATTTACTAGCCATAGTCTGTAGTGATGGGAAGAAATGAAACAATAAGCTGCCCATTTACCCACTGCAGATCCGAAGATCCAAATATGAATATTTGTTAGATTCTAGGATGGACTTCTTTAGAGAGTCTTTTTCTCCCTAAACTATTGTAAGATCCAAGTAGTTTCAGGAAGCCATAATGCTGTAACAAAATCTTCTGGGATTACCGCAAAGACCCATTTACTCCTTATACAACATTACTTTACAATCGCTCAAAAAAGAAACAGGCTTTGGCTGTTGTTGCTTTCATCTTATTCTTAGGATGCTTGAGAATTTCTTGAGAATTTGCTTTGTTCCTGAAGATGGTGGCAAGGACTACTGCTACTGGTGTGTGTGTGTGTGTGTCTGTCTGTCTGTCTTTCCCCTTCCTGTTTATTCATGAACTTTTCTTCAGTTTATTTGTTTTGCAATTCAGTTCATTCCCCATTCATTTTCTCCACATGACTGAACCACTTTAGCACGTATCTTTAACACTTGCCCCTCGGTTTTGTCTACAACATACATTTATTCAGCACCCATTCATCCTTGACCCTACCTCTTCTAGTTTTATCACACATACTTCTTAAGTACTCTATTTCCACTCCATCCAACTTATTTTCATGTTTCTCGTGAGACACCCTGCTGTCCCCTCCATATAAGAAACTGGGAAGAATTACATTCTTATACACAGCCATTTTGGGTTCTTTTGCAAACATTTGTTCCTTGCAACAGATCACATACAACCTAATTCCTTTTTTCCAACATTAGTACATCTTAAAAAAAAAAATCTCCAAACAGTTTTCTATCTTCAGTAAACACTTTAGAGAGCTATGTGAATTCATTTCCTTGCTCTAATTTTTCACACTGATGTATAACTTAGAATTATATATACACTTGGTATAGTGCATTTGTTCACTCAAAAAAAATTGGCCCCGTGTTCCTCACTGCATCACACGTTCTAACATTCCTGCAAATTGTTTTCAGTTCTTAGCCCTTAACATGGATTTATCTGCATTCCTAAGTATATGCACATTTGTTTTCCAAGCTAACATGCCATTACAATTATTACAAACATTCTTTATGCATTTATTGATAAATGCATCAAATATCCTAAGGATATCATACTCCCTTGTCTTATTTCCCTGCTCCTTGTCAAACCATTTGCTAAATGTTCCCTTTATCCTCAGCCATTCTTATTGCATTCAACTACATGCAGTCCTCGACTTCTGTTCGACTTCTGTTCTGCAGCACAACACATCCATTTCCTTTATTGATTTTATGTGATAATTCCTGCTATTATCATTTACTTCTCCTACATTGCAAGCCACAATCTTCCTTAATGCTGTTGCCATCATAATTAAATTCATGATGGACCTCAATACCCTATCAGGGTTTAGCTTTATTCCATCAAGGCTTTCACAAGATACTTTTTAGTAAGATAGAGAACGCTAGGCAGAGTTATTAGCTTTAATTATACCTGTACCACATACAGCATGATAAAAAAAATCATGATTGGTTTGGACACATTTTGGGCAAAGTGCAGTAAAAATCAGTTTTACTAAGAACATACTCCCCTTATTCTATGTAAGCTAAGATATCTGAACTTGCAACTATCTTACAAGCCAATGTACTATCTTTCTATCTATCATCTATCTATCTATCTATCTATCTATCTATCTATCTATCTATCTATCCCTCTATCTATCTATTCCTCTATCCATCCATCCATCCATCCATCTATCCCTCTATCTATCTATCTATTCATCTATCTATCTATCATCTTATCTATCTATCCCTCTATCTATCTGTCCTCTCTATCCATCCATCCATCCATCCATCCATCCATCCATCCATCCATCTCCTCTATGTCTGTCTATGTCTGTCTATCTATCTATCTTCATCTATCTATCTACCTATCCCCATTCATTGTCTGTCTGTCTGTTCATCTGTCATTCTTCTGTCTGTCATTCATTCATCTATCTATCTATCTATCTATCTCATCATCTATTATATGATCCAGTCAGAAGAGACTGGACAGCCACTTGTCTGAAACAGTGTAGGATCTCCTGCTTGAGATCTAGCAGCTAGACTAGAAGACCTCAACGGTCCCTTCCAGCTCTATTCTGATTCTGATTTTAATTTATTGGTTGGCCATCTTACCACAGGGTAACTCAATCACAGCAATTTAGGTTTATTTTGCTTGTTTGTTTGTTTGTTTGATTTATATGCTGCCCATCTCACTTAAAGGCAACTCTGGGCAGCTTACAAACATAAGAACTGGCAAACATTAAAACAATAAATGATAATCATAATAATTTACAATTGGAAAATGGGGAGGAAGGGAGCACAACATGTACAGGGAGAGGTGGGGTCTTCTCTTAATCCAAAGCCACCTCTAGAGTGGTGTACCTCTATTGGGGTCCCAAGCCAACTGGCAGAGCCAGGTCTTCAGGCCCTTAAGGAAAGTCAGAAGGATAGGTGCCCATCCCACCTCATGTGGCATGTTGTTCTAAAGGGCAGAGCTACGGCAGAGAAAGCTCTTATCCTGGACCCCATCAGCTGGAATTCCTTGACCAACAGCATGCCTCTTTTGCCAGCACGGCTGGGGTGGGCCAATCCCATTGAGACGAGACAGTTGCTCAGACTGGGCCCATATCATGAAAGTCTTTAAAGGTTCAGCACCTTGAATTGACTGTGGAGATTCTTAGTCATCCAGGTCATGGTTGTTCCGAGGGTGCTTTTTCAAAAGGCAACTGGACTCTCTGTTTTTTTCCTCCTGAAGACATTTCGCTTCTCATCCAAGAAGTATCTTCAGTTCTGACTGAATGGTGAGGAACCATTAACCAGTGGTTGTCCCCTTTAAAGCCCTTCATGGCTTGGCACCAGGTTATCTGAGGGAACGTCTCTTGCTGGTTATATCTACCCGACCCATTATAGCGGAGAGGCAGGGAATGCTGTGGGTCCCATCCCTGAGGGAGATACACCTGGTGGGACCCAGAAGAAGGCCTTCTTGGTGGCTCCTCTCTCTGGAATATCATTCCCCCAGAGATTAGAATGGCCCCCACTCTAATACTCTTCCAGAAGGCACTGAAGACCTGGTTTTGCCAGCAGGCCTGGGGAGCCCAGAGCAGGATGGAGCCGATCAAATGGCTTGTGTGATCTGCTGTTGTCGGGGCAGGGGATGAGAATTGTGGGGTGATTTTTTTATTTACTTTTTCCAGATTTTGTTCTATTGTACTTTATTAATTTATTTGATTCTTTTTATTAGTTTTAACTGTTTTTTAATTTTAAATATGGTTTTATTCTGTGTCGAGTCACCATGGGAGAATAGGCGGCAATATAAATTCAATAAATAAATAAACAATAAATAAATAAATTCAGTCAGAACTGAAGATGGCTTTTTTTAAAAAATTACATTTATATGCCGCCCTTCTCCGAAGACTCAGGGCGGCTTACAATTTTTGGAGCACAACCCAATGTGCTCAGCAATAGCCTTCATTCCATTGTATATGCCTGCTTATTACTAAGCGGCATTTTTACAAAGTCAGCTTATTGCCCCCAACAATCTTGGGTCCTCAGTTTAACTACCCCAAGAGGATGGAAGGCTGAGTCAACCTTGAGCCTGGTGGGATTCGAGCCTACAGTAATTGTAGACAGCTGGATCTTAAGAGCAGGCATTTAACAGCCTGAGGCACCAAAGCTCTTTGGTGAGCTTCTTGGGTGAGAATCAAAATGTCTTTAAAAGGAAAAAACACAGAAATTCCAGTTGCTTTTTGAAAAAGAATATTTGGGAGCACACCTTGAGTTGTACCTGGAAGCACACAGACTGCCAATATAGCCTGTGGAACAGTGGAGTAACATGAGCCAATCTAGGAGCCACAAGAACTGCCCACATCAATGCATTCTGCACCAGTTTTACTCTAGCTTCTGAATAGTCTTTAAGGGTAGCCCCATGTAGATCCCAGTGCAATATGGCAGGCATGAGATGACCAGGGATTGAGTGACTGAATGGTTATAGCACACTAGCACACACAGAAAGAACGTTCTGGGTGTCTACACTCTGCGGTCTGGGCAAAAGTTTTGATGATTCCTTCTCTAGGGGCTTAATGATAATGATTTATATGATAAGCCAGGGAGATTGCAGATAACTGGGCAGTTCATCGTAGAATGAAATACATGGCATTCAGTCTTATCTTTCATCTAATTTCGATTTAAGTAAGTGCAATAAAAACCTGGCTGGTTCGCCAGGTCCAGCTGGTTCGCCAGCTACGCCCATTTCTTGACTGAGATGCCCTGCGCACGGTCACTCATGCACTTGTTACCTCCCGACTCAACTACTGCAACACTCTCTATTTAGGACTGCCCTTGCATACCATCCGGAGGTTGCAACTGGTGCAAAATGCGGCCACGCGGGTGGTGATGGGAGTTTCCCGATGCTCCCATGTTACACCCCTCCTGTGAGACCTGCATTGGCTGCTGGTTGCCCTCCAGGTGAGATTCAAGGTTTTAGTATTAACATTAAAAGTCCTACAAGGCATGGGTCCGGGATATTTATGGGAGCGCCTCCTGCTGATATCGAGTGCCAACTGCCCTGTACGAGCGCACAGGCAGGGGCTTCTCAGGGTGCTGTCGGTGAGCCAGTGCCAGCTGGCGGTGCCCCGGGGACGGGCCTAATCTGTGGCGGTTCCTGCCTTATGGAATCAACTTCCCCTGGGGCTCCATTTGGCCCCTGACCTTCGCACCTTCCATCACGACTTGAAAACTTGGTTATTTGAACAGGCCGGGCTTTGCTGACCTCTTGGGTTTGTTTTTTTTGTTTGAAATTTTAAATTTTACAATGTATATTGGGGTTTTAGCTTAATTGGGCTTGTATTTAATATTTTTTAAAGTAATTTATTGTTCATTGTTGGTTTGTAGTTGTGAGCCGCCCCGAGTCTTTGGAGAGGGGGCGGCATAAAAATCCAAGTAATTAATAAATAAATAACTAAATAAATAAATAAATAAATAAATAAATAATTCACAAACAAATCATAAAGATTTTGCCAAATTCTCTTCCCCGGCCCAATAAATTTTTGAAGCCCGTCCTCTGTCATCAACTTAAATTAGCAACAATGGGGAGATACAGGATCTTGTTTCCCCCCTGCCTGACACTAATTATTTGGAGCATCACATAAGCAACCACAAGGACAAACAGCTCTCTCTTTGTAGCTATTCCCCCAGCAACCAGTTTCCAGGCATAAGATTGCTTAAGTAGCTCTTTAGGTCAGTCTTCGTGAGCAACACGGCAGATGTTGTTGATGAGGATTGCTGATCAGGGTTCACATGAATATTGCACCACCACACCTAACGCCGGCCGCGCTGAAAGGATGCATCAGTGAATCCCGGCGTATTAACCAAAGGTCTTGGGAGGAGCTACCGTTAAGGCATCTCCCTTTGGTGCTTGTTCCACCCACAACATTCATTTGCTCTTATAGAGAGAAAAATGGGGAAAGAAGAGGATTAGGTTGATGTGATGTGTTGATGACTCTGGCCACCTAATGAGAAGGAGGGACTCGCTGGAGAAGAGCCTAATGCTGGGAAGGATTGAGGGCAATAGAAGAAGAAGGGGACGATGGAGTATGAGGTGGCTGGATGGAGTCACTGAAGCAGTAGGCGTGAGCTAAATGGACTCCAGAAGATGGTAGAGGACAGGAAGGCCTGGAGGATCGTTGCCCCTGGGGTTGCGATGGGTCAGACATGACTTTGCAACTAACAGCAGCAGCAGCAGCAGCAACAACAACAGATTGATATGAATCAGAAGAAACAATGCACAGAACATGGAAGTTGGTAGGGAGAAATAATTATGCATTGGGCAAAACATGGATAGTGATGAAGGAGAGAAGTCTGTGACCAAACAGCCTTTTAATTCTTCAGATTGATTGTCGCAGAAAATCACCTTGATGGGTTTTTCCCCTCTGGAACCTTCTGAACAGGTGCTTTTTCAAGAGGCAACTGGACTTCCTTGTTTTTCTTTGAAGACATTTTGCTTCTCATTCAGGAAACTTCTCAAAGCTGAAGAAGCTTCTTGGATGAGTGAAACATCTTTAAGGAAAAGAAAGAAAGTCCACTTGCCTCTTGAATTAGAATTAGAATTCTTTTATTGGCCAAGTGTGATTGGACACACAAGGAATTATCTTGGTGCAAATGCTCTCAGTATACATAAAAGAAAAGATACATTTGTCAAGAGTCAAGAATCATAAGGTACAACACTTAATGATAGTCATAGGGTACAATAAGCAATCAAATCATACTAGGAAACAGTCAATTGTAAGGATACAAGCGACAAAGTTACAGTCATACAGTCAGAAGTGGGAGGGATGAGTGATAAGGAGTGATGATGAAGATTAATAGTAATAGTAGTACAGACTATGTAAATAGTTGGACAATGTTGAGGGAATTATTTGTTTAGCAGAGTGATGGCGTTCAGGAAAAAACTGTCCTTGTGTTTAGTTGTTCTGGTGTGCAATGCTCTATAGCGTTGTTTTGAGGGAAGGAGTTGAAACAGTTTATGTCCGGGATGTGAGGGGTCTGTAAATATTTTCACAGCCCTCTTTTTGACTTGTGCAGTATACAGGTCCTCAATGGAAGGCAGGTTGGTAGTAATTGTTTTTTCTGCAGTCCTAATTACTCTCTGAAGTCTGTGTCTGTTCTGTTGGGTTGCAGAACCAAACCAGACAGGTATAGAGGTGTAGATGACAGTCCCAATAATTCCTCTGTAGAACTGTATCAGCAGCTACTTGGGCAGTTTGAGCTTTCTGAGTTGGTGCAGAAAGAACATTCTTTGTTGTGCTTTTTTGATGACGTTTTTGATGTTAGGTGTCCATTTTAGATCATGTGATATAATAGAACCTAGAAATTTGAAGGTCTCTACTGTTGATACTGTGTTGTCTAGTATTGTAAGAGGTGGTAGTATGGGAGGGTTTTTTCTAAAGTATACCACTATTTCTATGGTTTTGAGTGTGTTCAGTTCCAGATTGTTCCGGTTATACCACGAGGCAAGTTGTATAACCTCCTGTCTGTAGGCGGATTCGTTGTTGTCTCGAATGAGACCAATCGCTGTTGTGTCATCTGCAAACTTCAGTATTTTAACAGATGGATCGTTTGAGATGCAGTCATTGGTATATAGAGAGAAGAGGAGAAAGCACACAGCACCTTTGGGATAACCATGACTTGGATGACCGAGAATCTCCATAAACTTCTGAATAGATGTATAATCTATAATGTCTCAAAGTTGTCATCTTAAGAACCTCAGAAGAGACCCCCTATTATAAATCTCCATCCTTCTGTCTGCTTTACCAGTACAGCTAGTCCTCGACTTACGGCCATTTGTTTAGAGACTGTTCAACATGACAATGGCAATGAAAAAAGGGACTTATGGCAGTTTTTCACACTTGCGACTTTGCAGCATCCTCGTGGTCATGTGATTAAAATTCAGACTCTTAGCAATAGGCATGTATTTATGATGGTTGCAATATCCTGGGGTCTGACAAGTAAAGTCAATGGGGAAGCCAGATTCACTTAACAACTGTGTTACTACGGTAACAATTGCAGTGATTCACTTAACAACTGTGGTGTCAACTCATAAAACATTTTGTATACACGTTTTATAGTTGTCAACAGAAAGAAGGGGGGAGTTTCAAAGAGCAGGGAGCAGTGTGGAATCGAAAGCACAATCCATTCATATTTTCTTCAGAGACTGATTAGATGACCGAAGCTTCTGCCACACAAAAATCTAATTGGAGAGCATGATTGATGACTGCCAGAATCCTGACATGTGGCAAGAAAGTTTGTGAAATGGGGCAAAACTCACTTAACAACTGTCTCTCTTAATTTTGGGTTCAATTGTGGTCGTTAAGTCAAGGAGTACCTATATATTTACACACCTGGAACTGTGCAGCAATGTCAAAAAATACTTCGCTATGGAACCCCTCCTACATATTAAGTGTTTAGTTTTAAATCTTATATGTGGGAGGTGGTCTTTCAACTCAGACATACTTTTAGAGCCACCTTGGTAAGACACCCCTGCAAAAAAAAAAAAGCAGGAGGGGAAAATTGTTATATTAATTCACTAACACTTTCGGGATAGTGAAAGTGTGGATTTTGAGGCATAACATTTTCAGTGACAAGTGCCTTAGACCATACTAGCAGCTATGGCTTTTTAATAATCCAGCAGAGTCTTTGGTAACTTGAGGTAGGCTTCAGTACATAATAGCCTCCTTTCACTCTGTCAGATTAGTTCCCCAAAGTAAGGTTTGGGAGGGAGCTGTTTTCCAACCCAACTTTCCTCCGCTTTCTTCAATACCTCGTTTGACTGGCTTCAGCCTTTCTTGAGTTGGTAGGTAGGGTGGTGTGGCTTGTTGAACAAAGAACGCATTTAAACAGAGGTGGAACAGAAAGAAGGAGGATGGTTGTTCTCTCCTACCTCTTGCCTCCAACTTGGTTCCATAACTTTCAACGGAGCATTTACTGCCAGCTCTTAAAAAGGGGAGGGGGGAGGGAGAAAACAGGAAGCAGGAGGAGAAGAGAAGGAGGAAGGAGGGGAGGGAGGGGAAGAGGGGAGAAAAAGAGGAAGGAGCAGGAGGAGCAGAGGAGGAGGAGAAGAGGAAGAAATAATAATCACAAGAGTATCAAAGAATCAAGATTAAACTGTCTGCTCAAATTGTTGCAGGGACGTAGTCAGTCCATTCACTTGAACTTCAGACATGATCCTGTACCAGAGAGTCCATAGTCCATTATTTAATGATTTGACTCCATCCATTTGGGGTTTCTTCTATGTCTGACCAGATGTTTCTTGGTAATGCTGAAGTGAGGCACAAAATAAATAGTCTCGTTATTGTCTCCTGCATCTCATTGCTGATATCAGAGGTCTACTGCCTCCCACGGCTCATCTGGCTAATAGTTGTGGAATGATTTATTCATCTTGAATTGGTCTAATTTGATGTAAATGCCACTTTAAAATATGGGGCATCATAACATCGTGTTTTTGAAATCTCTGTATATTGGATGCAAGAAATTGCAGCTCTCCATCTTGGCATGTGATCAGCGTGTCACAATTAGTGTGAAGAAATATGTTGATTGCATCTCCCATCCATCTGCTTCACTGGATGATAGCAAATCCCACTATTAGAAGAGGAGGAAAATTCCATGTCATGTGAGTTTATTTCCATGTAAATTACATAGATACATTTCGCATGGTGAATTTCAGAAAAGCAAAATAAAGTCACATCTGAGTAATGCACGGTTAGGGAAATTCCTTGGCTAGAGAGCAACTTAAACAAAATTCTGGACCTAGAGGAAAGGACAACAGATCATTTCCATATTGTTGCCATAAAAACTACATGGGCATGTGTCAGGCCCAAGCCGATAAACAACACAACAAAATCCAATTCAGTCCAATTTATTTGTTTCCACCCAATAGACTTGCCAAACTATCACCTTCTAGCACTTAAGTTCCAGCTGCCTGCAATTAGTGCAGGCTCGAATCCCACCAGGCTCAAGATTGACTCAGCCTTCCATCCTCTCGGGGTAGGTAAATTGAGGACCCAAGATTGTTGGCGGCAATAAGCTGACTTTGTAAAAATGCCGCTTAGTAACAAGCAGGCATATACAATGGAATGAAGGCTATTGCTGAGTGCACTGGGTTGTATCCCAAAAATTGTAAGCCGCCCTGAGTCTTTGGAGAAGGGCGGCATATAAATGTAATAATAATAATAAAAAAACCTTCTCAGCTATTAGGTACTTCCTGAGAGATTCTAGGATGTGGCTACCCCTGTGCCATCAAGTCATAGAACTGCAATTTCTTGTATTAAAGTTTACAAGGGTGCCTGTGGCCATCAAGATAAGAATGTGATTTCTTCAGGGTGTACTCAATTTACAAACACATTTGAGCCCAAAATGTCCATTGATAAGTAAGACTATTTTAAGTGAGTTTTGCCTCATGCAGCTGTTAAGTTAGTAACCTGGTTGTTAAGTGAATCTGACTTCCCCATGGACTTTGCTTGTTAGAAGGTCCCCAAAAGAAGGTTGCACAACCCTGGGACCTCATCTAAAATATGAGTCAGTTGCCATGTGTCTGAACTTTTATCACATGACCAGGGGGAATGCTGCAATGGTCATAAGTGTGAAAAATGGTCATATATCACTTTTTTCAGTGTTGTAATTCGAATGGTCACTAAACGAGCTGTTGTAAGTCAAGCACCACCTGTATTCCTATTGTTTTTCTCTTTGGAGTTTTTCTGGGAACTTACAGAATTAACAATGAAAGTTTATGCCATGGAGTCCTTAAAATTAAGCTCAATTTGCAAATACCTCAGCCCACTGACATCTTTTAGACTCCACACGAAAAACTGTCATAGTTCTGAACTCACAAGGAGAACTCACAAAGTTCTTTTGCATCTGATAAATTCTTAGGTGGTTTGTTTCAAGTAAACGGTATGGAGTAGTTGAGTTAACTTGTTCATCAGCAACAGAGAAGTTGTTAACAGAAAATTGTAATTAGAAGATGTTTGGCAACTCTCTTCCCTTTGATGCTGATATTTTGGCATGCCATGCTTAGCCAACCTGGTTTCTATGTTTGCTAGAAAATTGCTTTAATAAAGGAAAGCAAGAGGGGTTAGCGAAATCTTTGTAATTTGGGCTCCTATCAGGTTGAGTGATACAAAGTCATGTAATTCTGTTTTAGTCCTAAGTAGAATTAGAATGTGTAGCATTTAAGCAGATATGTCTATTTTAGTTCTCCGATCTTCTCCCTCTACACATCATTTTTTTGCCAGTTGTTCACTAAGCTGGAGTGATGTGATAATTCTCTAGTCCCTTGTATCTCAGCCATACCACTTCTGCTGCAAATAAACACATTTTGCACTGGATGCTATTTTACCATTATATATATATATATATATATATATATATATATATATATATATATATATATATACATTTCTTGATAAGTTAAAATGATCTGTGTTGGAAACTGCCTTGCCACTTTCATTTTTGCTTTTTTGGTGACAGATGGTGTCTAAAAAAATATGACACCTCCTTGTGATGTTGTCCAGATATATACTCTTATTTTTGCTAAACCACATGTAGTTTGAAAATGCAGTTGCTGGGTTCTCTTACAGGTTTTTAATAAATTAAATATGGATGCTAGGTCAGAAAGTGCATTTCATTTTTAATTTAATTTAAATTATTAAAGGAATCGCCATTATTCCTTTTTTGACAAGGAAAACTCCAGGTTTGGGAACACTGACCAAATTCTTAACAAAAGATTTTCTTTTTATTTTTTTTATTTTTATTTTTTAAGACAAACATAAACAATTACATAAAAAAACATAAAACCAAAAGATTTTCAAGGGTCCTATGTATTCTATCTTCTAGATCAGGGGTCCCCAACCTTGGCCACTTGACGATGTGTGGACTTCAACTCCCAGAATTCTAGGAGTTGAAGTCCACATCATAGATCCTATGGAAGGATGGATTAATAAATCTTAGATCCCCTCTTCTTCTTTTTATTGCATACATCATATCAAGTATGGCATTTGTTCAACATGTTTAAAGGAACTCAAGATGTTCAGAAGAGCAAACACATTTCTAAAAGGTTTGTAAGACTGGAATGGAAATGTTAACTGATACAAGGGAATGGAAAACTGGGTGGAATCAACTAAGGGAGAACATGACAGTTAGCTAGAATCCCTAAACTAAATGATGCATCTGTACTTGTTATTTAGAAAGTCCAACTGCTCCTTCAGCTCTGATACTTGGTGATCTGATGCCTGCTTCTACAAGATGTTTTCAATTGTCTCTTGAGTCTTGATAAATTTACAGATGTTTCACTGCCCATTGGTATGATGGGTGAATTGTATAGCACAGATAAGTGCTGTTGTCTGACAATTAGTAGCTGGATTCCCACTAAACATCAAGACCTAACAATCCACATTGTGGCTTTGTTTCTTGAAGGAACACAGCCAATGGTTCTTTCTTCAACATAAAGCTTAATGTGTGAACCAGATGATACTCATTTGGCCTTGGTTTCATTGATGGACAATCTGTTTAGGAAGAAAGATAAGGAAATATTTCTTTATTCACTGTGCAGTTAACCTATGAAGTAAATTCCCTTGAAATGGGATGATGGACATTATCTCAAAAGATTTCTACAAAATATTAGATCATTTCTACATTTAGGGGAATGATACACTTCTGATAATCTTGTTAAAAGTGGTCAGTTATTTATACTTTGAATTAGAAACAACTTTGGGGTAAGAAGCAAAAACTGATATTGTAAAAACTATGCACTATTTGGCAAAGATCCCTGTTCCTATTGTACCTTATCCAAACCCTCTTTATCCATCAGATATATAGATTTAGACAACTCCAAAAATGCTTAGCAATGACCAGTTTGACCAGAGATTCTGAAAGTTGGATTCACTTAAGTGCCCAGATTGGTATAATGCTGAATGCAAATATTGAGATTCACCTGAATATATAAGTTACATTGAGTGATTTGTTGATTGTCAGGAATGAGTACATGAACTGAAGGACTGGATATGGGTACAGCTGTCCGTGGAAAATGTATGTCTACCTACATGCAGGGTGATGGGTGGTGTTGGTGAGGTTGAAACTCATGTCCCATCAGATGAGAGACAACCTGGTCTTCTTTCTTGTGAGTCAAGTCAGAGAAGGCTGAAATAGATCCATTTGGACAATGTTAGCCTACTTAATTCTGTCCCTGTTACTTCCTAGAATCATGTCATCATTACTTCATGACGCTAACATCTAGAAGTAATGCCGTCTAGGTATGAAAGGAGTACTGTAGACCATCCTAACCCCAGGAAAAACATCTTTCTCATCTACTCCAAAGCAATATCTATCAATGGAACTAATTCAGCGGCCAGCCATTCCCCACCCCACCCCCATGCAACTCATAGTAGGGAAATCAAGAACCAGGCGCCCATCATTAAGTACTAGAGGACTTTTCTCCTTTCAGTGAAGAAAACACAGCTACTTTAATTTTGTTCTGGCACTTATTATATTTCTCCTGAATTTAAGGAGAAAAAATGTTTTGGATTTCAAAAGGTGGACAGTGGTATGCTATGAAAGGTGCCAAGTGGTTATTTTAAGACATATTATGGATCTGTCTATAAAATTGCCAGTCTTCAGAGAGAGGAGGTGGGGGTGCAGCTGCTTTTTAGATCACAAAGGTTTCTCAGTGGGGGAACATTAAGCGGGTAGGGCAAAGCAAAAGAGCAGGAAAAAAAGGGGGGGGAGGAAGTTTCCAGGCTGTGGTAGAAGAGTTAAAATAAACAAACAGCAATGGGTGATTGTATCTCTCCATCAAGGCTTCTTTATTCTTGCATGCTCAGCCAGTGGTCAACACGTTAGACGCCCTTCCTTGGTTTATCCATTCCTCCTTTGACTGCTTTGGTTTATTCAGCTGGGGTTTTGTGGTGCTTTATGGGAACTGCTGTAGAACAACAGACGTGAAGGTAGACAAAGTACCTATGTAAGGAGAACAGACACGCTAGTTTCTTTCATGTGTCCCTGGAAGGAGAAATAGATGTGGTCACTCGATACACACAGGTACACAAACACACAGCCCTGCTTGCTCTTTCCTGTGTGCCCTCCTCATTTGGGTGATAGCAAGAGCTCTTACAGAAGGTCTTTCTCTCTGATTTGGTACAAGGGAGAGAACATTCCTTGGAGGGAGAGACATGATAGATACCTCAAGTTTACAACTGAGAATAACAGAGTAACAGGCTTAGAAGGGATTTCTTCTAGTCCAATGCCCCGCTCATGCAGGAAACTCTATACCATTTCAGACAATCTCTTCTTGAAAACCTCCAGTGATGGAGCACCCAAAACTTCAGGAGGTCATTCCACCGATTAAATGTTTTAACTGTCAGGTTGCATCTCATCTTTCCATCCATTGTTTCTTGTCCTGCCTTCAGGTGCTTTGGATAATAGGTTGACCACCTCTTCTTTGTGGCAGCCCTTCAAATATTGGAAGACTGCTATCATGTCATCCTAGTCCTTCTTTTCTTTAAAGTAGACATACCCAATTCCTGCACCCGTTCTTTGCATGTTTTAGCCTCAGTCCACTAATTTTCTTTGTTGTTCTTCTCTGCATTCTTTCTAGAGTCTCAGCATCATTTTTATATTGTGGCAATAAAGAATGCTAGATTTTAGAACACTTATGAATGTGAGAAGTGGGTTATAGGTAACTGGTATACTTTATGCAAAACGACTTCCAACTAATTTCTGACAATTATAGTTACTTTCATTTCAGGATTAAAATGGTCTCTCTGCTCTTCTCCTTCCAAACACATGCTTACACACTGTCATATTACATACACTTCCATGCATCCCAGCTGTAATTAAGCATTAATTATGTTTTCTAAGATGATATCATTTCAGAATCTAACCTGCCATGATACCAGAGTCCATATTCTCATTGTGCAAAAATATAAGTTTGGTTCATGTTAAGTTTGCATGAAGAGTCAGACGCGAGGAGTTCCAGCAAAGGCTTTATTAGTGACTACAGCTCGAATGGACCCGTCCTGGCTTGGCTACGGCTGCTTCTTATAGCCTGCAGCCGTAGCTGCCAGCCAATGGGAGTGCAGGGATTCTTCCCGCACTATTTAAACCAATACCATTTGACATTTTACAAGAACAGTTCAAATAAACCAATAACATTCAAACCTACATACATAACAGTTCATGCCATCTCCAGTTTACACCTCAAAAAGAAGTGAAGCTAGAAAGCAAAAGGAACTAAGGCTGATACTCCATTTCCTTCTTTCCTTCTTTCCTTGATGAGATCTCCATTTCATGGAGTATCTCCGTGAAATCCCAATTATCTCCATTTCATCCCGTCCGTATTTCTTGTTCTCCTTCTCTTTTCTACTCACCTAAAAGGGAGAAGGAGAAGATTCACAACAGGGAAAAGACTGTGAAGTTTACAGTAAGAAGGGAAAGTTTAACGAGCACCAATGCTTAAATCTAGGAAATGGATTTTGATAAAATCTCCATTAGAACAAAGAGAGGTCCACTTAGTTAATTATAATAGAATGACAATGATCTGGTTCACTCAACATGCTGAACCCACTTATACAATTAGCTACTGCTGGGATTCCTAAAATACATTCGACTTATATTCTGAACAGATAAGAAACTGGATTTCTCTAGCGCAGTGTGGCTCTCAACAACAACAAAAGGTTGCATAGATGCAGCTGCTTGATGTGCAACTTATCTAGTGGAGTTCTTTCGAGAGCAAAGCAAAAAATGCATTAATGGTTTAACTTAAGAGCCTCGCTATGGTAATAAAACCAAAATACATTAAAAATGCTCAAGGCCAGGAAAGACAAGACCCTAAAAAGACTAATCTATGTTCTTTAGGTGATTTGGTCTGTAGCATTGGTTGGAGGTTATGGGAATTGTGGTCCAAAAAGATTTGGAGGTCAGATAGAAGACACATGGCGAAAAAAAGATGTATTTTATCCCTTCCTCTAACTAGATTGAATTGAATTTTCTATTCCAGTCCTTTCTGTGAAATATAATTCAATTATTAATGAAATTTAAGTAATTTTAGTAGTGAAATTGTTATTGACATGCAATTGCAACTTAATTTTCATAATCAATTGTTCCTCCAAAATACACCCAAGTGCATTTTTTTAGGGAATGAGTCCCTATTAGGATATTATATTTCGTAGTAGTTGGAACAGTAAAGTGTACAATAGGCCAGAACACACAGTTGTGGTTGATTAGTTGGAGAGTGCTGACTCATGCATGAGGGAATCTACACTGTGATTGGTTGCTGTGAGTATAAAGGGGTTTTCCTTTTTCACCGCCTTTTTCTTCTGTGTGCTATGTATACTGTTTAATTTACCTCATGATATCCCCATGTTCCCGACTATCTTGTGTTCTTTCTTTCTTTCTTTCTTTCTTCCTTTCCTTCCTTCCTTCCTTCCTTCTTTCCTTCCCTCCCTCCCTCCCTCCCTTCCTTCCTTCACATATATCAAGGGTCTTCAAAGTTGACAGCTTTAAAGACTTGTGAATTTCAACTCCCAGAATTCCTCCTCCAGTCATGTTAGCTCAGGAATTCTGGGAGTTGAAGTCCACAAATCTTCAACTTGCCAAGTTTGAAGACCATATATGTATGTATGTATGTATGTATGTATGTATATGGGTATGGGTATATGTATATGTATATGTATACATACATATATACATACATACATACATACATATATATGTATGTATTCTTCAAACACGTGTGTGTATACATACATACATACATACATACATACATACATAAAAGAATATATATGGGATTGTCAAGGAATTGGGTAGCCAGTGTGTGTTTGTGTGCACGCACACACACACACACACACCCCGCTACCCAATTCCTTGACAATCCCATAGCTTTGGGTGGGGGCACACAAGAGAAGGCCATTTCTTTTATACCTGTAAACTGTTTTAGGAGACTTGCAATTCCGAAAGTGGATATGTAGAAATGATTCTAAGATTGATGATAAATTAAAGCAGGTTGGATGCTTTTAGGGAGCAGATATTCCTACAGCAATTTTAACTGGTTGTGTTGATTTTTGAACCAAAGATTTCATGATTGATAATCTTTCTCTGTCTCTTATACACACTCGTGACTTTTTTCTACAGCCTGAAGTGCAAAGTTGACCTTTTAAGTAGTAGATTGAGAGCTACACTGAAAAGAATTAGGGGGAAAAATCTAGGAATTGGGAGCTCTTGGTTGTCAACAAACGTTTGGGCAATCCAGTAATATCAGTGCTGACAATAAGTCCTTCTGCAAACTGTTAACCTTTGTGTGACTGCACAAACAATGAATGCCCTTAACACATGGGTTGGGAATAATGGCCTTTTATGAGTTGTGAACTTCAACTCCCAGAATTCTGGGAGTTGAAGTCCACGAGTATAAAGCGGCCATCATTCCCCACCTCTGCTGTATACATTTTTTATTTCTATCTCTTTAAATATATCTTTGGGTGAACAGTGAGGTTCCAAACAGTGGTGGGATTCGATTTTTTTTACTACCAGTTCTGTGGGCATGGCTTGGCAGGCGTGGCTTATTGGGCGTGGCAGGGAAAGGATACTGCAAAATCTCCATTCCCTCCCACCCCTTGGGGAAGTTTACCATCAGTTCTCCGAACTACTCAAAATTTCCTCTAGTGATACTCCAGAACTGGTCAGAACCTGCTGAATACCATCTCTGGTTCCAGGTCTTTAACACTTTAAAGCAAACATGACCATAATTACATATTGGTCATGTGGCTCATGAGGAGCCACTTAGATGGTTCTGCCCCAGACGCCTGATGGACCCTGAGAGGTTCCAGGCGGAACTGGGGTCTTTTCCCTCTTCCCTTGCCCAGAGCTCTGCCGAGGATCTGGCGGCCGCTTGGCAACAGGCTGCGTCGGATGCCCTCAACAGGGTTGTCCCCATGCATCCCCTCACCGCGTGGATCCCGGATGGCTTCTTGGTATACCGAGCTCCGGGAGATGCGTCGTCGGAGGGTTTAGAGAGCAGGTGGAGGTCCACCGCTCCCAATCTGATCGAGCCCAGCTAAGAGCCCATATTAGGACTTACCTGGTAGCTATGAGAGCAGCGAAGGTCTTATCTCTCCCCCTCATAGCGTCCGCATATACCGCCCAGCCGCCCTGTTTGGGCTACCCGCTCTCTCTCTCATATGGGGGGAGGGCGGACCCATTGCGAGGAAGGGCTGAGGAGTTTGGTCAATATCTGTCGGATAAGATCACTCGGATTTGGAGTGGGTTGTCCTCTGATTTGCGGTGGTCTGAGGAACGGGATACAAGCAGTCCGGCGGTGTGATCTGGGATGAGTTCGATCCTGTTTCCGAGGATGAAGTGGACAGGAGTATGCGGCGGCTGAGTTCCATCACATGTTTGTTGGACCCGTGTCCTTCCTGGCTGGCTTATGCCGCCAGGGAGGCCACCTGTGGTTGGCTCCAGGCAGTTGTCAGCGCTTCATTAAGAGAGGTGTTTTTCCCTCCGCCTTGAAGGAGGCAGTGGTGAGACCCCTCCTGAAGAAGCCTGCCCTGGACCCGACCGTGTTAGACAACTTTCATCCAGTCTCCAACCTTCGCTTTTGGCGAAGGTTGTTGAAGTGTGGTGGCTCAGCAGTTTCCACTTTTCCTGGATGAAGCGGACTACCTGGATCCGTATCAATCGGGCTTCTGACCCGGTTACAGCACGGAGACGGCATTGGTCATGCTGATGGATGATCTCTGGAGGGCTTGGGACAGGGGTTTTTCCTCTGTCCTGGTCCTATTAGACCTCTCAGCGGCTTTCGATACCATCGACCATGGTATCCTTTTGCGATGCCTCGGGGGGTTGGGAGTGGAGGGCACTGTTCTTCAGTGGTTCACCTCCTACCTCTCGGGGTGGTCGCAATCGGTGTTGGTGGGGGGGAGGTGACCCCGAGGGCTCTCTTGTGGGGTCCCTCAGGGGTCAGTCCTCTCCCTCTTCTATTTAACATCTACATGAAGCTGCTGGGTGAGATCATCCGTGGTTTGGGGGTGAGATTCCATCAGTCGCAGATGACACCCAGCTGTACATCTCCACCCCAAACCAGATCAGTGATGCCCTCTCCCTGATGACCCGGTGTTTGGATGCGTGCGATTTGGATGGCGGGAACATGCTTCGACTCAACCCGGCCAAGACTGAGTGGCTGTACATACCGCATCTCGGCCCAGTCAGGAATATCCATCTTTGGCCATAGGGGGAGAGGTGTTGCCCCCTGTGGATAGGGGGCGGAATCTGGGGGTCCTACTGGATGTACGGCTCTGTTTGGAGGAGCAGGTGGGGGCCGTTGCCAGGGGGGCCTTTGCCCAGCTCCACCTTGTTCGTCAGCTTCGCCCTTTTCTGGACCGAGATGCCCTGCGCACAGTCACTCATGCCCTTGTTACCTCTAGACTTGACTACTGCAACGCTCTCTATTTAGGACTGCCCTTGCATACCATCCGGAGATTGCAACTGGTGCAAAATGCGGTGGCGCGGTGGTGATGGGAGTTCCCGATTCTCCCATGTTACCCCCTCCTGCGCTGCCTGCATTGGTTGCCGGTTGCACTCCAGATGAGATTCAAGGTTCTGGTTTTAACATACAAAGTCCTTCACGACATGGGTCCTCTGCCGATATCGAGTGCCAGCCGCCCTGTGCGAGCACATAGGCAAGGACTCCTCGGGGTCCCATCGGCAAGCCAATGTCGGCTGGCGGTCCCCCGGCGACGAGCCTATTCTGTCGGCCTGACCTCTGGAACCAACTGCCCCTGGGGCTCCGCCTGGCCCCTGACCACACCTTCCGCCATGATTTGAAGACCTGGTTGTGACCCCTCCTGAGGGGGGATGGGTTTCTTAATTATTTTAACCACTGTAAATTTTAGTTTTTGTATTTTTGGGCTTGTGAAGTTAGTTTAATTTCTTTTTAAGTATTTATTGTTGCTGTTTTTAGTTGTGCTTGCTTGAGTCTTGGAGATGGGGCGGCATACAAGTCCAATAAATAAATAAATAAATAAATAAATATTCCAACTATTAACTTTCTTATCTGATTTCATATTATTATGTGTTACCAATTTGTCATTCAATATTCTCATATGTTACTTTATATCAATCTCTATATTCTATATTCAATCTCTATATTCTTAATGTCATGACTTTTATACATGTTCTTGTCATCATCATATTTGCAAATTTTATCAAATTATATCATTAAATTAATCATTCCTAAATTCATCTTAATTTATATTATCCAGTTTTTCTCCCCTTCCACCTTTGCCTTAACAGTTAATATATTGATTAAAGAATAAGCTTTTATGATGTAGAGTATGCTTTAGTTTCGGTTTGAGATAATTGATTCTTTGGGCTGGTAATAAAGTTCTTGCTACTGAGATGAAAATTAATCATGCTTATCCAGCAGTAAATTGGATCAGTCCAACAAGATTTGCTTTCAAATAAAATATACATGGGGTCAGGCTAGTTGTTTCTGTACTAGGTTTAACTGAACCACGATTTAATGTTAGTTCTTCAGACTGGCTGGAGATGATTGTGAGTGTTGTCAGCCATTAACAAAAACAAGTTTAAATTTGTTATTGTTGTTATTTTTTATCTCCTTAGGGAAATAGAATGTATATGCAGAGTTTTATTTTATGTCATTTTATTTTATGTTATTTTACTATTTTTTTTACTATTTTTGTGCTTCAAATGCTGAAATAAATCAGGCATTTTTACTGGGGCCTTGGTTTGGAATTTATATGAGGGTGCAGTCAACACCGTTGGGCAAATCTTAAGATTTCCAGTTTCATTCAAAACACAGAAGCTGTATTTCCTCAAATACCATCTTCTCTTCAATGCTAGGACCTCAGATAAATCTCATATAATAATTTATTAAAACTGACTTGTGCTTCCCTTTCCACATAATATGCCCATTCTGTTAGAAAACAGATGCAGGGTTGAATAAATAATCCTGACCTCAGGAAAGACCGGTGGAGAAAAACTATTAATATTTTGCATTCAAGAATGTGCATATTTGAAAATAGTTCTGAAAAGCTATTCAGCTAATTAATGTCTATTATGTATCTTTTGACTTTAGAATTGCTCTGATACACTTCGTAGAATGAAGCATGTTATTAGTATTTTGGGGAAATGTGGTGATGTTGTGTGTGTGTGTGTGTGTGTGTGATGGTTCTTCACTTATGACCACAATTGGGACTGGAAAATTAATTGTTAAGTGGTACAGCCATTAAGTGAGGTATCATGTGGCCACACCTTATTTTATGACTTTTTCGCTGTGGCTGTTAAGCAAAACACTACAGACATTAAGTGGGACATCACATGACTACAACTTGTGACCATCCCTGCTGGTTTACTCATTAACTTTTCATTGAAGATGATGATGATGGTAATAGCAGTACAAAATTATTTGATTTCTTTATGTGCAGTCTCTATGAAATCACTTCTGCCTAAATTGTAAGGCATGTCAGGAAGTTAAAAGAAATATTAGATTGGCTAAGGCTGGCTAGCTTAGTCATGGATAACAGTTAATGGATGTCAATGAATATAGTAACAGTTTAGTTATCTCAATATTCCTCTAAGTCAGGGGTGTCGAACTCACATCATCATGGTGGTGTCTTGTAACGTATTGTGACTTTTCTCCCCTTTGCTAAACCGGGTGTGGCCAGCATGTGATGCATCCGACCCAGGGCCACGAGTTTAACAGCCCCAAATGAAGGTCCCAAAAATTGAAATGCATACTCACAAATGATAAGATACTGTCAAACTTCCTAAAACTAGTGGAGTTCTGGTACAACCTTTAACCATATTTAAACATAAATCTAATTCAATTTTACTACACTTGCTTTGTGTGTTAGAGCCATTTGTATACCATCCTTTGTACTTTTTAATATTAAATATCCTCATTATCTAAGGGAGCGACTGCTGCCGACATCGAATACTAACCGCCCTGTGCGAACTCATAGACAGGGACTCCTTGGGGTCCCATCGGCCGGGCAATGCCAGCTGGCGGTCCCCTGACGACGTTCCTATTCTGTCGCGGTCCCTGACCTCTGGAATCAACTTCCCTTGGGGCTCCGCCTGGCCCCTGACCTCCGCACCTTCCGCCATGACCTGAAGACCTGGTTGTTTAACCAATCTGGGCTGTGACCCTTGGGAGGGGTGGTTTTAGATTTTGGATTGATTTTAAGTTTTGTATTTTGTAATTATGTTTTTTGGAGCTGTCTAGTTTAATTCTTTTTTAAGTATTTATTGTTGTTGTTTTTTAACTGTGAGCCGCCCCGAGTCTTCGGAGATGGGGCAGCATATAAGTCCCACTAATAAATAAATAATAATAAATAAATATATCTGCTCAAAATTAACTAGGATTATATATTTTTATTATCAATTTATATATTCCACATATCTCACTATCCAAAGCAGCTACATTTAAGATTACAACCTTAGATTTTTCAAACACATTAGAAGCCTTTTTTTCTACCAAATACCAGACTGAGACCAAATTAAAATCTTATGCTTAAATATTGATGCTTTTTTTGAGTTGGTATTTTGCTGCCTATAATATTTAATTCTCCAAAATAGATGCTTGTAAATGTATACGCAAATGTTGTCCTCAAGACATATGTAGAAATGTACACATTTGTAAAATATGCATTAAAATATGTCACTCTGCTCTGTTTCTCTAAAATAAGCATATCGACACCTTTAAAACATGCCTAAATGTTAAACAGTGTTGTGCAATACAAAACAAGTGTTCAGGATAGAACTTGTGTTTGTTGTTAAGATGTTGGTGATTATACATACATTAAACAACACAATTCAGAGCATGAATGTCACACATTTTCATGTTGGAGGGATTTCTCCAGAATTAATTTTGTAATATTTAAATGCACTTTTGCTTGTTTACAAAAAGTCTTGTTCAAGGAAAAAATGTATGGTTTTAAAATAATTAAAATAATATAGAATATTATTTTTATATGGCATATCTGGGGGAGACAGAGGAGAGAAGGGGGTGTAGTCAAAATTGCATATTTGCAATAAGTATTAATGGATTCTCGTCTATGAATACAAAGAAAACTTCAAAGGCTAATGTTAGTGGGCTAGAAAACTGTGGCCCATCGCAAAAAAAAATTGAACTTGAGTTTGGAAGAGGTCGGATTGTTAATGGGAGTTGAAATTATTGCTTGGTCTGTGTTTGATATGGACTTTAATGCGCTCAGTAAGCTGACACTAGCTTGCAACTAAATTTCAGGGGTTTAAAACAGCTTCCCCTGCAAAGGTTTTTTTGCAATTTGCCAACAATTCAGTCCTGTTACAGTTGACAGTTGCAAACATTTGTGGATCTTCCCGTTGAATGGTGAAACATTTGAATAGAATAGAATAGAATAGAATAGAATAGAATAGAATACTTTATTGGCCAAGTGTGATTGGACACACAAGGAATTTGTCTTGGTGCAAATGCTCTCAGTATACAGAAAGAAAGACACATTCGTCAAGAGTCAAGAATCATAAGCTACAACACTTTATAATAGTCATAGGGTACAAAAAGCAATCAAATCATACTAGGAAACAGTCAAAATAAATAGTAAGGATACAAGCGACAAAGTTACAGTCATACAGTCACAAGTGGGAAGGGATGGGTGACAAGGAGTGATGAGAAGATTAACAGCAATAGCAGTGCAGACTTTGCAATAGTTGAACAGTGTTGAGGGAATTATTTGTTTAGCAGAGTGATGGCATTCGGGGAAAAGCTGTCTTTGTGTCTAGTTGTTCTGATGTGCAGTGCTCTATAGTGTCGTTTTGAGGGAAGGAATTGAAACAGTTTATGTCCAGGATGTGAGGGGTCTGTAAATATTTTCACAGCCCTCTTTTTGACTTGTGCAGTATACAGGTCCTCCATGGAAGGCAGGTTGGTAGTAATTGTTTTTTCTGCAGTCCTAATTACCCTCTGAAGTCTGTGTCTGTCTTGTTGGGTTGCAGAACCAAACCAGACAGTTATAGAGGTGCAGATGACAGACTCACTAATTCCTCTGTAAAACTGGATCAGCAGCTCCTTTGTGTCTCAAAGTAGCCAGTATATTGGAGGGAAGAAGTCCAGTCAATTGTTACAGTTAGGAGCTTATTCTCTTGTCCTGAAAGTCAAATTTCTTGTGAGAAGTCCATCATCCCCCCCATCTTCATTGACCCTCCCCCAATAAAAACAAACCATAATCATGGTCCAACAGGAATAATTTGTCCATATCAATGTTTTATACCTTTAACAAAGGAAGTATCATAAATGACTTTTTTAGAAAAAAAGGACAGATTAACACTACAAAGATTAATCTGGGATGGTAGTAGAAGGATGGGCAAAGTCTGGAGGTGGAGTTAAGAGAGGAATCCACTTGGAGTCCTTACATTCCCACAAACATCTAAATCCAGCCCCTCTTGAATTCCAGTTAACTGTTATATAGTGCTGACTGTTAGTTAAGTAAATTCTTGTGTATAGACATGAGCAGTAAATCAGCTTAAGTGGAACTTAACACATGGTCCTGATTCTTTGCAGCTGACAGGATGCATCCCACCCAGGCAGACTGATAGCATGTTTTTCCCACCAGATGTCAGCTCTTGGTGGCTTGGTATGATGGAAGATGTCCCATTACATGTATGATGAATATACATGAGGGTCATAGTATAACTAGACATTCCCTCCCTGTAATCTATGTACACCAGTCCCAAGATCTATTTGAATCAACAGCATATATCTGTGACAGAGTATGAGTAAGACTCTTCTCTCTGTTTTGGGGACCATCAGAAATTATGCAAGTAGATTTTAACAATATGAACAGTTTGACAGTATCCAAGGGAAATTATGTACATCTTCATGTGATGCTTCCTTTGTTGTGGATTGTATGTATAAATAGCAGTCATCATAATAAAAAAGAATGAAGGTATCCCTGTCCTTTTAAAAAAGGTAAAAGAATGCTATTGTATTGGAAACTTTAATGCGAATGAAGACGAATATATGTGTCCCAGTATAATGTTGTAGGATCCAAGTCTGAAAGCTTGGAATACACCTCTGGTCCCGGTGACCAATCCAGATTGGATCCTGAAACTTTAATCAATTATGGAATTACTTAGCTGCTTTGATCAGTGATAAAACAAACCTGAAAATGTTCTACAGCTGGTATCGTGACTAACTTCAATGTGACTCCTATTGAATACACTTTCTGAAGTATGTTCAGCCTCTGTACAGTACTCCCAGTATTTAGTTAAGTCATAAAATAAATAAGATATAAATCACGAAACCGAATCCCTGACTCTGAGTTTTGACTTGTTATTGATTGGAATATTTTATTTTGAATTTAGTTTTTTTCCCCTTAACTCTGATTTTAATGGCATTGGTTCTGACATTATGTATCCCTATTTGCATTACTTTCAGTTTGGTCTCTTTGGTTATTTAGCCTAAAACCAAAATGTGGAGATGCAAATTCACTAATGAATTGAAAAACTAAATAAAAAGAAGCCATCCCAGCAGGAGTTGGAAAGAAATAGAGGGGAGTACTGATATCAAGCTCTAATGAAAGCAAAGGATGAATGTTGTAGTTTTAATTCAGAAGCAGCCAAGCAGAAGCCCTCTGTATGGAAAAAGTTACTGATAGGGCTTGGCTTTTAGAACTTGTCAAGAATAACCACTTCCTGCTGCTTCCAGATTTGTGCTGATGGAAATCTATTGTCTTTGACATGCTGTGGTCCTTCTGAAATGCTTTCTAGGGTTGCAGCCATGATTGCATCCCTAAGACATTTCTCTTATGACGGCTGTTTAAATGTTGGTGGTTACTAGAAGCTGATATTTTTTGAGCAACTGAAGACTAACCTGGAATTATAACATGAGCTGGAAATCATATGCTCACTTCCGGCATTAAACCAACAAAACAGATGCCAGTTGTCATCTCTTCATATTCCTAAGCTCTGTAACTTTCTTTCTGCATTTGCCAGTGATTAAATATTTTGATCATGAGGCTGTGTGGATGAAAGAGTTGACTACATATTTGAAATTAGCAAAAGAAAAAAGGGGAAAAAAAGTCCCAATTCTCCATTCAGGTGTCTAAAGTAGCTCTGTGAATTCCAAATTTAAGCTTGGTTCTTAATGATGAAGATTTACTTCTAATATATTGAATTTTAGATGTTGGGGGTATGTTTGTTATGTCTTGTTCCACCAGATATTAAATCTAAGATAATATTGATTTTATTTATTTATTATTTATTTAATTTTTATGATGCCCATTTTCTATCAAGCAACTGTGGGCAGATTACAGCATGATAAAAACATATAACATATGAAAATGATAAATATAATATATTGAAAACTAAAATTATTACATATGAGCTATCAAATATTGATGGATTGCTTCCAGAAAAATAAGGAGTAGGTTATTTGTAAAGTATATCTATCTATCTATCTATCTATCTATCTATCTATCTATCTATCTATCTATCTACATTTTCTCCTTATTCTGCTCAAGGCAGAAAGATATAATTTCAGGTGGATTCTACCTAATGTTCTCCTTAAAACCACCTTAGAAATATTGATACACGTTAGTTAACATGTTTGTCAATTATTAAGTGCTATTTCAGGCCAGGTGCCAAATAGGATCAAATATGAACGGCCTCCTTATCAAATACTGAAATTAAATATTGTCAGATGTCAAGTACATATTTCAGAAATGTGATTAATGTTTAGTAAATATTTCATGGTATCTGGAAATTATTGAGAACCCAGCATTTTCGTAGAAAATTTCAAACAGAATTTTTCAGAGCAAATCTGTTTTTTAACCTCTTTTGACTTAACTATAAATTGTATATTGCACTGAAGAAGAAATAGATGTTCTTCAAGGTAAAACATAGTATTTTCTTCTTTTTAAGGCAATAAATAGAAAAGGAGCTCCACTTAGAACCATATAATATTTACAAAATGGCAATATTATTATTTTCCTCTTTATATAATAATAATAATCTGTTTGATGTGAGCGTTCAATGGGATAAAGACCTTCTCTGGAATCTTTTAAGTAGTGTACATTTTTGTACAGAGTGTTTAAATTTAAAGAAATTGAAATGTGAGATGTTGCAAAACAGCAGCAAGATCTCCCTCCCACCCCACCCCATATATTGGCCTGACAGGCATTCTCAGAAAATAAAAATCAGAGGTTTTGTGGGCATGCTTGCTTGGAAAAAAATAAACAACATGAAGTAGAATGTGAGATAGGAAACATTTTGAGGGGAGGTCTAGAAGAGATAGGAAGAAACCATAGAAGGATATAAAGAGAAACCTGACCAGACAATCATTTCTGGAAAATGTCCTTCCTCTCCTTTATAATAACTATATAGAAGAGAATAAATATTGGTAGCACAGAGTTAAACTGTGGCGTATTGATGCTCTCTCAACTTAGTTGTTTTCTTGCAGACATTTCATGGCCCAACTAGGTAACATCATTATTTCTACAAGGGAGTGGAATTATCTAGCACTGATTATGTTACCTAGTTGGTAACTGTTTTATCAGAATATCCTCAGCATCCAAACATGCTCATTTGAGCAAAATGATTGTATTCCAATGGGCAAATGAATTCTCTTAAACAGCAATTCCAGCAAACAGTGGGTTTGCCCTACTTTTCTTCATTCTTTTTAATTCTCTGTACAATCTTCTGATGAATGAGAGCCATCCATAACTCTTTCTTCTTCTCATCCAATTCATGGCTGAACATTCTGTTGGTGCTTACTGTATAACAAACAAAATGGCTATACTTTTTATTCTTTAGTTCCCATTCTTTTTTATTTCATGTCCACTATCCTCTACTGCCCTGGATAATGTTTTCAAGTAGTGTTTTTTTTTAAAGTCCACTGATGATGTGATTGGTTTTTAATCCAGGTTTTGCAGCTATTGTGATCAAAATGAGCTACTTCAGTTGTGTCAGGTGAGAAAGATCAGGTGCTCACATGAAGGTTCAATTAAGCTGATTTATTGCTAAATAAAATGAGGGTCAGCACTTGGTTAGAGTAAGGATCAACAGCACCTGAGGGGGTTAAACTTAGTTCATTTGTGGCTACATAGGGATTCTAAGATGATGCCTCTTTTCACTTTCCTCCCATATTCTGCCATTCTTTCTCCTACAAGTTGACACTAATGCAAGGCTATGAATTGATCAGATCCGGAAAGATTATTACTATACTGTAGCCAAGACAATGTGGCAACTTTTCTTCTACACAGGGCTCTGCAAACTCAGCAAGTTTAAGACTTGTGGACTTCAACTCCCATGCTGGCTGGGGAACTCTGGAAGTTGAAATCCACAAGTCTTAAACTTGCCAACTTTGGAGACCCCTGTTTTACACCAAAGCTAGAAATTCCTCCAGCTTCTAGATTACAGGAAAACATATTGAAACCTAGGATGGACGCATTTCTCCTTTTGACTATGTTCCTTCTGAACCATTCAAGCAGGACACAAGTGGAAGCACTGGGAACCATTGCCTCAATATAAATTTAATTAATTCAAAGATAAATCAGATCATATCTAATCTTAATTCTAGTCTATTCTGCTCCTGCCTAGGTTTTAGAGTGTAGTCTCTCTGACATCTCAATTGTTCCCCATTTTTGACTAGTCATTGATCTTAGAATCTCAGGATGGGATGATCCCTCTTTTCCCAGTGTGGATTCTGGAACTGTTGTTGTCCCTGAGCTGCCTCTCTTAATATACCACATTTGTACCCTTCTGAGTTGTGCATTTGGAACATCTGTTCCTATCTTCTCTTCCCTCCCATCCTCACAACTGTGGGACATGCACCTTGACTTCTTCTAAGCAATGTTTTGGCAACTGCTGTCAACATAATTCACTTTGATTTTCATTTACTCAAGCTTGAGTGCTAAGCTCACTTAATTGAAACTAAATTGCACTAGAGGAGGGTTTAAGGTGGCTTTTTTCTGGATGCTGGTTGGATAAGACTTTCCTTGTTCAAAATGTGTTAAATATGCCATAGTTTTCCCTCTACTGTTATTTTTCTTTGGTCTTTTTTTCCCTTTCCCCCTAATAACATGCGCGTGTCTGAAAAGGGGGAAATGATTGATGTGTTCCTAGAAAGTAATAATTAACAGATTATTATGTTTCAGAATGATTGACAGCTGAAAGCTAATTTTTATTTATTTAGTCTCATGATTTCTTTTTAACAGTAACAAATGAGAGTTTGGAATTTTTGCGAAACAATCTTTATTATGTTTCTTTCTGTATTAAAAAAATAACAATTGAGCTAAATGAGTGGGAGATAGACATTTTAGCATGCCAAGGAAGCAACTGTTGAATATTTGTCTTCCAATTAATGGACTACTTTGGGAGTTGGTGTCCACCTAGAATGTATCCTGGTACCATTTGTTAGGAACAATAAATGAGTAAAATCCAAATTTAGCCCTAGTCAGAGTAGACCTACAAAAATTAATGATAGAAAAATGAGTTTAGAATAAATTAAACTTCAACAAATAACTTTTGTGAGCTTTGGAACACTTTTATATTTAGTCCCTAAACCAAGTTCATACAATCCACTCAACCCAGATGATTGCACTTGCACAACCTATTAAACTTTATTTATTTTGGCTTAATATTTAATTTGGCTTAATGTTGTGTGACCTTCATTTATATGATTAAGATTCAGGATACTCTACTGAAGATGTGTTATTTCAGTATCAACTTAAGTGTGATGTAAGAACAATATAAAACAATGATAGCACATGTTGAAAGATATATCAAATAATGTTTGTGAATTTATGTGCATGTGTGAATAGTGTATATACATTGCTTTAAAGATAATGGTGAAAGATCAAGCATCTGCATTCATACAACCCATGGAGGGTGTTTAGTATTAATCTTGGTTAATTTTTCAGCCCATTTGTTTAGTTTATGCTTTTAGTTTATGCTTGGTTATTTTTTCAGCCCATTTATTGTTTATAGCAATAGCCCTTAGAATTACATACTGCTTCACAGTGCTTTACAGCCCTCTCTAAGCAGTCTTATTGAGTCAGCCTATTTCCCCCAACAATCTGGATCCACATTTTACCAACCTCGGAAGGATCAAAGGCTGAGTCAACATTGAGCCAGTAGGACTTGAACTGCTGAACTGCTGGCAATCAGCAGTCAGCAGAAGTAGCCTGCAGTACTGCATTCTAATCACTGCGCCACCACGGCTCTTCCTTATGTTTAGTTTATGTTTTTTATATATAGAAGGTGAGATAATTTAGTTAAATCCAGTCTGTTGTGTGAATCCAGTCAGTGACCTATGTATAATCTGAAATATTCTTCAGATAAAGGCTAAGTTTTTCTGCAAAAAAAATAGATATATAAAACTTTGGGTTGTTTTTTCTGTTGCACATGGTTTTCTACCAAATTAGACCATCACATGCTTTCCCTGCACCCTTCTCCAATTTTCAAGCTGATTTGCGCCACCCACTTTTATTCTCTGCAACACAGATGCCTCTTTCTGTGCCCTAAATCTCTGTCCTGCTCTTTTTTTAAGACCAGTGGAAGTCAATAATGGGTAATCTATCCAGTGGTACAATTGTTGAGTAAATTAAACAAAAGAGATGTGCTAAATTAACTGCCTCTCAACTGCACTGGGTGACCCCGAATCCTAATATTCGAGCTATAGAGGAACAACATATCTGTCATTAATGTTGAATGTGCTGTGCCGGTCCTGTGTAAAATTCAAAGCTAAAGACTGAGCCACTTAAAAATATTCAAAAAAGCTGGTGGAAAACCCAGAGAGAGTTCATTTTATTCCTGGATATCAAAATTTAGATTATTTAGCTCCGATCAAGTCTCTCAAGGGTTGGTAAGAAAGCAGTTTAGTTTTAGGAGAAGTAGGAGGGAGGTTAAGAACAATTTTTTGAAGAAAAAGATAAAAAAAATAAGACAGAGTTTAAACCATCTTGTTATATATCCCATGGACTTGGAACTGTCAAAATGGCAAAGCTTGTGTTTGAATGAAAAAAAAAAGGTTTCTATTTCTGTTGAGATTGTCTGCTCCGAAGTATACCAACTATAATTATCCATAACCATGCAGGCCTGCTTTTAATGCTGTTTTATAATTACAGGTCTTAATGCTAGATTATACAAAATCATTTATAAATAGGCAAATGAGAAGGACTTGGAGGCTTTGCAAACCTGTAGATTGCAGGAAGGTTATGGCAGATGACGGGATTTTAGCTGCATCTACATATAGATGTGGTGTTAGCCGTGTAATGATTGATGAATCCCTTAATTAATTCCTCAACAAGTTCCAATTTATAACCTCCTATCTTTTCTCTTGGCACATTGGGTGTTTGTCACTTTAAAGGACAGGGATAAACCATGCCTCTCCTCCCTGTCCCCCGAAAGAAAAACCCCTTTTGTGGTATTCTTGACGTATTTCTGGAGTGTATTTCTTGCTGAAGGAAGCAAGATTAGACTACACATAATTTTTTGGTCTGAGCAATTGGGGAGGGGGGGATTAATGATGGCTGCACCCAATTTCTTTTTGTTTTGAATATGAGGTGCTTTGCCGCTGTCATGTTAAGAACAGAAGATGCCAATCAAGTCATCCTAGCCTGAAAGAGCCACAATTGGAAAGCTACCAATATAGTTTAACAAAGAGATGTGGGTGTTTTCTGAGCTTGGTTGTTTTCTTGCAGATGTTTCATTATCCAACTAAGTAACACAATCAGTGCTAGGGTCTAGTACTGATGATGTTGCCTAGTTGGGTAATGAAACATCTGCAGGAAAACAACCATGTTCAGATAGCAGCAAGGAAACCCCACAGTTCTGCCCTCAGCTACAGATATTCTCTTCTATTAGTAACAAAGGGGCATACACTTACAAGCCACACTCCTTGCAAACTCCGTTGCCATTAATGGGGACTTTACAGAAGCAGAGTTAAACCATTTATTTTAGTTCACTTTTATTGGGGGATATTGTTTTGAGCCTTTATGGCTCAAGCTTACACAGCTTCTATCTATGCCAAACTAAAAGCAACTCATTTCTTTTCAGGCAATTAATTGAGGGACAATATTTCTGTTTCTGCCAAATAATTAGAAGATAAATCTCAAGTTAAAATAGAATAAGCTAGAAGGGACCTTGGAGGTCTTCCAGTCCAACCCCCTGCTCAAGCAGAAGAATAGACTAGACTAGACTAGACTAGACTAGACTAGACTAGACTAGACTAGAATTCTTTATTGGCCAAGTGTGATTGGGCACACAAGGAATTTGTTTTAGTGCAAATGCTCTCAGTGTACATAAAAGAAAAGATACGTCCGTCAAGATCAAGAATTATTAGGTACAACACTTAATAATAGTCATAGTGTACAATAAGCAATCAAATCATACTAGAAACAGTCAATATGAATCAAAGATACAAGCGACAAAGTTACAGTCATACAGTCACAAGTGGGAGGGGTTGGGTGATAAGGAGTGGTGAGAAGATTAACAGTAATAGTAGTGCAGACTTTGTAAATAGTTGGACAGTGTTGAGGGAATTATTTGTTTAGCAGAGTGATGGATTTTGGGGAAAAAACTGTCCTTGTGTCTAGTTGTTCTGGTGTGCAGTGCTCTATAGTGTCGTTTGGAGGGAAGGGGTTGAAACAGTTTACGTCCAGGATGTGAGGGGTCTGTAAATATTTTCACAGCCCTCTTTTTGACTCGTGCAGTATACAGGTCCTCAGTGGAAGGCAGGTTGGTAGTAATTGTTTTTTCTGCAGTCCTAATTATCTTCTGAAGTCTGTGTCTGTCCTGGTGGGTTGCAGAACCTGTACCATTTAAAATAAGTGACTGTCTATACCCTTGATGGTGAACCTATGCCACTTGTGCCAGAAATGGCATGCAGAGCCATCTCTCCGAGCACGCCAGCCATCACCCATTCCTCTTCCAGGTTCCGGCGTGCCGGCTAGCTGGTTTTTGTGTGCATGGGAGTGCCAGAAACTGGAAGAGCAGCTCCGTGGTGTGCATGTGCACGTTAGTCTTTGTGCACAATGCGCATTAGAAACCGGAAAACCAGGTAGCTGGCGCTGAGAAGCTGAGCCCTCTGGTTTCTGGCGCTCCTGTGTGGCACGCCAAGGATCTGCTCTTCTAGCACTCAGTGCCAAAAAGATGGTCTAGACCAGTGGTGGGATTCAAAAAAATTTAGTACTGGTTCTGTGGGCATGGCTTGGTGGGTATGGCATGGCTTGGTGGGCGTGGCTTGGTGGACATGGCAGGGGAAGGATACTGTAGAATCTCCATTCCCTCCCCACCCCACTAACCTGCTTTCCAGCTCCGTTCTCCTGTGCAGGGCACCAAAAGAAGACCCAGCTGATCAGCTGGGACTCAGGAGGTAGAGAATAGATGGGGGCAGGGCCAGCCTGAGGTGGGATTTGCTGGTTCTCCGAACTACTCAAAATTTCCACTACTGGTTCTCCAGTGATGAACCGCCCATGATTTCTGAAGGCAAGCTGTTCCACTTCATGGGTAGAAGTTTGTATGCAGCTTGGTAGGAGGGACCCATGATGTTACTAGCGCAACTCATGGTTATGGGTATTCCTCGACTTACAACCGTTCATTTAGTGACTGTTTGAAGTTTCAACAGACTGAAAAAAGTGACAAGACCGTTTCTGCACACTTACAACTTTTGCAGCATCCCCAGGGTCACATGATCAAAATTCAGACTCTAGGCAACTGGCATGTACTTATAACTGTTGCAGTGTCCTGGGATCATGTGATCACTTTTGGTGACAAGCAAAGCCAGTGGGGAAGTCAGATTCACTTAACAACCAGGTAATTAACAACTGCAGTGAGTCACTTAACTGTGGCGAGAAAGGTTGTAAAATGGGGCAACTCAGTTAACAACTGTCTTGCTCAGTAACAGAAATTTTGAACTCAGTTGTGATCGCAAATTGAAGACTATCTGTACATTAGTATAGTTAGTATAAATTATGGAAGGCCATTTTCCCCCACACTGGTGGCTGCACTCCCTTAAAGTGGATGAAATTCAGACGATCGAGTGAGTGAGGCCATTTGAAAATCTAGATTTATACCAACTTGCTTGTTTTCCTGCGTACATTTTTCTGTTGTGATGGTTCAGCAAAGAATAGTAGGCAAACAGCTCCACTTGTCTACGTATATTATTCAGGTGGGGATAGATTGAATGGAAACAAAACCAGGATACCTTTCTTTTGTTTAGCTGATCTTCCTTTTAACTAACTCCTTGTATTCAGAAATCAAGTTGTAATCTGTATTTTATTATTGTCAATCATCCTGAATGCCACTTTTGATGGAAATGAGGGATGTAAATTTAATAAATAGTATCTTGTCGTATGTTCTCCCCAGGCTGCTGATCTCATCATCAATCCATCTTCTACTTTGAAATAAATTGCTGTGCTAAAAATGCTTCTAGTTTACCATTACAATTCCTGTTTCATGGGGAAAAAAATGCTTTTGATGTTATTTTATTGTTTTGTTTCTAAACAACATAGTATTTGGTTTTGAAGGGATCTTTTAGTTACTGCTTGGCTTGAAGCGGTGTAAGGATAATTGAAGATAAATTGTAATAAAACAAAGGTAGCAGTTTTTGGCAAAAGAAATATTAAACACAGATGGACAATTAATGCCCAACAAATAGAGCAATGTCCCTCTTTTAAATAGCTGAGCATCACTTTTCATAGGTCCTTTTTGTAGAAAACATACTTATCTACTGGGTTGGCAACTGTCCAATACACAGTGGGTGCTATTGTTGTTGTTGTTGTTGAGTTGCTTAAGTCGTGTCCAAATATTCGTGACCCGATGGACCACATCACATCACACACCCCCATCCTCCACTATCTCCCGAATTTTGTCCAAATTCATGTTCATTGCGTTGATGACACTATCTAACCAACTCATCCTCTGCCGTCCCTTTCGCTTTTTGCCTTCAAACTTTCCCAACATCAGGGTCTTTTCCCTTGGGGTTGTTTTACTAACCTGAAGTGTTTTTTTGGGGGGGGGGGAATGGTAACACCTGATTTCCTCTGATGAAGTTTTTTTTTAATGCTAGATTTTAGAGCTGTGTGATACTTGGAATTAATTCTAAAACAGTGACTTGGAGCATGTGGGTACAAATGTGTCACCTTTCTATAACTCTTTAAAGCAGCTGTATCTTTATGGAATAGTGGATGCTTTAAGGAGTTGAATGGAAGTGCTTTGTTTCCAGACCCACGTGCTCTAAAGGATTTTTTTTTCAGAGTCAAATCCTGAGTCCTACTGGACTTTGGTTTTTCCCCCCAATATTCAATGCCTCCCTCCCTTATTTAGAGCAATTTATGCTTTTTTCTCAGGGCCATATATCAGATTTATTATTTTTAGATGTTTATGTATATTACTCAATTTCATCTTTACATTGGAAAACATGATCAAACTAAATTAGAAAAAGAAAGGGAAACCCCATTCCCCACCCAATCAGACAGAACTGAGATACACAGATATCAAACTTAAAAACAAAACTTTTTTTTGAAAGGTTTCTTTTTTAAAGTTTCTTTGCTGAAGTTATCATTGACAGCCAGTCTCTTGTGTTATTTTTCTATCCCATTTAACTTCACATATTTCAATGTGGCACACAAGTACTTTATTTAAGTACTTGTTGTAAAGTTATAAACCAGGAGTCTTTACTATCATCTAGATGGGTTGGTCTTCATTTTCTGTAATTCTAAATCAATCTGGCAAAAAGGTTTGACGTCCAAGAATCTAAGGGTCACTAAATTGGTGTGTCCTAAATATTATTTCTGTTTTTGTATGAATCTGCCCATCATATGAGTTCATCGTTAAAGCTCTCTTCAATTCCAGCTCCTTCTATGCTAAAACTTTTCCTGCTTTTAGATTCAATTTTTATACTAACACACACTGCTGCTATGTAAATTACACTTTGTTTAAGGTTGATGAGATAAGGAATGCAAACCATAACAGTCTTGGAAGGAAGCTTGCCCAAATGGCTTGGCTTTTAACAGGAGAGTGCAGAAGAATAGTCAAAATTCAGCCCAGAATTCCAAAAGTCAGGTCAGGCTTGTCAGGCAATCCAGAAGTCAGAATTTCATAAGCAGAGCCCCCATAAACATCAAGCAGGAGCTGAAGAACAGAAAGTTGCTTCCAACAACGGATCATGGGACAAGCTGCACTAATCAAGAGATTTAGTCCCTTGCTTGGCAAGGAACCTCATAGAACATCTCTATTCTGTCTTCCTCTTTACTCAGTAGGCATGTGGGATGGGAGGTCCAACATCCTCCTCATCTGAATGCTCCAACTGATCCTGCGGTACTTATGTTTGATCAGTGTCAGGGATTCTTGGTTTTGTACCTCTTGAGGCTGACATTCCACAGGTTTTGCTGGAGCAGCTTCTTCACATTCAGAATCAGCCCTTGATTCTAGTTAGGAAACACACAGTATTCCATGTCTATAGAGATTCTCAGTCATCCAGGTCATGGTTGTCCCAAAGATGCTTTTTCAAAAGACAGCTGGACTTTGTTTTTCCTTGAAGACATTTAACTTCTCAACCAGAAGCTTTTTCAGTTCTTCGTCACTTCATATCCAGAAGCTTCTTCAGTTCTTTCAGTTCAGTTCTTGGATGAGAAATGAAATGAAGTCCAGTTGCCTTTTGAAAAAGCACCTTTAGGACATGGTACTCCAGTTATCATTGAACTACCTCTCCCAAAATCCCTTACTACTGATCATGCATAGCCAGATTAGGAGACATAGCTCAAAGGTTCCTTCCTGCCTTCTGAGCTAAAAATAGAACCTTCCCTAGTAGCAATAGTGCTGTCAATATTATCTTTCTGATTTCTTGGCTCCATCTGTTCTATCTCCTTGTATCCTTAATGACAAATTAATATGCATCTGCTCTTCGCTGCTGTCTGTCTTTCTGACTCTTTTCTTTATGTTCTGTTATTTAATTTTGTAAGTTATTGGTTTGACTTCTTTCATTATCTCTGGTACTTTGGATTGTTTAATTCGTGGCTGTAAGTACCTCAAGGAGAGAAGTGATGGATTGAAAAGATGTTTAAAAATGATAGAAGTCTCTGCCTATATAGTTGCTTAATTGTTTATGAATCACAGGACCTGTGTAGGGGAAGGCTTTTTTTATCTCTTTGTCATGCATTATGAAATTTGAGAAGTGATACTTCTGTTGAATGAACAAATGGCTGTGCATTTACAATAAGGGCAGGGTCCTTGGTTGCTTTGATATTTTATAAACTTTTATTAAACTTTTACATAGAGCATAGAACATAAAACTAACATAAATTAATAAAAAAGGAAGGAATGGAAGGAAGGAAGGAAGGAAGGAAGGAAGGAAGGAAGGAAGGAAGGAAGGAAAGAAAAAGGAAAAAGGAAAAAGGAAAAGGAAAGAATAAGGAAAAGTAGAAAGAAGGAACTTCCAATTTCCCTTATAGCAAACATAGGTATAATTATACAATTATCTCTTCCTCTTGGTCATTTTGATATGAGTCCTGCCAAGAGTGTTGTTCATCTCTTTATTTTATTTTTATTTATTTAGTTTTTGTATCTCACTTTTATTATTTTTACAAAAACTCAAGGCAGCGAATAAATTCAACACATTTTCCTGCTCCTGTTTCCCCCACAACAACAACAACAACCCTCTGAGGTGGGATGGGCTGAGAGGGAGTGATTGCCCAAAGTCACCCAGCTGGCTTTCATAGCTGAGGTGGGGTTTCAACTCACAGCCTCCCACATTCTAGCCTGGTGCCTTAATCACTAGACCAAACTGGCTTGTTGAAGCCAGTTTGCTCAGCTAATTGTTGGCCAAACTGCTGAATTTCTGAAGCTGAACTAAAAAGGCAGTGTTGGTCCCTCTTTATTGATACCTCTTGGGTGGGTACTAGCCTTGAGCGATAGGGATAGTCTTCCTGCTGATCCAAATAAGTTTCGACTGAGCTGACAAAAGCTCAAGACGATGTAATTTAGGCCAATGCTTCTATTAACTTTGAGGAGACAAAGAAAAAGTTTGAGCTTTGTTGCCTTTTCTGTCAAATCAACACCCAAAATCTGTTCCATTCATTCCCTCGTTTTGCAAACTCCTTCAGAGTTCTAAAATAGAGAGGTTATTTCTTCCTTCCCCACCACTAATGCACAAAATAGAATTGCATTTCATTATGTGGTGTTCTTAGGTAGTTTTTCTTCCCACCTCCTTGAATGTGTTTTAAGAGGCCAGCATACAAGAGAGTGCTATATTAGTGCATTATTCCGACAACAAACAGGCACTGTTCTGTTGCTACCTGCTTGGCCATTGTTCTCTGTTGTGTGTGCTTTGCGGTGGTATTTGGATGGCTTCCTGCCCTCGGCTAGCACAAAAAAAGGCATTTCTGTTACAATGGCCCCTAACCACACAATGACGGCATTAAGGATTTATGTGGAGGTTTCATTATTTTCCCTTCTTTTGTTCCTTGTAGGATGTCTTCCAAGCAACCAGCTTCTCCGTATGGGGAAGCAGATGGAGAGGTAGCCATGGTGACAGGCAGACAGAAAGTGGAAGAGGAAGACCGTGGCAGCCTCCCAGCCTTTCACCTTCCTTTGCATGTGAGTTTTCCCAACAAGCCCTATTTTGAGGAATTTCAGCCAGTTTCTCTGCTGACGCAAGAGCCTTGCGGCCTTAGGACTCCTGCTTCTCAGCAAAACACAATGGTAGGTCTCCTCCAGACTCTGTTGTGCTTTTGCGTTGCCTTCGCACTCCCCCTTGGCATCTAAAGATATCTCCCCTTTTGTGCATCAAAGTCACTTTGCCACTGGCATGGATGGAACATCTCACAATAATTAGAATACTCTGACCCGTTTCCAATCACGGATGAACACGCCGTCTTGCTGGGTTCCAGTTCTCCTCAGTTGCATCCTGTTTTAGATAGCAGTCCCGATGTGAAACGTTCACATCGTTATTATTTTATTTTATGTATTTATTTATTAAATTTTTATGCCAACCCTCTCCCCTACAAGGTGACTCTGGGTGGCTATTATTATTCCCTTGGTAGAAATAAAAAATTGCATGTGTCTTGTCTACTTCTCAAGTATGAGATGGCCACACAGAGTTCTTGCCCACAGTTTGGTTCAAATAAAAGGGGAAATGTACAAATTAGGGCACACTTTATAAGTTAGTAATTCACATATTAGATTCAAACCCCCGCCCTGCAGCTATGCAAAGGAGTCTCAGATGCCTTTTTCTTTTATATGATGTTTTAATCTCTATTTATTTCAGTAGATACCAGATTTGGTATCCCCATCTATTTACAACTAGCAAAGAAGCTTTTGGTAAACCTGAAGTTTGCAAATGTATACAAGTCTTTCAGATTTTTTTTGTTGCTAGTTCTGTCTTAGAATGAAAGGGGAAAAAAACCCTCAAAACAGATCATTTAGAAGTTAACGAGAATATAGAATATTGGCTTACCCTTAGCAAAGGGGGAAAATGTGCTTAGTTTGTATATTCATGCAGACCTACTTCATACTATTTACAATGCACAAATCACATTTCTCTGATTTTTATGCAGAATTGATCTCATTTTAAAATTTTGTGCATTAGGGAAAAATAGATAGCAAAATGTCAATACATTTCTGAAAACCATACACAATGATGCATTATAATTTAGGAGAAATGTTCGCAAAAATACCGATTTCTGGCAGACTAGCTGCAGAAATTTCTGAACATATCAAAGAAATGCAAGATTTTTTTTAAAAAAAGAAGACACTTAAATTGATGCAGAAATAGGTTAAATTATATTTAAGAAAGGAGAATAGGAAACTGGAAAACCAACTGACAGATTCATCAATTGCTACCGATTGCAGAAATCCAGGGATTTGCAGATAGAATCATAGCTGGTTGGAGAGAATTGTGTAACAAATAACTTTAAATGCCAACACCTGGTTGTAGATTCTCCTTTCAGTATCCAAGGGCATCACTTTCCACTTTGATCTTTTATCAGCCATAATTTTGTGATGCTCTTGCTTCATAAGTTGGCCCTATGAAGCAGAGGCAGGAATACCTGGCAACCATTTAAGAAAACCCTGACTGATATTCTTGGTGGCTAAACTTTACTTAGAAATGTCATTCTGGTTTGCAACTGATCCCAAACTGTAGCCTAGCCAATCTGCTTTCTTCCCCCCAAAAGCATTTAAAAACAGGAAACTGGAGACACTGATCATGATCTTGAACCAGACAATCACTTAGTAATCCTAAAGATCCAATCAATCACTGGTAAAGTCATAACTGAAAGGATTGATCAAAACGATTGGCGCCCTGGGCTGGTGTCCATTGTATTCAAGTGGAGAGTTCTGGAGATAACTAGTTTGAATTAGTTGTGGTGGTAGAACATGAGAAATTCAAATGATAAGTCATATTGTTATTTTTTTAATTCATTTTCACAAAAGTTTATTATGTTGAGAGCCAGTTTGGTCTAGTGGTTATAGCACCAGGCTAGAAAGCAGGAGACCATGAGTTCAAGTCCCACCTTAGGCATGAAAGCCACCTGGGTAAGTTTGGGCCAGTTATTCTCTCTTAGCCCAACCTACCCCTCAAGATTGTTGTTGGGAAAACAGATTGTTGTTGTTGGGAAAACAGATGGAAGGAATATTGTGTGTGTTTGTTGTCTTGAGTTACTTTTAAAAGTAATAAAGGTGGGAGATAGATAGATAGATTCCTTGATGTACGACCACAATTGAATCCAAAATTTTTGTTGCTAAGCAAAATATTTGTTAAATGAAATTTGTATGACCTTTCTTGCCACAGTTGTTAGGTGAGCCACAGCAGTTGTTAAGTTAGTAACATGGTTGTTAAGTGAATTTCGCTTCTCCATTGATTTTTGCTTGTCCTGAAGATCACAAAAGGTGATCACATGACTGTCATAAATTTATTATTTATTTATTTATTTATTTATTCGACTTGTATGCTGCCCCCTCTCTGAAAGGACTCGGGGTGGCTCACAGATAAATACGAGTCAGTCGTATTTCAACTGTCATAAATACGAGTCAGTTCCCAATTGTCTGAATTTTGGTCACATGATCTTTGATCACATGATGCTGCAACAGTTACAGGAGTGAAAAAAGATCATAAGCCACTTTTTTTCCAGTGCTGTTATAACTTTGAATGGTCACGAAATGAACTGTTCTAAGTCGAAAACTACCTGTACCTCTCCAATATATGGAATACCAATATGTCAATTCCCTTATTTGTCTTTTATTTCTTCCTTACAGTAAGACATAAATATCTCCATTTTTTATCTCTTGCCTTCTTCCTCTCTGCCAAACCCTTTTTTATAACACATAGTTTCTGTCCCCTGTTTTCTATATGCAAGGAATTAAACCATGCTGTGTGTCATTTTTGCAACGGACGTGGTGTGTTAATAATCTTTCTCCGTGAAGTTTCTTTTGAGAAGTATCACCTGCCTGATGGCTAAGGATATGTTTGGAAGGGAATATATGCATAGACATTAATTGCTGCTTGAAAAGAGGAAACCCAAGCAGGCAAAGAATAACATGAACCTCTTAATATCTATGCTTATTATTGGTCTGTTAGATTCCCATTGCACGTGTTTGCAGACTCCTCCTCCTCTTCCTCCTCCTTTGATCTTGATAATTTCAGAAATATAGTTTCAGAATATTATTAAGTATTGTACCTTATGATTCTTGACTCTTGACAAATGTATCTTTCTTTTATGTACACTGAGAGCATAGGCACCAAGACAAATTCCTTGTGTGTCCAATCACACTTGGCCAATAAAGAATTCTATTCTATTCTAAAAGAATAATAAAAGTTTGCAAGAAGAAACACAAGAGGGGGAAACTATATTTTGAATCAGGATGGGGCCTTGTTTTAACATTTCTAAAGGAAACAAAGGGAAAACCAAGGGCATGTGTGGGAGAGGGCCAGATAATGCTTCCCTTCCATTCATTCATTGTCTTGAACAAGAATCTACCAAAAACCCAGACTCAATCAAGCAGAAAAGGCTGAAATTTAAAACAGTTTAGGTAGAGGAGAAAGCAACGTGGTCAGATTCATTGATCCATGGATAGGGCCGGGAGTATTAAGTTCTCAAAACTTGGCTTCAATCTCTGTACATTCAACTATTGTCGTGTTAAATCAGGCTGGCCGTTTCTTCATCTTGACATTGTCCTCATCATTAAAGAACAAAGCAGGCAGGCCTAACATAGTTTTTCTCTTGTGGAAATACCTGTACGTATTGAATTCTCAGCAGGTGGTAAGGGGCAGGGCTAAGAAAAGCCAGTCCAGGTTAGTTCTTGGGATGCTTCCAGGAAACCCTGCGACTGGAGGTAAGACTGGGAAATCCCAAAAGCATAGCAAGAAGCAACCGCTTGATGTTGTGCCTGGAAAACTATGTGGACATTTTTAAAAATGAAATTAAAATGATTTCATGAAATCACTTAAGACTCGAACCTGGCTCACGAGGAGACTGATGTAAGTCCATCCAAGCATGCTGTCCTTGACTCACAACCACAATTGGGTTGTTCTTAAGTGAGTCACTGCATTTGTTAAGTGAATCGTGTGGTCTTTAAGCAACTCCAACTTTCCCCATTGACTTTGCTTGCCATACAGTGACTGGGAAGTTGTAAATAACAGTCTTATGACCCCAGGATGCTGCAACCATTCCAAATGCAGGCCAGATGCCAAGCAACCAAATTTTGATCACCTGACCAGGGAGATGCTGCATTGGTTATTAAGTGCAGGGATTGGTTGCAAGTCACATTCTTCAGTGTAGAACTGATGTTTTTCAGTTAGAACTGAAGAAGCTTCTTGGATGAGAAGTGAATCACCTTCAGGGAAAAACAAAGTCCAGTTGCCTTTTGAAAAAGCATTTAATCAGAGTTGGAAGGGACCTTGTAGGTCATCTAGTCCAACCCTCTGCCCAAGCAGGAGACCCTACACCATTTCTGACAAATGGCAGTCCAATCTCTTCTTGGAAGTCTCAAGTGATGATGCTCCCAGAACTTTCGAGGGCAAGCTGTTCCATTGTTTAATGGTTCTCACTGTTAGAAAGTTCCTTCTTATTTCCAAGTTGAATCTTTCCTTGATCAGTTTCCATCCATTGTTCCTTGTCTGGCCTTCAGGTGCTTTAGAAAATAGCTTGACCCCTTCCTCTCTGTGGCAGCCCCTCAAATATTGGAAGACTGCTATCATGTCTCCCCTGGTCCTTCTCTTCGCTAGACTAGCCATGTAACTGTTCTTCATATGTTTTAGTCTCCAATCCCCTAATCATCCTGGTTGCTCTTCTGTCTTTGGGACAACCATGACCTGGATGATGGAGAATTTCCATAGACAGTTGTAACTTTGAACAGTCACTAAATGAATGGTTGTAAGTTGAGGACTACCTGTACATAATGATCCTCATGAAGTGCATTCTCCATTTCTTTCTTTTCCAGCTTTGAAATTGCCCTTTCCTCACTGGTGGTCCATGAGTTTTGGTGATTTAACTTGCTGAGAACAGATAGGCAGAACAGAGTCATCTATTCCCACAAGGTTCTGCTGCTTGTTTTGGGTTCAGATAGCCATCCATGAAACATCACGAACTATTTCTGGTTAAATATAGGTAGCCCTCAACTTATGACCATAATTGAACCCAAAATTTCCGTTGCTAAGTGATACAGTTTTTCAGTGAATTTTGTCCTATTTTACCACCTTTCTTGCTGCAAAGATTGAGTGAATTACTGCAGTTGTTAAGCCAGCAACACGGCTGTTAAGGGAATCTGGTTTCCCCATTGACTTTGCTTGTCAGAGTGTCAGCTTTGGAAGCCATATTGAGATCCAATGTTCCCACGCTGCCACATCTGAGCCTGGGAAAGTGGGAGGGGGGAATTTCTTGGAGTGTATCTAGTTAGACATAATAACGTTCTTTTTCTGATTCAAGGTCGGGTCGTTTTGCCCATAAGTGAGAGGAAGTCTTAACTGGGGATGGATGGTGACTGGGGCATGTGATGTGATGATGGGTGCAGGGGATGGATTTGTAGCTTTTTACTTATTATAAGGAAGCCTGGAACTTTTGGGATTTCACAGTGGTGCCAGTTACTATCCAAATAAAAGGAACCTTTGAGAGATGTCTGTGTTGGAGTTATTGGGTGGAATGGAGGTTTGCTGACACAGAGGGCCACAAAAGGGGATCCCATGACTCTAGAACAGTGATGGCGAATCTTTTTTTATTGTGGTGTGCTGAAAGCACATGCTTCGCGCATGCCAGCACCCACAATGCAATGTGCCCTCCTGTGCATGCTTCTGCAGTCTTTGGAGGTCCAAAGGTGCCAAAATGGGCCCATTTTTTGGCTTCCAAAAGCTGCAAAGGTTTCCCTCAAGCCCCTGGGAGGGCGAAAATGGCCTCCCCCAGACTCCAGAGGCCCTCTGAAGGCTGAAAATAGGCACTTCTGGTATTTCCAGAAGGCCCATTTTTCGGCCTCCCAAGGCTGCAGAGGCTTCCCTCAAGCCTCTGGGAGGCCGAAAAAGGCCTCAAACGGGCTGAAAATCAGCTGAAGGGGCGTGCACATGTGCAGTGCAGGTAAGTTTGGCTGGGGCTCACGTGCCTGCACAAATGGCTCTATGTGCCACCATAGGTTCGCCATCACGGCTCTAGGATATCGCAACTGTCATAAATACATGCCAATTGCCAAGCATCCAAAATTTGATCATGTGATCTTGGGGCTGCTGCAACAGTGGCACGTGTGGAAAAATAGTCATAAACCACTTTTTTCAATGCCGTTGAAACTTCAAATGGTCACTACATGAACTGTTGTAAGTCAAGGATCACCTGGGTGTATATATAATTGTGATGGGACGATGCAGAGTGCTGTGAACACCGGCTTAATTATTGTGCCAGCTTTAATAATGAGAGATTTTTTTTTCATTGTTTGAGGAAAACCGTCTCCATCCACTTTAGACAAAAGTGTAATTACTTTTGAACGGTGTGGAATGTGGTCTGCCTAAATAACACAGTGGATAGATTTGCAAAAGATTCAGATATGGCTGGCTACAATGCCATATGCGAAGCCCCTCAATAAGGCATAGTTAATATGGAGCATAATTATGCACTTCTGCGTACAGCACATCCATTTACACACACTCACAATTTCACCGTGTCAGCTTGATGTCGTTCCCTTTGTGAGAGGCAGGCCAGCTTCCCAGAACAATTGAACAGCTAAAATTCAGCAAATAACGGCACTGTAAAAAGTTTGCAATTGTTCTACTTCAATGTCTTCTCCCTCATGCTAAATTGATATTTATCTTATGATGGAATTACGTTGTTGCAAACATTATTGCTCTAAATGTCATCTGCAGAACAGCACTTGAAAGCTGTTTCCCATACGTATAATTTTAGTCTTGAAAACTGGAGTCTGATATTTCTGCACCGAGTGCGTACACTCACATTGTCTTTACAAAATTACTCCAGGGTGTTTCCTGAATCAACAAGACAACTCTTGGGCACTGAGAGAGAAAGAGAGAGAGAGAGAATGTAGAAATTGCACACACCTTTTCTTTTCGTACTCTAATTTCACTTTAGCATCAGGCTACCTCCTTTTTCCACCCGCTCCTGTCCAGCTACCTTTTTACTTTCAAAATAGCCTGTTGAGATTGATTAGGCCAGGGTCCCTGCCATGCTGACTCAGGAATTCTGGGAGTTGAAGTTCACGAGTCATAAAGAGGCCATCATTCCCTACCTCTGAATTAGGCAGACTGGAGAAAGAAGACAGAAACTGGTTTCTTATCAGTTAAGGAGCTCTATGGATTAGTGCTGAATCTGGAATTCCCTGGTTCTACTCTGACACTCAACCCAGAACATCAAATGTGTTAGTGCCATCAGATAACATTGGACCCAAGGTCCCATAGTCCCCTTTCAGACACCATGGCTTTAAAATGTAGAGCTAGGGAGACTATAATCCTGCACACCTCTAGCAACACATTGGAGAAAGTAGCTTTCCATTGCACTAGTTTTCATTATAGATGACAGTATAGCACATAGAACATAGAATAATAGGGTTGGAAGGGAACATGGAGGTCTTCTAGTCCACCCTTGCTAAAGCTGGAGGTGCAATACCATTCTGTCCAATCTCTTCTTGAAAACCAGTGATGGAGCATTCAAAGTTATTCCACTGATTAATTGTTCCCACTGTCAGGAAATTTGACCTTATTTCTAGGTTGGATCTCTCTTTAATGATGTTCCACCTATTAATTCTTGTCCTGCCCTCAGGTGTTTTAGAGAATAGGTTGACCCTCTTATAGGTTGACTCAACTGTAACTGCCTCTCAAGTGCTGGAAGACAGTTATCATGTCTGCCCTAATTTTTTCTTCTTTGCTAGGCTTAGACATACCTAGTTCCTCAATCGTTCATTGTACAGTTTATCTTCCAGACCTCTTATCATGTTTGTTGCTCTTCTCTGGACTCTTTATAAGGTCTCAACATCTTTCTTGTATCATGGTGACCAAACTGGATGCAGGATTCCAAGTGTGGTCTTTTTAGTGCAGTATAAAGTAATACTATCGCTTCACGTGCTCTTGAAACTATCCTTAATTGGAATTGAGGGGTTTTCCAAGTTTTCCACTTGAGAAAGTTAACAACTTGAGGTTTAATGTTGTTGTGGTTCACCGGCAGCAGGTGCAGACGGCTGAGGTCTCGGAGAACGAGGATTCAGATGAGGGGCCTGCGTGTGATGCAGGGATGGGGCCAGGACCATCAGGGAGTGGAGTGCTGCCTTCAGAGATTGTGGAGGCTGGCAACAGTGATGAAGAGAACAAGGTTTGGGTCAGAACAAATGTAGTGCCTTTTGAATGCAAAACACCCATACGTCCCTTAAGCATAATCGTTCCCATTGTATTGTATTGTGTTGAATTGAATTCTTTATTGGCCAAGTGTGATTGGACACACAAGGAATTTGTCTTGGTGCAAATGCTCTCGGTGTACATAAAAGAAAAGATACATTTGTCAAGAGTCAAGAATCATCAGGTACAACACTTAATAATAGTCATAGGGTACAATAAGCAATCAAATCATACTAGGAAACAGTCAATATAGATCTAAGGATACAAGCGACAAAGTTACAGTCATACAGTCACAAGTGGGAGGGGATGGGTGATGAGAAGATTAATAGTAATAGTAGTGCAAACTTTGTAAATAGTTGAACAGTGTTGAGGGAATTATTTGTTTAGCAGAGTGATGGTGTTTGGGGAAAAACTGTCCTTGTGTCTAGTTGTTCTGGTGTGTAGTGCTCTATAGTGTCGTTTTGAGGGAAGGAGTTGAAACAGTTTAGTGAGGGGTCTATAAATATTTTCACAGCCCTCTTTTTGACTCGTGCAGTATACAGGTCCTCCCTGGAAGGCAGGTTGGTAGCAATTGTTTTTTCTGCAGTCCTAATTACCCTTTGAAGTCTGTGTCTGTCCTGTTGGGTTGCAGAACCAAACCATATACATATACATATACATATACATATACATATATATATATATGTAGGTCTTGGTGTATTCGGGTCTTGTCCCGTGTAAGATTGAGAATACCTTGGCGCGTTTCTGATCCACTCACCATCTTCAGTCTGGTGTCTTCGGCTTTGTGCTTGTGCCAGCCGAAGACACCAGCCTGAAGATGGTGAGTGGGATCTCGTCAAACGCGCCAGGTATTCTCAATCTTACACGGACAAGACCTATATATATATATATATGCAGATGACAGACTCAATCATTCCTCTGTAGAACTGCATCATCAGTATGATACTGATTCCCCAAACAACCGTCCATAGATATCTCATTGCTTATCCTTTAACATAGTTTAAGCAAAGGTTTCTTCATATATACACAGGGCAAAGGGATAAAAAATATGGGGTATGGTTTATTTCTTTATTCATTAGTCAAATCTGTATAGCCACCCACCCCATAAAAAGCAACCCAGGGTAGTGGGTTGCTTTTTCAACAATCCAATAAAACAACACAAACATACCAACTGCAGTGATTCATTTAACAACTGTGGCAAGAAAAGTCATAATGCGCCCACTTCAAAACAGAATGGAGGACTACCTGTACTGTAGGTTCTCTGCCAGACCTAATGACGTGAGCTCATGTGACCTATGTATTTATTTTTTTTGCTAATGAACTCGTGACAAAAGTGAGCACCAACTTTTACAGGTGGATTTGATTGTGAAGTGGGGCTTTGAAGACATTGGCAGAGTTTTGGCTAAAAGTACAAGGAGTGACAGCGAGCAAACTTTGGAAGTGCATCATGGTTTTTCTGCCAGGCAGGAGTATGCAGATCGGGTTTTGATTTTCAGCAGATCCCTGAGAATTGTACGAGTGTGGAAAAGGGAAATGCATTGTACATTTTGTTGTTTTTGTGAGTTTTAATTGTTTTGGGGTTTTTTAATGCATTTGTAAGCTGCCATATTAAATTGGCTAAATTAAATTAATTTAGAGAAAGCATAAGATCGCACAAGTAGAATTGAGTTACAGATTGTTAATCAGAGACGTGGAGCTGAATTTTGCTTGCTGAAAGCCATAAGAACAGTGTACGATGAGAGAAAAGCATGTGGGAAGAGTAGCAAAATAAGGTGAAGCACTGTCAGCCATGAACGGATCCTGAATACCTCTGAGATTTAGTATCAGAACGAGAAAACCAGAATAAAGAAATATACTGAGGACAGGTGGACGCAGAGAGAGAATAAACAAGGGACAAATCACAAAGAAATCCATGAAGAAGTAAGTTGTTTGAGGGAAAAGGGAAGATTAGGAAAATAATGATCAGATCGAGGAGTGAGAAGTTCAAGAATTAGGACTGCAGAAAAAACAATTGCTACCCACCTCCCTTCCATCGAGGACCTGTATACTGCACGAGTCAAAAAGAGGGCTGTGAAAATATTTACAGACCCCTCACATCCTGGACATAAACTGTTTCAACTCCTTCCCTCAAAACGACGCTATAGAGCAACTGCACACCAGAACAACTAGACACAAGGCCAGTTTTTTCCCAAACGCCATCACTCTGCTAAACAAACAATTCCCCCAACACTGTCCAACTATTTACAAAGTCTGCACTACAATTACTATTAATCTTCTCATCACTCCTTATCACCCATCCCCTCTCACTTGTGACTGTATGACTGTAACTTTGTCGCTTGTATCCTTACGATCTATATTGACTGTTTCCTAGTATGATTTGATTGCTTATTGTACCCTATGACTATCATTAAGTGTTGTACCTGATGATTCTTGACTCTTGACAAATGTATCTTTTCTTTTATGTACACTGAGAGCATTTGCACCAAGACAAATTCCTTGTGTGTCCAATCACACTTGGCCAATAAAGAATTCTATTCTAAGAAGAAAAGCCAAAGTTATACAGATTTTTTTTAATTTAGTACATTTTATTTAGTTTTCAAAATTTAAAAACCTAAAATAAAACTTTATACATCATTATATCAACATCAAGACATCTTTTACATTTCCTTATTATCTTTCTATATACACATTTCTTCCATTATACAATTTCAACTTAAAATATAAATAAATATAGATAGATATGAATATAGATATAAGTATTTACATAGTTTCTTATTCTATACCTGATTGCCATTTTGATATCTTTTTATTCTTAAACCATTCATACCAGGCATCCCAGACATTATAATATATCGACTCTTCTTTGTCTCTTAATTTCATTGTTAGTCTGTCCATGTGGTGAAAGCAAAAGTCATTTGTGAAGGTATTCCTCAACTTACAACCATTTCTTTAATGGCTGTTTGAAGTTACAATGGCATTTAAAAAAAAGACTTATGACAGGTCCTCTCACTTACAACTCTCAGGGTATTGCCACAGTCACAGTTGGTGCCTTGGGGCAACCAGCATGTATTTTTGATGGTTGCAGCATCCTGGGCTGACGTGATCTCCATTTGCAACCTTCCATGCCACCTTCCGACATGCAAAGCCAATGGGGGAAAGCTGGATTTACTTAAATGATCATGTGATTCATTTAGCAACTGAAGTGATTCATTTAACAGCCATGACAAAAAAAAGATCCCCAAATTGGGTGTGACTCATTTAACCTGCCTTGCTTAGCAATGGAAATTCTAGTCCCATATGTGGTTGTAAGGTGAGGACCTCCCGTAAAATAAAACATGTGGTATAGTGTAATATCTTTAAGTATGTTCCTTATCTTTGGCTTAACGTTGCTTTCCCAATTCTGTATTCCGAATAATTTTGCTGACCTAGAAGGCAAGAATTTGATTGGTATATATGTAACACTTAAGTGTGTATGGAGATTCTCTGTCATCCAGGTAATGAGTGCCCCAAAAATGCTTTTTCAAAAGGCAACTGGACTTCCTCTGTTTTTCCTTGAAGACGTTAAGCTTCTCATCCAAGAACCTTCTTCAGTCAGAAGTGAAGAAACTTCTTGGGTGAGAACAGTGGTGGGATTCAAAAATGTTTACTATTGGTTCTGTGGGTGTGGCTTGGTGGGCATGGCGAGGCTTGGTGGGCGGTGTAGGCGAAGGATACAGTAAAATCTCCATTCTCCATTCCCTCCCCACTCCTGGGGGAAGGTTACTGCAAAATCTCCATTCCCTCCCCACCCCACTAACCTGCTTCCAGCTCCATTCTCCTGTGCAGGGCAACAAAAGAAGACTCATCCAATCAGCTGGGACTTGGGAGGCACAGAATAGATGGGGGCGGGGACAGTCAGAGGTGGGATTTGCTGGTTCTCCGAACTACTCAAAATTTCTGCTACTGGTTCTCCAGAACTGGTCAGAACCTGCTGAATACCACCTCTGGATGAGAAGCAAAACATCTTCAAGGAAAAACAAAGAAAATCTAGTTGCCCTTTGAAAAATCACCTTTGGGTAATGCTAACACCTGACTCCATTGCCTTTTAGGCTTTTTCATTATAGAATACATGTTTTCAGAACAAGCACTGGGCAAACATCTACCAGTCATTTCTGGAGCAAACCCTGATAGCATATTTCTAAGGCACCCAACTAATATCAGGTTGATGTTGTTTAATGACTGGAACTTATAATGAAATATGTTTGATGCTGGCCTTTGAAGTGGTCTACTGTGGAAAGAGAAAGGAGTGGAACAATGCGGGATTGAAATCAATGCGTTCAATGCTAGTCCCAACAGGCCCAGGCAAACCTTCTGTAGGGGTGATTGGAAAGTTCAGAGCCCAAGCAAAGGCCTCCATGCATAAGGGTGGGGTTGGCTGGCAGGGTGCTGTGGAGGAACAGCTGTGTGTGTGAAGCCCTGCCATCTTTGAAGGGACTCATTGGGAGTCAGTTAAGCAGAAAATAATCACCTGAAAAGCAAACACCTTGTTTTATGTACGTGCTGGGAACTGTATATCTTCTATTGTTTCCAGCCGTTAATGGGCACACACCTAGCGAGGACAATTGAATGACTTGGACAATTGAATGACTTCATACCAGAAAATATTTGTATTTCAGGCTCTGCGTCTGCCGGTTTATTTGGGCAGCTGAAAAACTGTGTACAAACCAACGAGGTGGAAATGTATTGTAGACCTTGATGTCTGCTACCGTTGTGGCAGATTTTTTGTTCTTCTTCTTGTTTCTTCCCAGTAAAAGTGAGCGGGATTTAACATTGAATAGCAACCCTTCTGGTGTGAATCTTGGAAACAAATAAGCCCCATCCCAGTGTCTTGTTAGTTCCCAATGGATGGAAACTAATGAAGGAGAGAAGCAATCTAGAACTAGGGAGAAATTTCCTAACAGTGAGAACAATCAACCAGTGGAACAACTTGTCTTCAGAGGTTGTGGGTGCTTCATCACTGGAGGCTTTCAAACAGAGAGTGGACAGCAGGGGTGGGATGCAAATATTTTTACTACCCGTTCTGTGGGTGTGGCTAGGTGGGCATGGCTAAGTGGGTGTGGCCATGTGATTGGGTGGGCGTGGCTTCTTCTTTCTTTTTTTTGCAGCAACCCCCACTCCATTTTTTTAATTCTACCCTACCCTACCCTACTCTACTGTATTCATTTCTATCCTACTCCACTCCATTCCATTCTATTCTAAATAAATATTGCTAATAGGGATGAATAGATGGAAAATATCTTCATTATCTTTCTGAAATGCCCACCCGCAATCAGATGATTGCATTTTGGGTGCTCAGCAACCAGCCTGCCTTTACAGCCCTATGCAGGGTCCCGTGTTCATATGACTACAATGTATGGTGATTCTTGCCAGAAACGAGCATTTACTTCCTATTTCTGGCAACAACAACAACAAAAAATGAAGTCCATTGAGGACAAGGGTTCACTTCACAACTGCAGCATTTGCTTGTTTGCCCCCCAAAAGAGTCTTAATATCAGGCATTTTCTGAATGACTTTGACCTGCATGACTTATGAACCTAATTCTGGGCTCAATTACAGTCATAAATCGAGGACTACACAGGGATGTATAGGCTGGCCTTTGCATTTAGCCATCTCTTAAATGGTCTTTATTTGTGAAGGAGCAATTGGGAGCAATTGGGATTGTGGGTTTGCCTCATGGCTTTGCGTTGTTTCCATGCGAGGTCACGAAATCCCATTGTCTTTGTTCAAGGACATTTCAGTACCCAGATAAGCCTGCAGACGGGCCCATCACTGTCACATCATTTGCAGTCATTTTGATACCTAATTGACCACAGTAAAGCCTTGAGCAAAAGAAAGGAAAACCAGCATCAGTGACAGTCTGTTTTTAGGCAGTTAATTAAGAGTTTTCAAAAACTGTCCTCTTTTGTTTTTTGTTTTTTTTCCCCCTCCCTTGTCCACACAAGCTGCGAAGTGGTTCAGTGTTGTCTCCTTGCTTGCCAATAAACAGGCAGCACACATGTGAATAAACAAGCGTTTCTCCTGTTAAAGATGGCCAACAATGTCCCTGAACTCTGTGAAATGAACATCACAAGTTAAAAGCAATTGACTAGAGTTTGTGTCTAAATTAACTGGGGGTGATTTGGGCCACAGATCTTCAAACAATGCTGCCCTTATCTTGGGGAGGAAGCCTTTTGCTCCAACGTTATCTTTTTCTTTGGGCTTTGGAAACACACACATGGACACAAACTCAAGCTGGCCCCAAATGGAATAGGACTTTGGATGCCAGATTACCTGTTTACAAGCTACCAATAGGATGTAGGCGAAAGCAGGCAGTAAATGCAGGACAAGGCTTTGCAAACAAGTTCCTGTTAAGACAGTTTTGCACCTGATAATTGTCCCTGTTCCTCTTGTGACATGATATCCCTTTGATTATTCAGCATTGCCATCCTGTTAATAATTAATTGCCTCTTTTGAAATATGAGGAAGGTGTGTTCTGCTCAAGAAGGATGAAAAAGAAGCTTTCTCCCCTCTACGTCTCTTCTCTTTCCATAACAACCTGCTCTATGATTCAGGGACAAACAAAAGAGGCTGAAGTGAAATCAGTGTATGGGGTGCATTGAGGCAAACTCTCTTCTGTAGATTAGCTATTTTTTTTTCAATTCAGTTGGTCTGTAATAATGCTGTGCCTTGCAGTTTCTCAGACCTCACCTTCCTCCCTGAAAGAGACTGCTGTTTTTCCACCTGTTTTTCTAGTAAAGCCTGAGGATGTCTTTCAACACATCTTCTGGTAGTGATACTGAGCTGGGATGTCCATTGGAGATAAAAGAGGAAGCTACTGCTGCATAATTGTTTTATCCTGCACATCTACCCACATCCATTGGTATCTGGCAGAAGCCACCATGGTGTCATAACCTCCATGGCGTCTCTTGATTTCTTTGCCCACCTGCAGACACCCATGTTCTCATCCCATTGAGACCTCATTGACTGCCCAGACTTCTCAGTCTGAGAAAGACCTATCATCATCTTGAAGAAAGCAGGGTATGTTTTGGGTCCCGTCAATTAGGGATGTCCTTCTTTGTGGTGGCCCCTTCAGTATGGAAAATCATTCCCTTGATGTCCTCTGAGGTTGGTAGTTTTCTTGCAGATGTCTCATTACCCAAACTAGGTAACATCAATCAGTGCCAGTGACTAGCACTGTCAATGTTACCTAGATTGGAGAATGAAACATCTGCAAGAAAACTACCAAGCTCAGAGAACACCAAGGACCCCTCATTTCAACCTTCAGCTACAAACATTCTCCTTTATTGATAAAATCATGGTCCAGAACCCCTCTCTGCATCCGTCAAATTGCTGTTCCACACAACCATCTTGTCTGTTCCACACAACCATCTCCTCTGTTCCCCAATCCTACAATTATACAACCATCTTGTCTGTTTCCCAATCCTACATGCTACAATTATAGCATGAAATCAGCCCATGGTTGTTCTTCTGGTACCAACCCCCAAAATGCAGAAAATAGCAATAGGGAATAAATGGGAAGTGGAACAAGGCAAGAACCCTGTGCAGTAGGGATTAAAGCCTAACTAAAATGAGAATATTCACCAATGAAACTGAATGGAGGGTTGGAGCAATTGAGGAGAAATTCACAGAATCGTAGATTCACAGGGCTAAGCCTTCTCTTTATTAGACTAAAGATACTGAATTTCCTTAAGTGCTCATCATATGATTTAGCCTCTGGACCCTTTATCATCTTTGTTGCTGTTCTCTGCACTCTTTCTAGGGCATTTCTGTGGCATCTTTTTGGTAAGTCCAAGATCTACTGTGTTTTTCACAAGTGCCCTAGAGGAGATGTTAATAAATCAACTCAGCTCTGAGACAGTAGCTTTTTAATATAATTTTATTGAAAGTTTCAAGAAGCAAAAATGAAAATTAATAGAAACTAAAATAAAGGAAGAAGGAAGAAATTGAAAAGAAGAAATCAAAGAGAAACTGAAGTGCAAAAATAAAAAAGGTAGAATAAAAATTGAAGAAAGATATAAAGCTTTCGATTTTTACAGCAGTTTTAAATACATTTATAGATTCAGATAACAGAAAGCAGATAATCAGAGTTGGAAGGAACCTTGTAGGTCATCTAGTCCAATCCCCTGCCCAATCAGGAGACCCTACACCATTTCTGACAGATGAGAGTCCAATCTCTTCTTGAAAGTCTCAAGTGATGGTGCTCCCACAACTTCTGAAGGCAACTTCTGTTCCATTGGTTGATTGTTCTCACTATCAGAAAGTTTCTCTCCTTATTTCCAGGTTGACTCTCTCCTTGTTCAGTTTCCATCCATTATTCCTTGTCTGGCCTTCGGGTGCTTTAGAAAATAGCTTGACCCCTTCCTCTCTGTGGCAGCCCCTCAAATATTGGAAGACTGCTATCATGTCTCCCCTGGTCCTTCTCTTCACTAGACTAGACTTTCCTTAAAGTTACATTGTGATTCTCTTCTTTCTACAGTCTATCCTATCTAACCATCAAAATGATTGTAAGTTCTTCCTCTTTTTTTCCTCTTGGAGTTTCCAATCAGCCATAAAGGTAGATATTATCTTTTTTTTCTCTTATTAAACATGTTAATTGGCCATCTCAACAAGTTCTATCATCTTCAGGAAGCACTGCTCTGTTCTAGGTATTGCCAAATACTGTGTGTGTACAATAATCTCACTGTGATTGAGATGGTAGTTTTAAGGAAACTCAGTCAATGATAGAGTAAGCCAGATCTATCTATCTATCTATCTTTCTTTCTTTCTTTCTTTCTTTCTTTCTTTCTTTCTTTCTTTCTTTCTTTCTTTCTTCCTTCCCTCCCTCCTTCCCTCCTTCCTTCTCCTTCTCCTTCTTCTTCTTTTCCTCTGATCTATGATGATTTGAGGGTTGAGGGAAATGATAGGGAGGACCAGTGGTGATAACATTAAATTGCACCCATCAAATATTCAGCTTTGGTAGTCAAAACAGGAACATACATAAATGTGGGCAGTCAAAGACTTATATTCTAACTTCCCAAAATACTTTTTCCTGGATCATGTTATTTCTCTCTTGCTGAGTGTCTTGAAGAATAACTTGCTTGAACTGGCCCTTAAATTGTCCCTTTGGATTGCCCCAGGATCAGTTTCTGTTCCCAGCAGAAGTGGGGAATTTAAAATGACTTAATACCTTTCCTTCTATTGTTTCTTGTTTTGAAAGAATGAAACCGCACAAAATTGAGAAGAATAAACAGTTATAGCCACACCTTTTCCTCAATCCCATTTGTTCTTTTTAAGGTGGTTGTGCTCTTGAATGAATTCATTTTGAGAGATGTTACATTCTGGTTCTGAGGACAGTGAATGAGATTGATGCATCCCTAGGAAGGAAGGGAAATTCAGAGCTGGTCTCAGAACAAGGAAGATTCTCCAGGTCTTCGGTCATCCATTATACTGAGGCAGTGGTGGGATTCAAATTGGTTTATCACCGGTTCGGTGGGCGTGGCTTGGTTGGCATGCTTTGTGCATGCATGCGCATTTGCGCATCGCACAAGCGATGCTTTGTCGTCGCAGAGGCTTTCCTCCTGACCTTCTCCTGCACTCCTGCACTCTCCCTGTGTCTTCAACAGCTGATGCGCGGCAATCTGTTGTGCCATGCGATGCAGCTGAGCATAAAAAATAAGAAATAAAGTTTAGTATGGAGCCAGGGCAGGCAGGCGAGCCGGTTGATCTTCGAAGCTACCCGTTCGGTCGAACTGGGCTGAACTGGTAGAATCTCACCCCTGTACTGAGATATACATGTGCTCCTATGCACAAATGCACACTCCACACAATTCATAGGAGTGGATAGAATTGGCTTTCCTCCTTGAATTTATTCCAACTTACAAATGCTAGAAGCACTTATGTGGAAGCAAACAACAGGTCTTGCATTATTTCATTATGACATTTATGTTAAACACACAGACACCATAAGAGGTCATAGGATGAGACAGAATTGGCTTTCCTTCTCAAGTTCATTCCATCTTATAAAGGCTACATGGAAATGCTTCTACCTGGAAGTAAACAGCTACCTGGAAGCAAACAAACAAACAAACAAATAAAACAAGTTGTTGTATTATTTAATTGTGACATATTAAACACACGCACATACACTCCACACAATTCATAAGATGGGACAGAATTGGCTTTTCTCCTTGAGTTTATTTCATCTTACAAAGTCTACCTGGAAATGCTAGAAAGACTTAGGTGGAAGCAAATAACAAGGTCTGGTACTTGATTATGACATTTATATTAAAGACACACACACACACACACACACACACACCACTCCACACAATTCATAAGATAGGATAGAATTGTGTTTCCTCCTTGAGTTTATCACGTCTTATAAAGTCTATATGGAGAAGCTCCTACAGGGAAGCAACTGTTCTTGTATCATTTATTATGACATGCACACACACTCTCACGCAGAGTATATATTATATGTGTGTGTCCATATGCATATCTCGGTATAATGGGTGCACTCAGAATGAAGCTGTCATGCTTAAATCATGCAGGAACTATCCTTGCTTTAATTCCAGCTTATGTCTAGATCAGTGTTTAATCCAAACATGAAAGCTGTCTGTGTGAATATCTACATCCTGTCTTTGGCCCAGCATGTTCCTTCGGTACTTCATTTTTGGCATGTTGCTTAGCGCAGTTTAGCATCAGCTATGGGTTGAAGAGGGGGCAAAAGCAAAGTTGGATTGGGGGAGGAAATGGAGAAGACACAGGAATTAATTTTGAAAGTCTACTCTTACTAGAGCTGGTGTAATCAACCTCTTTAAAGCAGGGGCCACCTCAAGACTTTTGCTTCATGTTAATTTATTTTTTGTTAAGCTCTGCGGAACAGGGCATGGTCAAGGGAGCAAGAATTGCCCTGAATTTTAATTTTGAAAAGGATTATTTTCTGCTTGATTCTCAGGAGTTGCTACTGCAAGTCAGGTAAACAACCAGAGCACAACAGAAATCTGAATCAGTTCACATTGAGGAAGTGTCAATATGGGAGCTGACAATGGTTGGCCAATGGCTCAAAAAGCTTTGCTGTTTGGTCAAAGATGGCTGAACTCAGTCTGTAAGAGGTGGTTATCTCTTTTGGACTGCTAGCCTATCTAAGTATTCTCATAGATCAGGGGTCTCCAAACTTGGCCAGTTTAACATTTGTGAACTTCAGCTTCCAGAATTCCCCAGCCAGCATGGTTGCCTGAGGAATTCTGGGAGTTGAAGTCCACAAGTCTTGGTTGTCCCAAAGGTGCCTTTTTTCAAGAGACAACTGGATTTTCTGTTTTTTCTTTGAAGACGTTTCGCTTCTCATCCAAGAAGCTTCTTCAGTTCTTCAAGCTGCAGGTCTTGAAGAGCCAAAGAAGCTTCTTGGATGAGAAGTGAAATGTCTTCAAAGAAAAAAAAGTCCAGTTGCCTCTTGAAAAAGAAAAAGCACCTTTGGGACTAAGAAAGTTGTATTTAAAACAGCTTGGAGCTAAAAGTTAGCATGCAGTTGAAAATAGGAGAAGAGAACTGTTTGCAAAATGATGCAAACCTTAATGTTATTACGGTGGAAAACATTAACCTGTTTTCTTGGTTTGCATAAGGCACTGAACTATATAACAAGCCAAATGAGCTGGATTCACACAATACATATTAAGCTGGGTGCTTGTGTGAAGGGGACACAAATCAAAATTAAAGGAAAGCTGTGCTCATTGTGCAAAGACAGCTACTAAATCTTTCTGCCTTATGGAAGGGAAAGAAGATCTCACAACAGAGCTGACATTTCCTGTGGCAACCTAATACTCTAAATAGTAATTCTGCCTTCAAATGCTAGATTTGAAATGTTAGCATGTATAATAAATGCCAGGGGTTTCCCCCATCCCATGCAAATCTTCTAAGAGGACCATTGCATTCTGGGAGATTTACTCACTTTGCAGTGTAGAAACAAGGATGTTTTGCTGTGTTGCTGAAAAACATAAATACTTTTCCTTCTCTCTTTGGTGAACGCTCAAGATTTCTTTGGTGATTCCCTATTTTTATTATTTTATACAGACAGAAAGTGTCTCTCCTTGTCCCGTTCCCCCTCCCCTGATTTCACGCTGAATAAACCGCCGAGCTGACAGTTTTTAAAAAAGAAACTCCACTTTCTATCCAGCCTTACACTCTTAACATTTATAACCCTGCCTATCTCTCAAACGTCTTTACCTAAAACACCGTTATGGTTTTTATTACCAGGTTTATGCCAGTAATAATATCCACATCAGCTTTCTTAGGGATAATCTTACAGCAGAATCCTTGGAAGAAAAGCTTTTGGGGAAGGAAAAAAAAGCGGGAAATGCGCATTTCAAAAACATGAAACATGGGTATAATCGCCCCTTCCGACAGCTTAACATGACAGATTGGGGAAAAAAACCCCAACCTGATAGAGAAGCTGGATCAATGGATTATCAAAGTCATGAAGACTGAAGGGGTAGGGAAGGGGACATTGTGGTTCTGTAGGCGTCTGAAAGAGACTCAAGTTTGCGTGGCTTAGGAAAATGTCAGTCCATCTCCATCTGATTGGCGGGGATGTTTTGGATGGAATGCTCAGGAGAGGTTTACCACAGTGAGTTTCAGAAGCTTTGTCATGGCTGTGAAGTTTGCCTGAAGAGACAGACGCGGAGTGCTTCAAGCTCTTAGTTTATTAGTGACTACAGCTCAGAACGGACCCAATTTGGCTGGGCTGCGGCTGCTACTTATAGCCAGCAGCCGCAGTTGCCAGCCAATCAGAGTGCAGGGTTTTCCCGCACTTTTTAAACCAATCATTTCCAACATTTTACAAGAACAGTTCAAACTAAACCAATGACTTCAAACCTACACACATAACAATGGCCATTGTACAAAGTGATATACAGTGCCAATTGACTTGAGCGGCTCCCTTGATAGCAGGCGGTTTACAGCCTCTTCAAGCCCAGATTATTGCTTTATCTTGTCATACTAAATTAATGTGGCAGCACTGTGTTAAACAGGGGTGACCTCTTCCCTGCCTGGAAGGAAGAGCGTGTAAGGCTGGGGTGTTACCTGGTTTGTGGCGTTTGGGGGAGAGGTTTGGATGCATTAGAGTTTTATGTTCCTGCCTGGAAATGGAGCCCAGATGGAGTTGGTCCTGTTTTGCAAGGAGGAAGAAAGTGAAGGAGACAAACAAGAGGAAGGTGGTTTTAGCATTCACCCGAGAAGAGCTATGTGCTAATTGGGCCTTAGTTTAATTAATGGCTATGCCTGGGCAGGATATTCAGCCTTTGTTTGCTCTGCTTTATGGAGATTGTCAGCCTTGTGTATCAGAAAACAAGAATCAGAAATAGGTTTAAACAAGTGGTCCTTGACTTACGACCACAGTTGAGCTCTAAATTTCTGTTGCTAAAGGGAGACATTTCTTAAGTAAATTTCGCTCCATTTTACGATCTTTCTTGCCACCGTTGTTAAGTGAATCACTGCAGTTGTTAAGTTAGTGGCACGGTTGTTACGGGAATCTGGCTTCTCCCACTGACTCTGCTTTTTAGAAGGTCGCAAAAGGTGTTCACATGACCCCGTGATACTGCAACCGTCATAAATATGAGTCAGTTGCCAAGCCTCCGAATTTGGATCACCTGACCATGGGGATACTGCAACCATTGCAACTGTGAAGAACGGTCATAAGTCGACTTTTTCAGGGCCCTTCTAACTTTGAATGGTCACTAAACAAAGTGTTGTATGTGTTGTGATTTGCCAGCAGCCTGTGCAGATGGCAGTGGAATCGGACAGTGGGGAAGAACGGGGACCAGTCTGGAAGTTTGGGGAGGACTTGGATGAGGGTCCTGCATCTGATGTAGAGATGGGGCCAGGACCATCTGAGAGTTGTGTGCTGGCAGCAGCGAGGCAGAGGAATGGGGAGCCTATTCCCAGGGCGCATGTGCACAGAGCTGCCAGAAAGCAAGAGCATCTAAGACAAAAGGGGTGACTCGGGAGTAAGGCTTAGAGGTGATTGCCCCTCCCCTAAGGTATAAAGGACAGGCAAAGGTAGAGAAATCTTTGCAGGAAGCAAAGTTGTTCGCTCTGTTCAGATTAAACCTTGAAGCTCTGTGTGGACTTTGTATTTCAGTTGGCTTTTTATAGTTAATTTGGCAGTTTAATTGTTGGCAGCAATTCAAAGGAGATAAAGGTGGGTGCTTATCTCGAGGGACTGTTTGGGACTCATTACAGGCTGGGAATGAACATAATTCTAAGCGTTGAAATAAAATGAGTTGTTTGGACTAAGTGTGTCCTTAATTATGGTCTCAGAAAGCCTTGGTCAGAACAGGATGTCAAGGCCTACCCATACATGGTCCTTCCTTCCATCCATCCATCACAACCAACCTCTCCCAATTATGCTGAGTTTGTTCAATATTTTCTTTGGAGAACAGAGACAACTTCTTTAGGAACAACAGGATGGCTGGGGGAAAGGATCATCCAGTTGTCCCAGTGCCTTAACTTCACTTCACTTACATAGATGGATATGTTTCTCAGTTTACATGTGTATATGATGGGGATTTTCTTCATCCCTTCCTACATGCTAAATCAGCGATACCAAAAGATGTCTCAGACCAAGAGCCCTGTATTTTTGGAGACCTTCCACAGACAACAATGCTGTCTTAATATTTAGGAAGAGGATCAGAGGTGGTATTCAGCCAGTTCTGACCAGTTCTGGAGAACCAGAAGCGGAAATTTTGAGTAGTTCGGAGAACCAGCAAATACCACCTCTGACTGGCTCCGCCCCCATCTATTCTCTCCCAAGCCCAACTGATCGGCTGGGTCTTCTTTGGTTGCCCTGCACAGGAGAATGGAGCTGGACAACAGGTTAGTGGGGTGGGGGGATTTTGCAGTGACCTTCCCTTGCCACACCCACCAAGCCACGCCTACAGAACCGGTAGTAAAAATTTTAGAATCCCACTACTGAAGAGGATGGCTTGCCCCTTACTAGAAGACACAAATGAAAACTTTGGGGATAATTTGGGGTAGATAAGATGGGATGGTAAACTTTCTACGAGTGGATTACAATAACAATTTGATAACAGAGAGTTTTAAAACTTTGTTTTGTTTTAGAATTACTATACTCCCTGTTAACTATTTCTTCACTAATATAATATATAGAAGACAGGTCAGTAATTTGCAAATTGACTTATTAATTTAAATTGGGGGGGGTGTTTTGCAACCAATGTCATAGTAATGTATCAATCAGTATTCAATCACAGGGGGATAATATGTGTATATGTGTTTTTCTTTTTCTTTTATAATTTTTTGTTGGTTTTTTTTATTTTAGGTTTTTTTTTTAGTTTTGTATTTTCTATTTTAACTTTGAATAAAATAAAAATAAAAAAGAAGATATTAATGGAGAACAGTGTCTCTGGCCTTCATGGGTTTTTTTTTTAACAGATTCCAAACAAATCAAGATGCAGACCTTCCCCAGTGGGTCACTTTGAGTATAACAAAGCTTATCCTAAGGCCATGATGGCGAACCTATGGCATGCGTGTCACAGGTGGTACACAAGCCATTTGTGTGGGCATACGAGCTCCAGCCAAACTTACCTGTATTGCGCATGCGCATGCCTCCCAGCTGATTTTCGGCCTGTTTTCGCCCTTCCAGAGGCTCGAGGAAGCATCTTCAGCCTTGGGAGGCTGAAAAATGGGCCTTCCGGAAATACCTGAAGTGTTGAAACGGGCCCGTTTTCAGCCTCCCGAGGCTTCCTTTGAGCCTCCGGGAGGGCAGAAACTGCCTCAAACAGGCTGTAATCAGTTGGGAGGTGTGCATGCACAGTGCAGGTAAGGGGGCGGGGTGGGGGTGTTGTGCACGCATGCACAGGGGAGAGGGGTGCATTGCATTGTGGTGCTGGCACACTGCAGCGTGTGCTATTTCACCACAACCAAAAGGTTTGCCATCACTGTCCAAAGGCATTGAATATAAACCATTTTTTCTGCTGCCTAATGATCGAACAGTGTGCCAACCTAGAGAAACTTGAGAAGTTCAAATTCTAGGTATGATTCCTTCTTTTCCTCTTAGAACAGGGGCATCCAACCTTGAAAACTTTCAGACCTGTGGACTTCAACTCCCAGAGTTCCCCAGCCAGCCATGCTACCTGAGGAATTCTGGGAGTTGAAATCCGCAAGTCTTAAAGTTGCCACGGTTGGGCACCCCTGACCTAAATGGTAAAAGGGCGTTTAACCAGTAATTTACAACCAGGTTGGCTATTAATGCAACTGTTAAAGACTCCGGCAGGGTACCTCTGTTTAGCAATAAACAACCAGTACATTTGAGCCACTTATAGATATGTTTGTAGCCATCCAAGACACAGCTTTGCCAAATTTCAAATTTGATCATCCAATTTCCATCCTGATTCTATCCCTTTCTCTCTCTTTTTTTTAACGGCATGACAAACACGCACATTTGGGGGAATAAGTCCAATCGCAATGCAGACAAAGAGAGAGTGCAAAAATAGATAACAGATAATCAGAGTTGGAAGGGACCTTATAGGTCATCTAGTCCAACCCCTTGCCCAAACGGGAGACCCTACACCATTTCTGACAAATGGCAGTCCAATCTCTTCTTGAAGGTCTCAAATGATGGCACTCCCACAACTTCCGAAGACAAGCTGTTCCATTGGTTGATTGTTCTCACTGTCAGGAAGTTTCTCCTTATTTCCAGGTTGAATCTCTCCTTGTTCAGTTTCCATCCATTATTCCTTGTCTGGCCTTTGGATGCCTTGGAAAATAGCTTAACCCCCTCCTCTTTGTGGCAGTCCCTCAAATATTGGAAGACTGCTATCCTGTCTCCCCTGGTCCTTCTCTTCATTAGACTAGCCATGCCCAGTTCCTGTAACTGTTCTTCATATGTTTTAGTCTCCAGTCTCCTAATCATCCTGGTTGCTCTTCTCTGCACTTTTTCTAGAGTATCAACATCTTTTTTATAATGTGGTGATTATAATGTGGTGAATACATGCATATTCAGAAATATTCAGAAATAAAGCCCAGATGGATGATGTGCAAAACTCACAGGGAGAGAGAAAATTAGCCTTATCGTTCATTTCATATCCAGCTGAACCATTTGTGGGCTACAAGTCCTGGGCAGACCATCAGCCTTCCTTCAAAGGTCCACTCCTAATGCATATGAGCCAACAAATCAGAGTTGGACTGGCACAAGGATCAGCCCTGACTAATCACTTTTACATTTCACACGTGGTTGACTCTATTGTGAAGCCACCTTTGGGGATCAGGAGCCATGACACAATGTCCAATATGTGAATGGCCAAATCTATTACATGTCATTAGAATATGCTAATCGCCTGCCACTTTCCTTTTGCCTTCCATCTCTTAAATACCTTATTTTCTACCTACTTAAAAAAAAAAGAGATTGTAACTAAAGAGCCAAAACCAAGGACAACAGATAAATTCTCCTTCATGTTGCAGAAATATTGAAATAGAGCCACGTTATTGTGAAGGGTTGAAGGACCTTGGAATATTAATAGATAAGAATATTGGATTGACCTAACACAAAATGCTGGGTTGCATAAAATGACTATGATACACTCCAGATTTCCCAAAGCAACAAGATATCAAGATGCTAGGCTGAACCATTTAATTTCTTTCTGAGAAAACACTTTGGGAGATTCACAAGAGTCTTCTTGGAATAAGTGTGTTTATTTATACAAACCAGGAGTGAGCAAAAAAAAAATGACTACAAATCCCAGTTGCTGCTTATCCTACTTTGTGGCTTTCATATTATATGGCCTTAATATTTGTGGCCTTAATATTTTTCCTGCATTTGATGCAATTATTAGGAGGGTTTTTTTTTCTGAGAAGGGGTGGATAGATGCATGAGTTATAGCCCAAAATATATGCATTAAATTTATGGAACAATTGGCTCATTAATTCTGTAACTAGAACACCACCAGTACTTCAACTTGAAAAATGGGCTGAAAAATTTGGTTAGTAACATTAACATTGTATTGTCGTGCTGCCTTTGGCCTCTGTTCGTGTGTGGGTGTCCTTTGCCTGAAAAACAGTTTTCTGTGCATAGTGAAAACTAATTGGATTTTATAGAAATTTTATTTCAAATCAGAGTTGCTGCATTCACATAAATCATTTAGCTGGGTTCGTGAATCCATCCATTTTCTGATTTTCATAATAAACATATAAACTAATCATTTGGGTTCTCAATACAAAATGCAACCATAGTTAAAACTAACCAAGTTTTAACAATGATGGCTAAATTGATTGCTTTAATTAAAGAAAAGAAGACATCCAACTTTGTTTCTACATGGAAACTCCTTCTGGACTTTGTGCTTGAAATGGAAAAAAAATGAAATTTTGACTTTGGGTTTTGCTGATAAGTTTATTGTTACAGTGATACCTTAATACTCATTGCTAATTAGGTCCAAGAAGTGCAATGAGTTCCAAAACGGATAAGTACCAAATATTTTTTTCTCATAAAGAAAAATGTAGTGAGTCATAAGGCAGCCAACACTGATAAGTTCTAGCTCGTGCGTTGAGTACCAAACAAACAAATGAGTACCGGGACAAAATTTTTGTGTCAAAATGCATTGAGAACCAAATTTAATGTGTTTCAAAGTAATTGGGTACAAGGTGCCACTGTATAGAAATGGCTAGCACATATTAGTATGCAAATAAAAACTTGAGACTGTAAGGTTGCTATCGTACTTTACTGCACTAATAAGAGACAGAAATATTTTTTTTTTATTTTGCCCTACACTTCTTTCTCTCCTTTTTTTCATCCCCTTATTTTTATTTTCTTTTATATTTTATATCTTAATAAAATTGCTAATGAAACAACCTAAAATATACAAATAAAACCACTAGATGTGTAATTTTAATATATTGGGCTTGTTTCGGTTTAATTCTTTTTTAACTATTTATTTATTATGAATGTATGTTTTTAGTTGTGAGCCGCCCCGAGTCTTCGGAGATGGGGCGGCATACAAGTCGAATTAATAATAATAATAATAATAATAATAATAATAATAATAATAACTGACCTGGTCAAACTTATTGTGTGAACACCGTCAGTGAATGCTACAATACCCTACCCTCACTTCATCGTTGTGTCATTGTATAAAAGCAAAGCACAATGAAACAAGACAAACAGATTCCAGGTGTTACCCTTCCCTGAGCTTGTCAATCAGAAAGATCAGCAGTTCAGCAGTTCGATCCTTAGCGCAGCGTAATAGAGTAAGCTCCCGTTACTTGCCTTAGCTTCTGCCAACCTAGTAGTTCAAAAGCATGTAAAAAATGCAAGTAGAAAAATAGGGACCACTTTGGTGGGAAGATAACAGTGTTGCATGCGCCTCCTGCGTTTAGACCTGCCGGCCACATGACCTTGGAGACGTCTTCGGACAGTGCTGGCTCTTCGGCTTTGTAACGGAGATGAGCACCGCCCCCTAGAGCCGAAAACGACTAGCACATATGTGCGAGGGGAACCTTTACCTTTTTATCTTTTCTTCCAAAGGACAGTCAGGGTTGACTTCCTTTAGGAATTTGAGAACTACTCCATGCTATTTAAAACGTTATTGACCACAAATCTTTCTCTAGCACCCATCCCTCATGGAATGATAAACCCATGGTTTTTGTTTTCTAAGGAGAATCGACATTTAGCTCCATGCATGGAAAACAGTGGGATACCTCAGCTGGCCACAATCACTTCATTGCACATTAGGGTATCCATTACTATAATCTGGGTAATGGGTATAAGAATGGGTATAAGTGTGTACAACATCCTAACTATTATATTTTCAAGATATGGAGGCTCCAGGTACAACCTATAGGTTACATCAAGTTTGGGATCAGAGATTATTTTTTCCTATGAATTTGTATGGGTTTGAGATCATCTTACCTTTATTGAGAGGGAAATGCTTAAATGAAGTATGTGTATTAGGTGTAAATGGCTGAAAACATTACTGCTGCAAATCAAAGTATTTGGAAGGTTAGCTGTTGCTTGGAGAATGCTGTTTGCCTGGTGAATTTAACTCTTTAAACACCAAAATGGATTTGTATATTTCTACCATTTCTACCATTAAGCCTTATTTCTCCCTTTTTCTTTTCTGCACTTTAGACATCAGATTAGGGTTAACTGTAGGGTTACTATGAACATGTCCTATTGTTTTCTTTTTATCTATTTGTATACGTTTTATATTTTTTTCTTTTCTTTTCTATTCTATTCTATTCTATTCTTTATACTATATTTATTCCTTACCTTAATGCATACTTTCCCATATTTTTTTTAAAAAAGGCCTAAGTTAAGGACAGTATATTAAAGATGCACTCGTTATCTCCTGTCTGGACTACTGCAATGCTCTTTACATGGGGCTGCCCTTGAGGACCACTGGGAGGCTTCAGCTGGTCCAGAATGCAGCAGCTCAGATTGTGATGGGAGGTTCCCAATACTCCCATATTACACCCCTCCTGCGTGAGCTGCACTGGCTACCGGTTGCCCTCCGAGTGAGATTCAAGGTGCTGGCATTGACCTATAAAGCCCTTTATGGCATTGGACCAGGATACATGCGGGAGACCCTGCTGCCGATAACAGCTTCCCAACGTCCCATGCGCTCCCATCGAGAGGGCCTGCTCCAGGTGCCATCGACACAACAATGTCGACTGGCGACCCCCAGGAGTAGGGCCTTCTCGGTGGGAGCACCCACCCTATGGAATCAACTTCCCCTGGAGCTCCGGACGGCTCCTGACCTCCGCTCCTTCTGCCGTGACCTAAAAACTTGGCTATTCCAACTAGCCTACCCGGACTGATGGGGACTGATGGGGACTGAGGGAGGGTGTTAAATATATTTTAAAATATTCTAATTGACAAAGGAGACCTTGGTTTTTAATGTCCTTTAACATTTATGTAATTGTATTGGGACTGTTTTAATTGTAAGCCGCCCTGAGTCCCTCAGGAGATAGGCGGCATATAAGCCTAATAAATAAATAAATAAATAAATAAATAAATAAATAAATAAATAGCTTAGAGTAGGGAAACAAAACTTGCATAGGATTTTCTTCTGTTTTTGCCTCTTCCACTATCCTCCATTAGAGTCTTCTTAAATTCATACTAATCTTCGAGCTACACATTCACACCTACATGCATACACACAGGCACAGATATTTTAAAAATGCACATATATACTGTATAAGAATAGAAGAACATCATCTCTATACACAGCATATTGCAGGTGAAACTGTAGCTTGTTTAATCAGTCTTTATAAAAAAAACTGCAATTATATGTGTCATACAACATTTTAAACCCTCATATGGTTTTTCAGGCTTCATCTCAACCATGTCCTGTGAAACTGACCCTAGGCAGATATTGTTTGATAGATATATACAAAATCATCAAGTGACATTTTCTCACTAGGCTAAGTCAGTTTCTGACTTTCTTTTTCATCATCTTTTTCACACACATGCATAAATGTACAAAATACACATAAATACAATGTACAGACACAAGCACACACACACACACACACACACTTTGAAGAAATGGGAAAACAATGTTTGGCAGAGGACTTCTAGATGGTATTTGAGAGCATGTTTTTAAAGCTGACACTAATCTCTCTTTCGAAAATATTTTTAAAAGGAATCTGCAATACAGTGCAATGAGGCAGTTTATTTTTTAAAACTACTGTCTGTGGCACTGAACTCTGCTGCAAATTAAGTAACAAATTCTTTGCATCTTGTGAAGCATGATTTCCAAAAGATAAATGACCCAACTATGTTCCCAGAGGAGATTTTGTTTTATTTTGTTTTTAGAGTCACCAAGGCGGAAACTGTATTGTTTTTCTTTGTTCTCTCTTCTGTAGTTTATAATTGGAAGAAAATATTAAGCCACTGAAAAACAAAACAGAACAAGCCAACATTCATAATAAGAAGGCATAGCATGTGTCAGGATTCCGGCCGTTACCCCAAAATAAAACTCATAAAACATTTTCTATACACTATAGTTTCAGCATGTTGTAGAGATGTAACCACAAAAGAGAACAAGCCAACATTCATATCAAGAAAGTATAGCATGTTGCAGAAATGTAACCACAATGTCTTTAACTGCTCTGCTCTCAGATCTGTAATCTCTGGTTACAGATCCCTATAGTCTATAGCAGGGGTCTTCAAACTTGATAGCTTTAAGACTTGTGGATTTCAACTCCCAGAATTCCTCCTCCAGTCATGTTAGCTCAGGAATTCTGGGAGTTGAAGTCCACAAGTCTTAAATTTGCTAAGTTTGAAGACCCTTGGTCTATAGGTATCGAGTTAGCTTACAGTATTTGGGGGAAAGGACTTTCCATAAGTGAGGAGTAATAACAGTTCCAGCTGCCTACAACTGCTGTAGGCTCAAATCCCACCAGGCTCAAGGTTGACTCAGCCTTCCATCCTCTCGGGGTAGGTAAATTGAGGACCCAAGATTGTTGGGGGCAATTAGCTGACCTTGTAAAAATGCCGCTTAGTAATAAGCAGGCATATACAATGGAATGAAGGCTATTGCCGAGCACACTGGGTTGTATCCCAAAAATTGTAAGCCGCCCTGAGTCTCCGGAGAAGGGTGGCATATAAATGTAATTAAAAATAAAAATAAAAATAAAAAAAATAAAAAGACCCTTTTATGTGATGTCTCCTGCCTGGAAAAGGAAGTATTGTGTGAATATACATGGATGGAGCCATGGATATTTTCATCCTGTTGACCTAAGATATGCAGGATTTTAGAGGCTATTAACAAATGATTACTGACATCAGATGATTAGGCCAGATAGCTACCTAGCAATACTATTTTGAACTAACTTCCCAAGTGAAGATGTTGTGGTGCAATATAGTTTGGAGTAGCAGGAAGGAGGGGCTCCTTCCCAGACGGCATCATGGCGGAAAGCTTGAAATGCCTGGTAGACAGGAAGAGAGTAAGGACAGACCTACCCTAGCAGTATATCTACAGTTATCCGATAGTTGCTTTATTCTGGCGAGATTCTGTCGATAGGTGAACAACAATAAAGAAACTACTTGTTCTTTGGTCTTTGACAGATGCCTACTGAATCATAAAATTGTGGACTTGGAAGCAACCATGAAGATCATTAGTTCAACTTTGTGCAAAACTCAAGAAAGCCCACTCAAGCATCTTTGAGAGGTGTCTGTCCAGTCACTTCTTGAAAACCTCCAGAGGTGGAGAAGCCATAACTGCCTTAAGTTGAGGGATTTTTGACTTCCCGCTGACTTCCCCACTGACTTAGCTTGTGGGAAGCAGGTAGGAAGAATTATAAATTACAATAATGTGAGAAGGGCACGTTGTTATCAGTCACAATTTTGCAAATAAACTGGTTTAAACATCATGGAAATAAGGGCTCCTTGGTGCTGTCTGAGCTTGGTTGTTTTCTTGCAGACTTTTCATTGCTAGACTACCACCGATGATGTTACTTAGTTTGGGTAATGAAACATTTGCAAGAAAACAACCAAGCTCAGAGAGCACTATGGGCCCCTCATTTCGACCCTGAGCTACAAACATTCTCTTGTATTGGTATCTTGGAAACTTCGGTTTTATAAGAGTCATGGGTTTCAAATATTTTATTCGTTAAATTAGTGGAATTTAGGTACCTTGATTCAAAACTCGTTGCATAATGCTAACGTGTCGGTACAAACCAACCAACAAACCCCTAAACATAAAGTTAGATTAGTACATAGAAAGATATGCAGATGTGCATACGTGGAAACAAACACCGGAAGAAATAACCCATCCACTTCAGAGTTCTTAGTAATAAATGCCTGTATGAGTGTACTCATCCTTTTATAAGGAAGGAACAAGATATATATATGCGTGGGCGCTAGTTAAAATTAAGCCCCAGTCCTTATTTTATTGCACAATATAAATTGTTTTGAGAGGCTTCATGCAAACAAGATTGCTTGTACAAGTGGGATGAGGGTGTATACGCACACTTCAAAATAGCAGTAAAAGAAAAACACTGGCATTATAACCATTTTTAGTAATGTACTATCCCTATCTTCCAAATGCGTTAAGATTGCAAGAACCAGAAATATTGCCAGCTGAGCTGTGAACTGGACATTATGGGAATTGTTGTACCAACACACCTGGGCTGGGAAAGACAGTTAAACCAGCCCTCTAATAAGACTTGATTTTATTCCGCTTAACCCATTTCTCATTCAAGAGTCCTGCCACTGTTTGAGAGGGAATTCGTTTTATGTTTTGATAAATAACTGTTATCACAAAGGTTAATGGACTGTCTCATCCTTTTATTTACTGTCATGTCAGAAACATGGAGCTCATTCCTCATGACCAATTGACCTCAGCGCTAAATGGGTGGATATTATCAGAATAATTACAGCAAAGATGCCATTAAAGAGCCATATGGATGGTGTTTCGGCCACACATGCACGGGCTCACGGAGGTTCACATACATGCATGTACGCAATTACCTTTGTGTGAAACTTCAGTTCATAATCTGACAAAGGATATGCAATTAAATTATTTTTTAAAATGCTAGAGGATTTCAATGGGCTAATCACCAGACTGAAATGTGAAATGTGAATTGTGAGGTCAGATTAAAACTTGGGCCCTGTTTCTTGCTTTTGTCATATGGTTGGTGAGATCTGTTTGGCTATTAAGACTCAGATCAGTATCAGTGCAGAAATCCCGCAGGTAAAACTGGCTTGTAATAATTTAGTCGCTGCAACAAATGATCAGTACTAAGTGTACCTGTCATTTGCTGATTAAAAATGAGGGCATACAGTAATTTCCTAGGGCAGTGGTGGCTAACCTGTTTGGGCTCCTGTGCCAAAAATTGTGCGTGTGTTTGCATGCTCGCGCTCACGTGCCAGCACCCAGAAGGCAATGCACTCCCCCCACACCTCCTATGCATGCGTGCGCAATCCCCACCCACCCACTTCCACTGCCCCATTACCTGCACTGTGCCTCACAGCTGATTTTGGGCCAGTTTGAGGCTTTTTTCGGCCTCCCAGAGGCTTGAGGAAGGCTTCTGCAGGCTTTGCAGGCCGAAAACTAGCCCCGTTTCGTCATGTCCGGTATTTTCGGAAAAACAGGAAATGATGAAATGGGGCTAGTTTTCGGCCTGCAAAGCCTGCAGAAGCCTGCAGAAGCCTTCCTCAAGCCTTTGGGAGGCTGAAAAAGGCCTCAAACTGGCCGAAAATCAGCTGTGAGGCACGTGCATGCACAGTGAGGTAAGTTGGCCTACAGCTTGTATGCCGGCACAAATGGCTCTTCATGCCACCTGTGGCACGCGTGCCATAGGCTCGCCATCACAGTCCAAGGGTTTCGTGTGTGTGTGTGTAAGTGTGTATATCTGTCTGTCTGTTTTTCTTTGTGTGTTTATGTGTGTATGAACTATACATGGCTGTACACATACTCATATATCCACATAAACACGTTACCTGAAAGTCAGCTGCTTCAATGTATAGTTTTTTCTTCTGTCAATTGAAGATTGCTGTCTTGAGAGTCCAAATTTGCCAGTGAAGGAACTTTCAAAGGTTTCATTGGTCAGAGAGAAGAGAAGTAAATCAGTCAATCAATCAGAATAGAGCTGGAAGGGATTTTGGAGATCTTCTTGTCCAGCAGAGACCCAATACCATTTCAGACAAGTGACTATCCGGTCTATTGTTAAAAACTTCCAGTGTTGGAGCATTCACAGCTTCAGGAGGCAAGCTGTTCCACTGGTTAATTTTTCTCATTGTTAGGAAATTTTTCCTTCATTCCAGGTTGCTTCTGTCCTGGATTAGCTTCCATCCGTTTTTCTTGTCCTGCCTTCTGGTGCTTTGGAAAAGAAGTTGGCCCCTTCCTCTTTGTGACAGCCCCTCAAATACTGGAATGCTGCTACCATGTCCCTCCTCCTTCCTTCTTCCTCTAGACTGGCCATACCCAAATCTCCCTCGATTTCTCCTAACTGTTAGAAAATTAGAAATTATGGCTCTTTTCTGCTGTATCAGCATATTTTGGTAATATGCTGGGTTTTTTTAACTGCACTGTATTTTTAAAAACGCCCAGAGAAAAACGATAACTCTTTCTATTTCTAATTTTCTTTAACCCACATAGCTTCTCTACCTTTATTAGCATGGCAATTAATAGGAATGGTTTGTGAGCTCTTTTAGAACATACAGGTGTTCTTCGACCACAGTTGAGCCCAAAACTTCTGTTGCTAAGTGATACATTTATTCAGTGAGTCCTGCCCCATGTTAAGACCTTCCTTGCCACCGTTGTTAAGTGGATCACTGCACTTGTTCCGTTAGTAGCCCAGTTGTTAAGTGAATCTGGCTCCCTATTGATTTTGCTTGTCAGAAGGTTGCAAAAGGTGACCACATGACCCCCAGGACATTGCAACCATCATAAATGTGAGTCAGTTGCCAAGTATCTGAATTTTGATCATGTCATCATGAGTGTCAACTCAAAATATTTCTATGGCCAACAGAAAGAGAGGAGGGAGCAGTGCGACAGCTTGCAAACCAAAACTGCATTCCATAAATGTTTTCAAGATAGTAACTAGGTGACCGAAGTTTCTGCCACGCAAAATTCTAACTGGAGAGCATGATTGATGACTCTCGGCTATGGATGTGTCCCATTGGAGAATAGGAATTACGATACACCCAGGGGTGGAGGGAAAACCAGGCTGAAGGGTGACAATGAATTATGTATCTCAGAGTCGGCTACACCTAGGCAGTGCTGGCATGTTAAACTCCCAATAAATCCTTTTTAAGTTTTGGAAGTTTGGCTCGAGACTCATGATTTAAATGGGGGTAACTGCCAGAGCCCTGACAGCTGGGATGCTGCAGTGGTCATAAGTGTGAAAAATGGGCATGTCGCTTTTTTCAATGCTGCTGTGTAACTTCAAATGGTCACTAAATGAAGTGTTGCAAGTCGAGGATTATCTGCATTTCTTTTACTTCATGATTTCTTATGGTACTTTCTCTGATGAGGGCCTCAAAAAGCAATTTCCTCAATTATATAACATATCTAAGACTGTCTGTACAGAACTTTCATGGTGCATTTCGTTCTCTGACACGGACTTTTTCCTTCCTGGCTTTTTGTATGAAGGAAGGCAAACACATTACTTTGATAAGAGTTGTGATGATTTGAAATCTATTGGAAGGTGAACCCATATTATTATTTCTAGCGGCATCAGTACTGCTTTGTTTTTTTTCCCACATCCCTACAGAAGCCTAAATATGTGATATCCATAATCTACCTTCCCTGATGTTCAAGTAGTTCTCTTAGAAAATGCTGGAATCTCAACAGATCACAGAATTGTCTGTGGAGATTCTCAATCATCCACATCATGGTTGCCCCAAAGGTGTTTTTGAAAAAGGCAACTGGATTTTTCTCTTTTCTTTTTCCTCCTTGAAAACGTTTTGTTTCTCACCCAAGAAGCTTCTGTTTTTTGGGACGTCACAGAATTGTGTTACTTCGGTGATATTATTGCTGTGGGCCTTTATAGCCCATATTTTTTTGGGCATCACTTGACAAGTTTTTGTGATTTGCAGCTGAATTTGGTACCTGCTGAGAGAAGGACTATTGAATAATAATACTATTAATGCATAACTTGAACAGAATCTAATTATAATGCAATTTGCATCTGATTTCTACCATTCCCCCACATGATTTAAATTATTCAGGAAATTATTACCTTACTTAATATATAAACATCACCAAATGGACATAGTTTAGAAATGGTTATGGGTTGGTTGTTTTGCTTCTCTGTCCACCTTTTCTCTTGTACCTGTGCCTGATGCCTATTCGCGGCTTAGTTCTTTAAAAGGAAAGATAAGGAAAGGTTATATCCTGATAGACTACGAAACCCACCATAGAAATAATTAAAAAGATGAAGCATGACTTTTGTAACCAAATATCCTGCTTTGTGGTGACCCCCCATCTAGGCTCAAGGTCCCTAGACACTCAATAGGAGCTTTTTAATTATTTTTCTCTGTTTGATGTTGCTAAGTATAACGAATGGATTTCAGAGGGACTGTTGTAGAATCCTTGATGCGTATCTGTTCAGTGCTGTTAGGCACAGCAATTGCTAGCAGGATTCTACCCTGAGATTTGTTCACACAGATCTGAAGTCCAGAAACATCAGGTTGTTAAAAGGCCAAGTCTCTGTCAGACAAATTATACCTCCCTAACACAGCGATATATTCCTTTGGCAGCAGTGAAACACAAGAATCCTTGTACTGTCTTTTTGCATTGGCCTTGCATGGAACTCTTGAGCTTTAGGACACTTTATTGCTGTAATCTGATAATAAATTCAGGGGACATTCAGCATAGATCTGAGCACCATTTTCTTCCTTTAGTCAGCTGGCCGTATCAATTTTAAGGATTTTGCATTCCACATCTGTAAAGACTGAGGAAGATGCCCTTGATGGAGAAATTCAAGAATCATTACCTAGGTAAAAAGGGGTGAAACAAGTTTTTTTCAAGTCCAGAACAATGAGATAACATTTGGAAGTCATTCAGGGTGAGGCCTCCCTAGTTTACTGGAGCATAAGAAGGAAGTGGAAATCAAGCACAATCAGGCTCACAAGATTCTTAATATTTTAGCCAATCTTAATACAGGTAATGTTAGCTCTCCAACGGAATCAACTTCCTGTTCTGGTCTCGGTAGTGGACTAAAAATGTTCCAGGGTTCAGATCCACGGGTGACAGTATAGTTCTAACTCTATTTATTTACTTATTTGATTTGATTTGTCAATCGCTTACAAGGTAATAGGTAAAAGTATAAACATGAGTAAGAATAGAGGAAATAGGTACGAATAAATGGGGACAATAGGACAGGGACGATGGTGCACTTACACACGCCCCTTACAGACCTCTTAGGAATGGGGTGAGGTCAACAGTGGATAGTTTGAGGTTAAAGGAGTGGCGTTAGGTGATGTAACAACAGAGTCTATAGTAGAAGTTGGTGAAATTGACAGACCCCATAGCACAGGGGTCTCCTCAGCCAGCAAAATTCTGGGAGTTGAAGTCCACAAGCCTTAAAGTTGCCCAGGTTGGAGAGCCCTGCCATAGAAGGAGTTGGTTGCTACGCTCTGTTATTTTCAGCACAAGGAAGAGAAAGCTTTCAAGTGCTTTGCTATTCTCCAAAGCCCCTGAAGGCAGGACAAGAAGCAATGGGTGGAAACTAATCAAGGAGAGTAGCAACCTAGAACTAAGGAGAAATTTCCTGACAGTTAGAACAATTAATCAGTGGAACAACTTGCCTCCAGAAGTTGTGAATGCTCCATCACTGGAAGTTTTTAAGAAGAAATTGGACAATTCTTTGTCTGACATAGTATAGGTTTCCTGCCTGAGCAAAGGCTTGGACTAGAACATCTCCAATGTCCCTTCAAACTCTGTTATTCTGTTCTGTTCAGCATTGGTAGGAAAAAAGTCCATACAGGTAATCCTCTACTTAAAACCACAACTGGGACTCGAATAGCCATTGCTAAGAAAAGTAGTTATTCAGTGAGTCTGATCTTATGACTTTTCTTGCCACCGTTGATAAGTGAATCACAGCAGTTGTCCATTGAGTCGTGCAGTCAGTAAGCATGTTTGGCTTCCCACATTGGCTTTGCTGGTTGGCAGCCCGCTGGGACGGTTGCGAACGGCAATCCCATGACTTCAAGGCATAGTAATTGTGATAAATTCATCTTGCTTGCCGAATGCCTGAACTTTGATCACATTACCACGGGGATGCTGTGACTGTCATAAATGTGAGGACCGATTGTAAGTCACTTTTTTCAGTGCTGTTGTAACTTCAAACAGTTGCTAAATCAATGGCTGTAATTTGTTTTGACAGAATGAAGTCATACCTGTGTGGGGTAATGTTCTTTTTTCTCTAACTAGGAATTAAACTGGCCATGAAGGTTAGATAGAAACAATTCTGTGTGCAATGGGTTTTTATAGGTAGTTTAAAAAATTCCAGATCTCCCCTAATATTTAATTAGCACTTTCTGTTCAAACAGGAAGCCTTAGCAAGAAGCTTGCTAAGTTACATAGGAGAAGTCCAGGACATTTAGAGGTGGGGCCTCATGTTGTGGTGGGAAGCAGATAGCAAAAGCACTTAGACTTATATACGGCTTCACAGTGCTTTAGAGCCCTCTCTAAGTGGTTTACAGAATCAGCCTATAGCACCCAGCAATTTGGGTCCTCATTTTACCGACCTCAGAAGGACGGAAGGGTGAGTCAGCCTTGAGCCTGGTGAGATTCGAACAGCTAAATTGCAGGCAGCCGGCAGGCAGCAGAAGTAGCCTGCAGTACTGCACTGTAACCATTGCACCACCACAGCTCATTAAGTTATCAAATTATCAAGGATTTACTTTTCCCAATGCAAGTGATTGCAAGAGGGGTCAAGAAACTTCATGAACAAAAACCTGACTTTAAAAAAAAAAGTTGTGCGAGTAAATAAACTTGAAGGGTGTTTTACTGAATGTCGTTTTTCTCCAATATTCATAGGAAATGGATCAATTGTAAAGGATAGTAAGGAGCACTTTGGTAAAGAATTCTTTTTTACCTCAGATGTATGTTAATTAATTTTCAGTCTTGGCAGATTCCTTAATACCAACTCCTTCATTTGAATGAACTAAGACGGAGTAGAATTTTTACAGTGAATTGTCCGCTTGGTGATCTAGTTGATCCTTCACCTCCTGATATATAGAGTGAAATTTAGGAAATCTATAGCTGAAATTGGATTCTCTGTTTCATAATTGATGCCTTTGGAAATACGGCCATAGTTTTTATTTTTGATTTTATCGTCTTGAATGCCTCATTCATAACAGGTATTGACCCAAGGTAAATATAATTATAGGAACATTTGGAGAAATTATTCTCCATGAATTATGTTATGAAGTGATTTCGACATTTGCATTTTAAATGTTCAAAAAAATCATTAAGACACAATATCTTTAGAAGTGTTTATTTTGAGAGAAAGGACTGCTAAAACACATAGATCTATATTTAAGTATGATTTTCATCCTTTTAATTTAAAAAGTACAGATGAACGCACAAAAGGAAAAAAAAAAGAGTTATGAGAGAACATATAAATGTGAAACGAAATGGAAACAGATTGTCCATCTCTATGGTGATGTAAACATTGTATAAGATTTCAGCACCAAACTATAATTTCATTAAGATACAACCTGCTCTGCTAAAAATTGGGGAAAGGAGCAGCATTTTCTATGAGGAGTAGAGTTTAAAAAAAAATACAATGGGTACTTCACTTATTGTGTAGGAGACTGCAGTTCTTCTCTTAGAGGGAAAAAAAGTTGTTGTTTTTCAGAAGGTTACTTCCATTTCAAATTCATCACATCAGGAGATAGAAATAATAAGAAGAGAGGTTAAAGCTATGTTTATCATTGGAATTATGAAATGAGACTGTGCTGGTAAAATTACACTTCAATGCAGATAAGGGACAAAAAAAAATAATGCAAAGCCCAGATAATCAGAGGGGAGAAATCGTTTGGGGGTAAAAAAAGAATAATGGTGAAAAAGGCTTAGGTATGACAGAACAAATTATATGCAAACTTCTTCTGAGGCATAGATAAAGGAGAAAAGGAGGTAATTGTCCTCCTCTTCATCGCTTCTGGTCAGATTGGATGTAAAATACTGTGTTTGGCCTGGGCTTCTCAAAAGATGTCAACAAATTGGAGGGATTTCAGATGCAAAGCAGAGGAATTACGAACGGTCTTCAGGAAATCATTAGCAGAAAAAAGATTGAGGGAGCTAAATGTGAAAAGATAACTTTCTAAAAAATCAAGCTAGGAACATACACACACACACACACACAAACATACTAAGCGAGGAAGGGAGAAGGAGGGGATTTGTGTTATGAAGAGAACGAACAGCATCACATTGAGATGGGAGAACTTCAGCACAGGCAGGAGATAAGGACAAAGGCCTCATCATTTCGTTTAGTCTATCCCAGCGGATTTGTGGTGGGATTCAAATTTTTTTGCTACTGGTTCTGTGGGCATGGCTTGGTGGGTGTGGCAGGGGAAGGATACTGTAAAATCTCCAGTCAGAGGTGGGATTTGCCAGTTCTCCGAACTACTCAAAATTTCCACTACCAGTTCTCCAGAACTGGTCAGAACCTGCTGAATACCACCTCTGCACCGATGGAGAGATCTAGAATTTGCCAAACTCCCAATACTTTCAACCAGCAGGTGAGAGCAGTGGTGGGATTCAAATATTTTTACTACTGGTTCTGTGGCGGTGGCTTGGTGGGCGTGGCTTGGTGGGCATGGAAGGGGAAGGATACTGCAAAATCCCCATTCTCTCCCCACTCCTGGGGGAAGGTTACTGCAAAATCCCCATTCCCTCCCCACCCCACTAACCTGCTTTCCAGTTCCGTTCTCCTGTGCAGGGCAACCAAAGAAGACCCAGCCAATCAGTTGGGACTCGGGAGGCAGATAATAGATGGGGGCGGGGCCAGTCAGAGGTGGTATTTGCCGGTTCTCCGAACTACTCAAAATTTCCGCTACCGGTTCTCCAGAACTGGTCAGAACCTGCTGAATACCCACCTCTGGGTGAGAGATACCAGCAGCTGTACCCCAACAACTAAAAGACAAGTTCTGCAACTCAGGCACTTATTCTGCCTTTCTTTTTCTTTTCATTTTTTGGAGACCCTCTCAAAAAAAGAAGAGGGATCTTCTCTTGATGTACTAACCACCTCCAGAATGATTGGGGCCCAAGGCTGGCTGGCAGAACCAAGTCTTCAGGCCTTTATGGAAAGTCAGGATGGCCAATGCAGATCTACCTCGGGGATATCATATTCCAAAAGCCAGGGGCCACGGTAGAGAAGGCTCTTCTCTTGGATCTCACCTGCCAGAATTCCTTGGCCGATGGGGTCCATAGAATGCCCTCTCTGCCAGCACGGGTTACCTGGGCTGATCCCAAAATAATCACTGGATGTAGGCAGGAACACGTGGAAAGATATTCCTTCAGACCCCATGCTCTCCAGTCCTGAAGGTAAATACCAGAATTTTGAGGTGGAATCCAGAACCTTGAAGTGGGATGACTGAAAATCTCTACAGACTTAAGGTGGAATCAAAAGCAGACCAGAATCCTGTGACAACCCTAAAAAATGACTCTGATTTCTTCATATTGCCCAATTCTAGTAAATCAGCTCTCTTGTGATATTTTATACCAACTGAAGTCCCAAACTGTCTTCAAGGGCAGCCCCATGTATTACACTGTGCAGTAATCTAAGCAGGCCATGGATTATTCTATTAAAGCTATCATTTCCCTGATAGTGCCATGCTGGCCCACCTGCCTAAGCTTGTGAAAAGCATCTATATTTCATAAAGAACCTCTCACTTCAAAATGAGCTGGGCACGCTTTCCATTCCCTCATTCTGTTTGTTGGTGTGTGGATAGTACTTTTCTTCCTGATAGATTGCATTCAGAACCTTAGCCTTGGTCCCAGTTAGTAAAAAGTGACCTTAGGTCCTGCTTGACAAATGCAGAAAAGTCTAGATCGTTTTGTAATACAATGGGATGTTTCAATACACTGAATCCTCCCTTGGTGGCCTGGGATTGCCATTAAGTTGTTGTGCATCAAAAGAATGAAAAGGCTGACCTTCTGAGTGGCATGCATTTATTTTGACCCAAAAAGGGAATGCATGAATCCATGTTTATTAGGATGTACATTAAAAAAAAGGGGGACAAAGAAAATAAATTGATAAGGGAAACTGACAAAGGTTTAAAAGAGAAAGAGAAACAGCATCATTAATGGAAGCCATTTATTCATATTATGACTCACTTATGGTTCCAGTCCAGAGGTGGGATTCAGCAGGTTCTGACCAGTTCTGTAGAACTGGTAGCGGAAATTTTGAGTAGTTCAGAGAACGGGTGGTAACTTTCCCACAGGAGTGGGGACGCAATGGAGACTTTACAGTATCCTTCTCCTGGCACGCCCACCAAGCCACACCCACAAGCCATGCCATGCCCACCAAGCCACACCCACAGAACCGGTAGTAAAAAAATTTGAATTCCAGCACTGTTCCAGTCTACTAATATGCTACACAGCATACAGGTAGTCCTTGACTTACAGCCATTCATTTAATGACCGTTTGAAGTTACAACAACACTGAAACAATAGTGATTATGATGACCATTTTCCACACTTATAGGACCATTGCAGCTTCTCCATGGTCATGTGATCAAAATTCAGGCTTTTTGCAGTCGGCATAGATTCATGATGGTTGAGGTCATGTGATCACCATTTGTGACCTTCTTAACTGGCTTCAAACAAGCAAAATCAGTGGGAGAAGTCGGATTCGCTTAACAACTGCATGATTAATTGAATGACTGTGCGATTCCCTTAATAATTGTGGCAAAAAAAGGTTGTCAAATGGGATGCAACTCACTTAACAACTACCTTGCTTTGCACTCAGTTGGGGGTATAAGGCGAAGACTACCTGTAGTAATTTTAATCTCCAAATAATAACAGTGTTGACTCTCTAATCATTTAAGAATCATTTAAGAAATGCTTAGTCATCCTTCAGAGGGAACATGACAATGTTGTGGGTTGCTCTGTACACAGAAGTTTTCCTACAATGGACTTCAGACTGCTAACCACGTGTAGTGTGATGACCTGGAGTGTAACACAAATGTAACAAAATCCAAAACATAAATAAATGTCCTTTAATGCCTCCAACTTGGCCCCACTGTTCAATAATTCTCAGTTGGAGATTAAACTTATTCAAAAATAGTCTTCAAAAGAAAGCAATACAGTCCGAACTTAATGAGCAGATAGAGGTGAAATAAAAAACCAAAACAAACCACAATGAAGGAATTTCCACAATGGACCAGGATAAGTAATTACCAACTTCAAGGAGATAACAAGGCAGTCTGTTGGAAGGACGCCAACCAAGATAACTTTAGCCCAAAATAAAACATGATTTACTTCTGGCAACACTGTGTTTAAACTGTCTCTCTTACATACTGTTCTCCCCACCTGCAACCAATGAGGGGGATCATGGCCACTTCCTCTCTCGTAAGCCAAGTTGTTTCCTTCTCCGTTCCACCCTGCATGTCCTAGGATGCAGAGCGGGTGAGGCCTGGTTCTTCCTCTGACTGCCCAGCCGGCCTCTGCCCTTCCCCAGCCTCCTTCACAACCTCCGGAGCCACACCTCCACTCCCTGTCGGCTGTTCCTCCTCTCCCTCAGAGTCCGACTCTATCAAGGGCATGACATGCAGCTTTAGAGGCCTGCACACTGTTGCTTGGTTATTTATGAATTAACTAAACAATTTATACTAACTAAACAATGGCTCAGGTTTGGAAAAAACAGAACCGAGTGTTTTGCTTTCCCTCACGGGTTGTCCTAAATGGAAAACCCATCCTATGTTTCCTCTCCCCACCCCCACATGGAGACCTCCAAGACTGTTTCCCCCCAAAACCTGTATCCATTCATTATGCTCCTCAGACAGGCAGTAACGTTTTAGCTTTCTGGCTTATAATTACACAAATACAGGCAGCTGAATTAGCTCAGGTCAACAGAACAATTCGGAGCTCAGTCTGTTTGTGGGTGAGTAGTGGAGGGGACAGCTAGGGAAGAGAAAGCTTTCCCTAAATTCATCAGTGGCTCTGAAGCTATAATTTGTGGTTTCAAAGTGTTTGCTGGTGGTCTTCGGAGAAGAAGGAATAACCTCTCTTCCTTGCTTCTTGCTCACATTGTAAAGATGCAGAGCTGGATGTCGAAGGATGATGCCCAGGGGTGGGCTGCTGGTTCACAGGGGGTCGGGAAAGCCCCTAGCTAAGATTCTGTGCAGTTTGGAGAACCCCCAAATCCCACTTCTGGCTGGCTCCGCCCATCCCCCCCTCCCCTCCCCCCCCAGGAGTTCCCAAGCGGCCTGTTTTGGATGCAGGTAAGTGCAGGGTGTGCTGGGGGGGAGGAGAGGGCAAAAAACGGGCCTCCCAGAAGTTTGGGAAGGCCAGAAACGGGCCTATTTCTGGCTTCCAGAGAGCCTCCGGAGCCTGGGGAGGGCAAAAATTCCCCCCTCCCATGGTGGTGCAGGAGGCCAACTAGGCCACACCCACCATGGGCACTCCCACCCAGCAACTGGGCAGAGAACCTGTTGGTAAACTTTTTGAAGCCCACCCCTGATGATGCCGGTATTGAATTTCAAAGTTTTCCTGCAATTTTTGCATATTTTACAATGTCATTTTAATGCCCAGAAAGAATAGTAAGTGACAGAACTCTTTAGAGCTCTTTCTTTGAATGAAAGAGTTTATGAGAGTCCATACATATTTTGGACTTCAACTTTCAGACTGACTGAGGTTAGGGATTTGATATCTCACATATCTTAAAGCCATGATTTTTTGAGGGATGCTGGTGGCTCCTGCCACTTATCCCCTTATTATTTCACATCAAGATTTTTTTATTTTAAGATGAAGTACAACTCTACAGTAGGGATGTGATGGCTCAGTGGCTAAGACGCTGCACTTGTTGATCAGAAAGGTCAGCAGTTTGGCAGTTTGAATCCCTAGCACCGCGTAATGGGGTGAGCTCCCATTACTTGTCCCGGCTTCTGCCAACCTAGCAGTTCGAAAGCATGTAAAAATGCAAGTAGAAAAATAGGGACCATTTTGGTGGGAAGGTAACAGCGTTCCATGCTCCTTCAGCATGTAGTCATGCTGGCCACATGACCACGGAGACGTCTTCGGACAGTGCTGGCTCTTCGGCTTTGTAACAGAGATGAGCACCGCCCCCTAGAGCTGGAAATGACTACCACGTATGTGTGAGGGGAACCTCTACCAATAGAATAGAATAGAATAGAATAGAATAGAATAGAATAGAATAGAGTAGAGTAGAGTAGAATAGAATAGAATAGAATAGAATAGAATAGAATAGAATAGAATAGAATAGAACAGAACAGAATATAGAACAGAACAGAATACAGAACAGAATGGAACAGAACAGAATTCTTCATTGGCCAAGTGTGATTGGACACACAAGGAATTTGTCTTGGTGCAAATGCTCTCAGTGTACATAAAAGAAAAGATACACTCGTCAAGAGTCAAGAATCATTTACAACTCTACAAATCCAGCTGCAGTAATAGAACAGATTAACAAGGCAGCTATGGCCCAGGAGTTGGGTAGAAAAGAGAGCCAATTTGGCTTAGTGGCTAAGGCACCAGTTTAGAAAAAGGGATAGAGTTGAATGCTGTGGTATCCAATGTGTCTTTATTTATTAGATTGTAAGCTGCTTAAAATCACGTAAAAGTGAGATGGGAAGCTATATCAATCCAACAAATCAATAAAAATGCATTTTAATGAAAGAGTTGTGCTGATATTTGGATTCAAAGTTTGATTAAGTGTGTGCACAGGGACACTAGCAGCTCCTATGGGGATCATCTTAAAAGCAGCTCCTTTTGCTCCCACTGGAATAGACAGCTGCTGTCTTCAGCTAATATTTGATCCAGGGAGAAGGGATACTTGTGTCAAGGTATTCCCAAATGTTGTTAGCTAAATACGGCATTCTTTAAACCACAGTTTGGCTTTCAAAAATGCACCAATCTTTTTTAATACTGCTCCCAAAACTGGTTTATCTTTCAACAAAATCAAAACAATTGATAAAACCAGAGAGATACATTTGATTTTTAAAGAGATGCTTATTCTAGAAAAGTGAGTTTCGATTATTCCAAAGATGCTTTTCCAAAAGGCAGCTGCATTTTTATCCCCATTGAAAATGTTTCACTTCGCCAAGAAGCTTCACTTCAGTTCAGAACTGAAGAAGTTCCTGCATGAGAAGTGAAACATTTCCAAAGGGAAGAAAAAAAAACCCAGAGAAAGTCCAGTTGCCTTTTGAAAAAAAAAAGGCATCTTTGGGACAACCATGACTTGGATGAACTGAGAATCTCCACAAGTCTCGATTACGGTTAGTTTAGAATAAGCATCTCTTTAAAAATTCCTTTAGGTAGGAAGTAGGATCAGTGTGAGCATAAACTTTCCCTGCTGATGCATGCACACCATTGAAATAATTACAAATTTCCCCAAAATTACTTCGGGAAAAGAAATACGAATTTGGTGGATGGGGAGTCAAGAAAGAAAGAAAACACCCACAGCTAGTAAAACTTCATTGTTGAATGACATGACTTTAGAAAGATGACAGGTGTGTCTGGTGTGTGTGTGTGTGTGTGTGTGTATGTGTGTTTAGAGAATAGATTAAGCAAAGCTTCATCAAGATTAACAAAGGAAGATTATTGACCTCAGCAGGAAAGAGCAGAAACCTCTTTTATCTTTAACCTGAGAAGAGGGATGTTCTGTAGTTGGTGGGAAAACTCTCCTAGAATAACAATAGCAACTTCCTACTGGACTGTTTCCTGATGGACCCGTCTTGAGAGGGGCTCTGGTTGTGAGAAATATTACTGCCATTCCAATGAAAATCCTTTTCTCCTTTGAATTGAGAATGTAAGATCCCTGTCTGGAATGGTGGTAAGTACAGGCTTGGTTTATATCTATCTATATCTATCTATAGCAAATTATATATATATATATGTGTGTTCGTAGATTTTCACGGGTAAAGGTATGTAGGTCTTGGTGTATTCGGGTCTTCTCCCATGTAAGATTGAGAGTATATATATATATATATCTCTATATATACACTCTCTCTCTCTCTCTCTCTCTCTCTCTCTCTCTCTATATATATATATATGTATGTTTTCGTAGATTTTCACGGGTAAAGGTATGTAGGTCTTGGTGTATTCGGGTCTTGTCCTGTGTAAGATTGAGAGTATATATATATATATACTCTCTATATATACACTCTCTCTCTCTCTCTATATATATATATATACGTGTATGTTTTCATAGATTTTCACGGGTAAAGGTATGTAGGTCTTGGTGTATTCGGGTCTTCTCCCATGTAAGATTGAGAGTATATATATATATATATATATACTCTATATATATACACTCTCTCTCTCTCTCTCTATATATATATATATATATATACGTGTATGTTTTCGTAGATTTTCACGGGTAAAGGTATGTAGGTCTTGGTGTATTCGGGTCTTGTCCTGTGTAAGATTGAGAGTTTCTTGGCAACCTTTCGATGAAATCTCATCCGTCATCTTCAGGCTGGTGTCTTCAGCTTCGTTCTTCTTCATGCTTGTGCACGAAGCCATAAGCACCAGCCTGAAGATGGTGAGTGGGACCTCGTCGAAACGTCGCCAAGATACTCTCAATCGTACACGGGAAAAGACCCAAACACGCCAAGACCTGCATACCTGTACCCGTGAAAATCTACGAAAACAAATATCAAACTATGGGGGGGGGGCATGCAATCAATTGTCTCCCTCCATTTTGCTTTAAAAAATCATGATTAGATGTATGTTCCAGTAGCATTCATTAGCATGAGATTCGCGATATCAAAAAGTAAATGATGCCAACAGTTGGTGAGTTTAAGTATGCTATATGTATGCATACATCTACATGTATAAACATATGTATATATGTAGGTCTTGGTGTATTCGGGTCTTGTCCCGTGTAAGATTGAGAATACCTTGGCAACGTTTCAACGAAATCTCATTCGTCATCTTCAGGCTGGTGTCTTCAGCTTCGTTCTTCTGGGAGAAGAAGAACATATATATATATATGTTAACCTCATAAATCTGTTGATAGAAACATGAAGATACGAAGGTTGAAATGCCAGTAACATGAGCACAGAACATGGAATACAGAACACAGAATAATTAAAACATGGGATTTTTAATTAATTAATGTTTTAATTAATAGAGAATAATTAAAACATGGGAATGTTTTAATTAAAGCATGAGAATGAATGTCTTCAAGGGGAAATTAGGTGCGAGGGAAGAGAAAGAAAAATAGAGACTGAAGCCCTGCCTGTGATTTATTTCTGATTTTCACTTTCATTTATTAATGGCATTCCTCCTTTCATTGATCATTTTGTATTTTTTAAAACTAATAAATTACTTTTACAATAATGAAATATAAGTAATACAGCATCAGTAACAATATAGTAATGGTTTTACAGCAGACCTCTCCCTTTCCTAATGATAGTAACTAAAATAAACTAAATATATTGTTGTCAAAACAATTCTTCCGTCTTAAAGAAGGAACAAATCTATGAATTCATAAATGTTAAAATTATTACTTTGGATTAATAATAAATGATGAGTTCTAACAAATTATCACTAAAGTCTAACCAATAATACATCCTAATAAATTCTTCTTCCTTCTTTATAAATGGAACCATCTACTCCAGCTGGTCTCAGATGTTGTTAAAAGCTGAGCAGGGTAGACTTTGGTTAATATTTGGATGGGGGACTTTCAGGATTGTAGGATATACTGAAACCTCGGGAAGCAAGAAAGAAGATTGCTTCCATAATTGCCACCGAAAATATTAAACAAGAACCAAGTTTAACTCAAAGGCATTGCTTCTTTGGTATTTCAAGGGGATTGTGGTTTTTGTCAATTGCTCTCTTAGAAAACTTAGATCAATGTTAGAAATTTAACCTTAAATATTAACGAGAGACACTTGAGAATAAAGGGTGAGTGGATTGGTTACTCTTACTTTAAATACTTAATCTGGATTAATCATATTTGTAGTTCCCAGAAAAAAAGGAAGCCAAGATTAAAATCCTAGTTTAGAGGATAGGCAAGCATAAAAATGTTGAGCCTGCTGTTTTATTGTAACATGAGAGCCCCCCAAATCTTCTGAATTTTGTCAAGGAAGAACTAAATGTTTAAAGGAGTTTTGTATGTGCCCCAAGACAAACTTGCAGAATGCCTTTATTTTATTTTGTCATAATTAAGGTTGTGGAGGGAATTAGGTATGTCTAGTCTAATGAAGAGAAGGGCTAGGGGTGATTTAATAGCAGTCTTTCAGTAACTAAGGGGCTGTCATAGAGTAGAGGGGGGTCTGCTTTACCTATTCTCCAAAGCAATCCAGGGCAGGACAAGAAGTAAGAGGTAGGAAAGATAATTAAGGAGAGAAGCAACCTAGAACTAAGGAGAAATTTCCTGACAGTGAGAACAATTGATCAGTGGAATGGCTCCACTCCAGAAGTTGTGGGTTGCTCCAAAATGGGAGGTATTCAAGAAGTGACCGGAGAGGCATTTGTCCAAAATGCAGGTACAGGAACTCTTGCCATGGGCATGTGCTGGACTAGAAGATTTCCAAGATCCCTTCCAACCCTATTATTCTATGTTCTATAAAATGGTATATTAAAAGAAGTTTGTATTATAGAAATATGAAAAGCCCCCAAAAGCTTACAAGTTCTGTATGAAGTTATTTTTAAACATTACAAATGAAAGCAGAAATGGGATAAAAGTGTCCTGAGGCTGGAAAAATATGAAATCCAACCAGAGGTGGATATATATTTTTTAATTACATTTATATGCCGCCTTCTCCGGAGACTCAGGGCGGCTTACAATTTTTGGGATACAACCCAGTGTGCTCAGCAATAGCCTTCATTCCATTGTATATGCCTGCTTATTACTAAGCGGCATTTTTACAAGGTCAGCTAATTGCCCCCAACAATCTTGGGTCCTCAATTTACCTACCCCGAGAGGATGGAAGGCTGAGTCAACCTTGAGCCTGGTGGGATTCAAGCCTACAGCAGTTGTAGGCAGCTGGAACTTAAGTGCAGGCAATTAACAGCCTGAGCCACCAGGTTCAGCAGGTTCTGACCAGTTCTGGAGAACCAGTAGTGGAAATTTTGAGTAGTTTCAGAGAACCAGCAAATACCACCTCTGACTGGCCCCACCCCCATCTATTCTCTGCCTCCTGAGTCCCAGCTGATTGGCTGGGTCTTCTTTGGTTGTCTTGCACAGGAGAACGGAGCTGGAAAGCAGGTTAGTGGGGTGGGGAGGGAATGGGGATTTTGCAGTATCCTTCCCCTGCCATGCTGACCAAGTCACGCCCACCAAGCCAAGCCACGTCCACAGAACTGGTAGTAAATGTTCTTGAATCCCACCACTGAACCCAACCCTAGTTGGGCCATTAAAGCAAGGATTCTTACAGCAACTTTAAGAATATATGTTGTGCTGCAGGTTTTTTTTGTTTAAAGAAAAAGAGCATCACCTCAGTTATGCATAAAGACCATAGAAAGACAATTACAGTCCATCAACAAAACAGGCAGTTTAAGAGATGCTGCCAGCAAGAAACTAAAAGGAAATTTGCAAAGAAAAAGAGAAAAAGAGCAAAAGCGGGGGCAAAAGGGAAGGACGGCACAGGGGGAGGGAAGCAACATCTGAAATATCGGAAAGTGTGAAGAATTATGGTTTCATCATGACAAACCAGAATGTGGCTATTAAGAGCCAAATCCATTAAAACAGGTGAGAATCTGCTTGGTGGCTTTAATGAGAGTCAGATCTCACCGTTATTGGAGAGAAGAATGCTTTTCATTTGGCCTGGCCTTTGCAAGCATCATTATGACCATCTACGTATCAGGAACTTTGTGTTTGAAAGAATTATTTTAAAAAAAAAAATACAGAAGAGTGATATGGGACTGGGGCAAGGGAGAGAATAAATATCTAAATGAGCTGAATTATGCAGCAAAAATTGAATAGCTGGTGGAATTGTCAAGGAGGTCAGCAGGAAATGGGCAGAAAATCAGGGTGGTATCTGCAAATGTTCAATCAAAGTGTGACACGGGTAAAAAAAAATGTAGATCTGATGTAGGAGAGGCGCAAAAAGATCTGGGTGGCAGTGTTAAGTGGGTTCATCAGCCTAGAGTCGATACGTTGCCACAAACAGTCTTCAGCTGAACACCTCTTGAATTCAGTTAATCTTTACCTGGTGCCAGTTTAGTATTGGACCTTAATTGACTAGATTCTGGTGCAAAGGCTTGAGCAATAAAACTTCTTAACTGCCACTTAATGTATGGTCCCGATTCTTTGCGCCTGACAGTTTCAGTCAGTCCAGCATGGCTACCATGTTAACGTGTTTTTTAATCATACCCTGTGGCCATCCGTGTGTGTTTGTGTGTGAGTGTTAACATGTGTGCACATGGCCTGGGTATGTTGAGGTGGGAAAACTTTTGAAGACGCCAAAACAGAACTGGGCATTTAGCATCTGAGTGTTTCATTTTCAAGAACCATTATCCTGATACTAAGCTCTGTATAAAAGAAAAGAAAACAAACTGGATATAGATTATTATTCAGCAAAAGGAAAAAAAATTCTGCTAAGGTTGACCATTAAACACTGTAGAGAAGCAAACAATTAAAGGTAATCCATAACCTTATTATTGGAAAACTAGTGAACATCAATTTGGAGAACTCATTTCTCTTTGTGTTTGTGTCTGTAAACACACAGAGACATACACACAGACACCTACATGCTATACATATAAATGTTTCTTTTCCCAATTTTTTTCCCCATTTGATCCTGTAACCTTGTTTTATCTTTGCTAGAAAGCCTTTGTTTTCTGTATTTTCCCCCCTTCACCCACCCCATCATCCCAACTGGTTCCTTGAAGTAAATGTTCATTTATGTACAAATAATAATTAAACCAAGCCAAGGACAGGTCTTCCTTCTTCTTTTTTGCCAGTGTACATGCAAATGTGTTTTTGTATGTTTCTAAGGGTTGCTGCATATGACCTTCTTTTCCCTTCCAGGAAGTTGATGGCAATAAAGTGATGTCTTCATTTGCCCCACACAACTCATCTACCTCCCCCTCGAAGGCCGACGAAGGTGGGCGTCAAAGTGGAGAATCATTTTCCAGCACGGCACTGGGAACTCCTGAACGGCGTAAAGGAAGCCTAGCAGATGTGGTAGACACTCTCAAACAGAGGAAGATGGAGGAGATGATCAAGAATGAGCCTGAAGGTAAGGAAAAATGTTGACTTTGCTACTGTGATCAACTGGACTCCCTACGTTCAGGAAGATGAGTCTACTTATGCCTGTGGTTTTTCCCTTCATATATTACATATAAAGAGGACACCGTGATTGATAATATACAGCCAACCAGGGTGTGGATGGACAAAAACTTCCTGTTTTTCCTACAGTGTATGCCAGGCATTCTGTAGTTGGCATCTTTCTTCTACTGATTGTGGAGATCAGGCTACAAATGGTTCTGAAATTGTTTCCTGTGTAAGGAGATATTTTCTTCCTCAGTTCCGGGCATGCTTAGCTTCTGAGAACACTTGTGCCTATCAGATTCTGCCAAGGTTCCTTTAGTTTTGGGCAAAAGTCCATCTTCCCCTTCTCTCTTTCTTTCCTTTTATCTCCCACAGTCTCAACTTATCTTGAAATATGACCAGAAAGCTCATGACCAGCATTTTCCTTCGCTATAGGCCTCATAAATGATGGGAATTCAATAATATCTGGATTGTTGAACATATTGTGTATGTTACAATGACAAACAGAAGTTGTTGTGAGTCTTGGGAGCATGTTTCTCCTTTCTCTTCCTTCCTTCTGCATAGTCGTAGAAAGATAGCTAAGTTTCAGTTTCCATTATGGATTATCTGAGGCAGAATGAGTCCTCCAAACCATAAATTATGGTGACTGTTGGCTGAATTAAGCCCGCTTAATTTTTGTGCTTTAAACCTGAGGTGCTTCAATGACAGCATGAAAGGTGACCCCATTTGGTCCATATTTTGATATCACGATAGACTGAGATTTAATCAAAAAATTTTCAAATTGTCTGAACCAGAAGAGGAAGTAGAGATGGAAGGTTTTCTGTAGCTCATTCTTATAATGCCAAACCATTATTTAATTTGATAGGCAAATAACCCATAATCTGAAACAGGGGGAGACAACAAGATGCCTTCCAGAGATTTGGGGAATCAGCTTCCATCAGCCGCAGCCAACATGGTCCGACTTAAGAATTTGTAAGCTCTGTCATCCCAAACATTTGGAAGACACTAAAATGCCTTTTAAGTTTTCCTTTCAAATCCTGCATCAAAACAAATCTATCTGTAGTCTTTATACATTATTCCTACCATTCCTTATGATATTAAAATACTTGGTTATACTTATGTTTATTATGTAAGGTGAAGCATCCATGTCAGTGGTGGGAGTCAAAAATTTTACTATCGGTTCTGTGGGCATGGCTTGGTGGGCATGGCAGGGGAAGGTTACTGCCAATCGCCCAGTGCGCTCCCACAGACGGGGCCTCCTGGGGGTACCGTCAGCTAAACATTGTAGGCTGGCGGCCCCTAGGGGGAGGGCCTTCTCTGTGGGGGTGCCCACCCTCTGGAACCAACTGTCCCTTGAATTGCGCCTGGCCCCTGATCTCCGCTCCTTCCGCCGCGACCTTAAAATATGGTTATTTTTACAATCCGGCCTGGACTGACGGGATCGGGATTTTAATTTGAATGTTTATTTGGGACTAATTTAATATTTTTTAACTTTTTAACTTTCGTATTGCCTGTTTTTTATGTACGCCGCCCTGAGTCCTTCAGGAGAGAGGGCGGCCTATAAATCCAAATAAACTGAAACTGAAACTGAACTGCAAAATCCCATTCCCTCCCAACCCCACTAACCTGCTTTCCACCTCCGTTCTCCTGTGCAGGGCAACAAAAGAAGACCCAGCCGATCAGCTGGGACTTGGGAGGCAGAGAATAGATGGGGGCGGGGCCAGTCAGAGGTGGTATTTGCCGGTTCTCCGAACTACTCAAAGTTTCCTCTACTGGTTCTCCAGAACTGGTCAGAACCTGCTGAATACCCACCTCTGATCCATGTTCTTCTTTCAGTAGGTAAGCGATATAAAAGATTAGCAAAATAGACCTTTGAAGATGTATTGGCACTGACACTCGCTAAGCAGCTTCATTGGAAAGTGAACTCTACCCTTAATGCTGGCCATCCCCATGCGTGTCTGAGAGTAGATTAGCAATTTAAAACTATCCTAAATTAATAGATATTATTTGCCCTTTTGCCAAAGCAAAATGTAATAGAGGTTTCTCTCCCCATCAAAGAACTGCCTGAAGCAATTGTACTCTGGAGATATTCCTTACAATGAAATGCAGTGATGTTGAATCCAGAAGAAGGGTGACCTAGTAGGAAGGTTTTAACTGGTAAACAGGTTTGGGCATTTGGAGTGCTCTTTCCCTGCTATTTTTTGATTCCAGGAACTTCATATCCTTCCCTCTAAGAACTAATAAAATGCTTCCCCTTGAGGAGGTCCAAAATGTTGAAATGCTAGAATAGAGCTGGGTATTATTTTGATGGGTGGAACTGCATTTAACATTTGGGGCGGTAGGAGCAGAGTGGATGAACCTTGTCTCTCATATGAGTAGGGTAAAGATTTTCCTCAGTTCTGGGAAGTGGAAATAGTTTTGCTGCTGTATTTATTTTATTTTATTTATTTGATTTGATTTGTCAATTGCTTATAAGACAATAGGTATAAGTATAACATAGTTATGAATACATGGATACATATAAGAAAAATAAAAGAAACAATAGGACAGGGACAATAGTAGACAGTCTAAGGTTAAAGTTTTTGGGGTTTGGGGAAGAAACCACAGAGTCAGGCAGAGTATTCCAGACATTGACCATTGTATGTATATTTTTTAACTCATTAAGAATATTGTTCTGCAGCTCCTTTGTGGCTTTCTCAAAACGTTGGGAAAGTAGGCCACTGAAATTAGCAGCATTACTGGAGCAAGATTTGGGGTTCACAATTCTGTTCAGGTCTTTGATTAATGCTTTTACTGCCCTAAAATAAGATCCAGTGTGGTGCACTACTTAAAGTGGTAGATTAAGTTTGAGGAGATCCAAGAAAGCTCATTATGTGAGTTTGGGCCGGTCACTCTCCTTCCAAACTTCAACCTAGCTCACAGGATTTTTCACATTTATAAATTTTTCACATTTATGACCTTTGCCGCATCTCTGTGGTCACCTGATTTAGATTCGGTGGTTGACAACTGACTCACATTTCTGACGGTTGCAATGTCCCGGAGTCATGTGATCTCCTTTTACAACCTTCTGACAAGCAAAAGTCAATGGGAAAGCCAGATTCACTTAACAACCATACTTCTAGTTTAAGAACTTCAGCAATTCGCTTAACGAATATGCTGAGAAAAGTAGTAAAATGAGGCAAAATTCACTTAACAAATTTGTCACTTAGCAACATAAATTTTGGGCTCAATTGTGGTTGTAAGTTGAGGACTATCTGTACCAGTTGTGGTATTCAGCCGGTTTGCACCGGTTCGCGTGAACCGGTAGCAAGGATTTGGTGTGGGTCACTGAACCGGTAGTAACTTCTGGCTGGCCACACCCTCGACCCGGTCATCCCTCCCCTCTCTGCCCAGTCAGTCCTTATCATGCATGCACAACATCGTGCGCATGCCTGACATCGCTGACTGCATTCTTCCCTGCCCAGTCACTCCTTAAGATATTTCTTTTTTCCCCTCCTGACGATCAGCTGTTCCTATGATCAGCTGTCTTACTGCTTTGCCCAGGAGGCTTTCCTGAGGCCCAGGAAGGCAAAAAATGGAGGGAGGGGCATTTTTTGCCTTCCTAGGCCCAAGGGAAGCTTCCTGGGAGCAATATCGCCCCCCAGGAGGCTTCCCTGAGGCCCAGAAGGCCCCAAAATGGAGTGTGGTGGGTGCTGTGCACCCCTCCCCCCAGGCTCAGTTGTTTTCCTTCCTGAGCCCCAGGGAAGCCTTCTGGGAGCAAAAACACCCCCAGGAGGCTTGCCTGAGGCCCAGAAGGCCCCAAAAATGTAGGGGGGTTGCTGCAAAAAAGCCATGCCCACCCAATCACATGGCCATGCCCACCTCGCCACACCCACAGAATCAGTAGGAAAAATTTTTGAATCCCACCACTGATCTGTACACTTTATAAAGGGGGGGTATTTGGTTCAGTGGACAGTGTTTGGCTTGGTTCTGCATTGAACAATCCTTGTTTTTCCTTGCAATTTCCCCCTTCCCCCCTTCCCTCCGTACATTGGAATAGAAAATGTTTGTACCGATTCATCATTCCCTTCCTTCATTTTTTTTAGATATTGGCACAAAAGGTAGGCGTTTTCAGAGAAGCCAGCATTTTAGGGCACAGCAGTGGTTAAAAAAAAAGAGTTTAGAGACACCGTTGTGCCACTACAATATATGATGGGTGGTGAATTCACTAAAAATAGACCCTGAAATACTTCAGAATTCTTCACACCATTGCTAACACCAGTCCAGCTTCATCCCTTGTAGGGCTTGGCCAGCATCCAACTGTAGCTGTCAGCTGTGTGGACCATCTAAATGTGTTCAGTGAAAACTGATCACCATGGTGACTGGAGGAGTGGAGATTCCTTCCTGCCCACATCCTGTTGGTTGTTAATGTTGTTCAGATGGACAAGGAAAGAAATCTTGCTCTTAATAATGGAATTTATTTTAAAGAGAGGAGGGTTCAAACGAATCACCTTTGGGCCTTAGCTGGCTCCATGGATTGGATTTTGATTGAGGGAATAGATGGGGAACTCACCGAATTTGCAGCTGGCAGGAATAGCCAACTCTCCAGAAGATAGGCTCAAGATCCAGATGGCTCTTGACAGACCTGAAGACTGGGCATCCCTCTCTATCAAAAAGAAATTCAATGTAGAGAAAACGTACCTTATGACCTCGACTCTTGATTAATGTATCTTTTCCTTTATGTACACTGAGAGTATTTACACCAAGACAAATTCCTTGTGTGTCCAATCACACTTGGTCAATAAAGTATTCTATTCTATTGTATTCTTAGGCAGGAAAAATCAAAAGAAGAACTAGGGATAACACAATAGCAATGTTCCAATATCTAAGGGGCTCCCACAAAGAAAAGGGGGTCAACTTATTCTCCAAAGCACTGAAGGTAGGACAAGAAGTGGAACAACAACTAATGACCTCCTTTTACCGGTCCACAATAGAAAGCGTCCTCACATGTTGCATTACGGTGTGGTACGCTGACTTGACAGCCACAGATAGAAAGACATTACAGAGGGTGGTGAGCACAGCACAAAACATCGTGGGCTGTTCCCTGATACCACTAGATGACCTTGCTGGGGCTGGCTGCCTTAGCAGAGTGTGGAAAATCCTGAGGGACAACTCACACCCTAGTCAACACTTCTTCACTCTCCTACCATCAGGTAGGAGATATAGAAGCATGACCAGCCGCACCAACAGGCTGAAGAGCAGTTTCTACCCATGGGCTGTCAGACTTCTGAACGGAAAATAACTTCATGTCAACATAGTATGATAGACTTGCGGGGCCGGTGGGTTGTGCCACAAGGTCACATAGTGTAATAAGATTGGGACTGGGTTAGGGACTTCTGTCCTCACTGTGAGTTGTGTGTGGGTGTGGGTGCATGAAGGGAGGCTCAACCAATCGCATTGTATGCATGTTGTACTCTGAGAATAAAGCTAATAATTATAAGCAATGGATGGAAACCAACTAAGGAGAGAAATGACCTAGAAATAAGGAGAACTCTGACAGTAAGACCAGTCAACCAGTGGAGTGGCTTGCCTTCAGAAGTGGTAGGTGCTCCACCACGGGAAGTTTTTAAGAAAAGACTGGACAACCATTTGTCTGAAAAGATATTGGGTGTCCTGCTTGAGCAGGGCATTGAACTAGATGTCCTCCAAGGTCCCTTCCAATTCATTTATTCTGTTAAGTTGCATTCTGACTGCCACCATTTCTCCCATCGCAGCCTATTCATAAATATTTTTTTAATGAAAATCTGAACCTTTGTTCTCTTGCAAGCAAAGATGGGTAGCATTTGAAGAAGGATGCTTGCTTGTCTTCCAAAGGGATGGAAAGAGATCTCAAACTGTGCTTAGCTTTCATAATGTCTCCTGCAATGTATCTGGCTAGGCAGCATCTCAGTATCATAGGGGTCCCTTTTAACTACAGGTTAATAAAAGGAAACACATGCAAGAGAGATTTCCTGTACATGTTCCAATTCAACTTGGCCAGAGCTTTGATATCCAGCCATTAAATGCCAGGCTGAAAATAATGATTTGGGGGATAGAAGAGTAGAAATATTTTGTGGGGGAGGGGAATACCTTATGCTAATATTCACTTTCTTTCAATCTTGTTTAGTTCATGCACCAAAGACAAATTCCTTGTGTGTCCAACCACACTTGGCCAATAAAGAATTCTGTTCTATTCTGTTCTATTCTGTCCTATTCTGTCCTATTCTGTCCTATTCTGTTCTATTCTATTCTATTCTATTCTATTCTATTCTATTCTATTCATTTCTGATTCTATTCTATTCTGATTCCATTCTATTCATTTCTGATTCCATTCTGTTCATTTCTGATTCTATTCTATTCTATTCATTTCTGATTCTATTCTATTCTATTCTGATTCTATTCTATTCATTTCTGATTTTATTCTATTCTATTCTATTCTATTCTATTCTATTCTATCTAGTGTTCCTTTAGAGACAGTTATTCCTCATGAAGATTTATGATGGTCATGTTCACACAGTATTGTTAACTAAAGTTAAGACCAGGGGTGGGATTCTACCAGTTCTGCCCAGTTTGGCCGAACTGGTAGCTCTGAAGATCATCTGGGAGTGAACCACTTTGCTCCAATGATCAGCTGTTGAGCCCACCCATTCACCCTAGCTCCATACTGACCTTTATTTCCTGTTTTGACACTCAGCTGCATCACGCGGCACAGTGGATTGTCATGCATCAGCTGTTGAAGAGACAGGGAGAGTACAGGAGTGCAGGAGAAGGTCAGGAGAAAAGCCCCTGCGCGCGCAAAGCACGCCCACCAAGCCATGCCCACTGAACCAGTGGTAAACCAATTTGAATCCCACCACTGGTTGAGACGTAACGTACAATGCGTTGGTCGGTTGTGGTTGTCGTCTTTATCCTGAACTGACTTGGTTGTGTATCTGTGGCTGTGTGAACTGTATGAAACTTAAATCTTTTGGTTAGCTTAGGATCCAGTGTATTCTATGAACAGAAAACGTGGGTTAAGACAGTCACCAAGGTTTGGATATTGGGCAAATGAAGCCGTGATCACATTTTGGTTGTTTGGCAACTGGCTCACCTGATGTGACCTCAATTTGCAATGCTTTTGCCAATCTCTGGAATTTACTTCTGGTTTCTGGGATGGGAAATGGCTATTGGGGAAAAAGGATTTACTTAACCACCATGGTGTTTTCTTAATGACCATTGTAAAAAAAAAAAAGGTAACTTCAAATCCAGTCAATATGACACTTTGACTGACAACTGCCACAACCTATGACTTAAATTCTGGGCTCAATTATGTTTGTACATGAAGGATTAGTTGTACCCTGTTTTAATTGTGTAATTCGTAAGCTTGAGCAAGCCTATCCCTGTGGCCCTTCAGAGGGATTGCTTTTGAATGTAATATAGACTCTACGCTTGGGAATCATTGAATATTTCCCATTTTTTTCCATTCCCAGGTGCAAATCAGTGGGAAATTGTGCTCCCATATATCAGTGGTTTGCTGCTGAATTGCAGCAAAGCAGTGGAAAAGTTCAAGAGCTACAATAAGACGCATTTGGGTCTGCAGGCATTTTAAGAGATTATAGGTTGCCTATGTCTAGAGTCCATCTTCCAAACCATTGTGTCAAAAAAGAGATGCTCTTTCAAAAGGGATGCTCTGATAGTACTAATTGCTTGGTTTATTTTATTTTTTAAAAAAATCTATGTGTTCTCATTATATCAATTTCTTCTCTATCTACAATGTGCTTCTCCTCTACTTTTTAAGAATCTGAATGCAGGGAGCTGCACATATTGTTTATCCACAACCCTTGTGATCTTATATTTATATATATATCATATATGTATGATATATTTATATATAACATTACACTGTATATGAAGGGTCTTCATATTTATATATATATCATATATGTATGATATATTTATATATAATATTACACTGTATATGAAGGGTCTTCAAACTTGGCAAGTTTAAGACTTGTGGACTTCAACTCCCAGAATTCCTGAGCTAACATGATTGGAGGAGGAATTCTGGGAGTTGAAGTCCACAAGTCTTAAAGCTGTCAAGTTTGAAGACCCCTGCTGTATATGAATGATAATAAATAGAATGATGGACAAGGATAGCTGAACTGGACCAGATGTCAACCATCTCTTAGTTATTGATGTAGTATAACTGTTCTAGATCAGCGGCCCCCCAACTTTTTGGGCACCAGTGGCCGGTTCTGTGAAGAGAAGTTTTTCTGTAGACTAGAGGGGACATGGTTTCGCATGCTGCCTGCATCCCACAGATGGAGCTTCGCTTGTTTACGCGGCCTGGTTTCTGGCATGCAGTGGCCCAGTGCCGGTCCATAGGCAGGAATTGGGGCCCCCTGTTCTAGATGTTGGCAATCATATTGTATAGAGCAAAAAGCACAGAGGGGAAAATAAGATAAAGAGAAGTATCATGCCCCTGGTGGAGACTGACACTGAGGGAGAGGAGGCACAGCCGACAGGGAGTGGAAGTGTGGCTCCAGAGGTTGTGGAGGAGGCTGGGGAAGGGCAGAGGCCGGCTGAGCAGTCAGAGGAGGGCCCAGGCCCATCCTCTCTCCATCCTAGGACACTCAGGGAGGAGAGGATAAGGGAGAGACGTGGTCTACTCGGGAGGAGAGGGCCTTGATCCTCTTCATGGGCTGCAGGTGTGAGAACTGCGTAAGAGTTTGGACCTGCGTTCTGGCAAACGCTGGAGACAAAGCATGTTTTATTTTGGTTTGAGGTTATCTTGGTTGGTGTCCTTCCTGTGCCTTGTTATCTCCTTGAATTTGGTAAATACTTCTCCTGTTCCATTGTGGAAATTTCATCATTGTAGTTTGTTTGGTTTTTATTTTCACCTCTATCTGCTCATTAAATTCGGACTGTATTGCTTTCTTTTGAAGACTATTTTTGAGTATGTTTTATCTCCAACTGAGAATTATTGAACAGTGGGCCCAAGTTGGAGGCATTAAAGGACATTTATTTACGTTTTGGATTTTGTTACGTTTGTGTTACACTCTGGGTCATCAGAAGAGGTATGAAATTTCCTCTGGTCAGAGGTTTTAAGGATTTGAGTACATCTCAAACACCCAGGAAGCATGGGTTTTTATGTCTTGCTAAAGTTGCCTATTAAGGTAGAACTTAAATGAAGCCATGTCTCAGCATTCTAGATGTCATGTGGCCATTTGAGAAAACATTGGGTGTGCAGAATTTCATTTTCTTATTTTCTGTAGAAGCTTTAATTGTCAGACCTGCAAATTCGTCTTCCCATTCATATATCCGAATGCATCGGTGCCCTGAATGCAAATGAACTCCCCCGCCCTTTAATCAGGAATTGGTGGGACCACAGCTTTGTTTAATGGACATTTGTCTCAACTTTCTCCATCTCCCTTCCCCTCCCAAAAAGGACACATTAAGAAGATGGAAACCTTCTTGTTTGTATTTATCCAGAGATAGCAACTTGGCCACGAAGAGGTTTCCTAATTTTGATGCTTCTGAAGATGAAGCCCAAGTTCTAGAGTTGATGGAGGAGGAGGTAATGAGGAAGAGATATTGGCAAGGATGGGGGCATGTTTGTAAAAACAGTGTTGAGTGGGAAGCCATCCACACACCAGCAACTCCATTAAGCAAAGGTTGCAGTTCGATGTAAGAACGGTAACAGAGCTTATGCATTATCTCAGCTCCACTAAAATGAAAACAAATATAAGGGCACAAACAAAAGACTTCCAGCTTTGTGAAAAGATGAGGGAAAGAGGTGTGCGTTCATATGTACAGTTGGGGGGAGCAGGGAGAAAGTCAGAGAACATCGGGGCTTTTAAACAAATGCGTGCCGTTGAAAATCTTCCCTTCCCTGCGGCCATTGTTCTATTGTCTTTCAAAGGCCATTAAAATGAACAGCAGGTTGCGATGAAAATTTCATTAAGCTCGAGTTAAATCATTACGAGGGTGCCATATTCATACATTGGCTCTTTCCCCATTGAGGAAAAAAGAAAGAAAGAAAGAAAGAATAGAAAATGAGGAGGGGGATTTTATTCCACCTCCTCCCACCTCCTCACAGTTCGATAATAAAGGAAGTTGGAAAAAGTAAAGAAAAGAAAAAAGAAAAAAAAGATTGCACCTAAGAAGACACAAGTGGTGCACCTACTTTTGACATAAAGGGGAACTAATGATTTTTTAAAAAAAATGGTATGGGGGCTATTGACATTGTAAGATGTTTTGGCCTATTCCCCCCTCCCTTTTGTGGAAAATGACTAATTAAAAATTCACCCTCCTTTGGGAGGGGAGAAGGAAACAGTTGCTACTTTGAAAGGGTGTTTTGGAAAGGAGAAAGGCTGGGGGCTTTGTAGAAGCTAAACTGGTAATGAGGGCTTCTCAGATTTACTTCTTCTTGATCTCAAAGTCACCAACCCACCCAAGGGGGACGAAAGGGACAGATTCAGAAAAATGACAGCAAAATGACAGCCAAAGTTCATCTAGTCCTCAACGTACAACCAGTTTGGGTTCGCTTAATGATTGCAGCATTTGCTTAACAACTGCCAGAAAAAAGGTTGTAAAATTGGCTTGGTCATGTGACTGACCAGTTTTCTCTAGTGGTTAAAGCACCAGGCTAGAAGCCAGGAGACTATGAATTCTAGTTCCGCCTTAGATATGAAAACTAGTTGATGTCAACTCAAAAATATTTCTCTGGTCTTTTAGAGTTGCCAGCAGAAAGGGAATGGGGGAAGTAGTGCATTCCTTAAATATTTTCATAGATAATTTCTAGGCGGCCGAAGCTTCTGGCGCGCAAGATTATTACTGGAGAGCATGATTGATGACTCTTGGCTATGGATGTGTCCCATTGGAGAAAATTAATTATGATACGCCCAGAGGGTGGGGGAAAACCAGGGTCAAGGGTGAAATGAATGATGTGTCTCAGAGTCAGCTGCACCCAGGTAGCGCTGGCATGTTCACTCCTAATAAATCTTCTTTAAGCTGTCTGAAAGAACCAGCTACAAACTCATGATTTAAATGGAGGTGGCTCCCGGAGCCCTGACAGCTGAGTGATTCTGGGCCAATTACCAGGAGCTGTGAATTCTAGTCCCACTTCAGCATGAAAGCTGGCTGAGTAACTTTGGGCCAATCACCATAGTATAGTAGTACAGGAGGAGAGGAGAGTATAAATTTTATATCAAAATATATTTTATGGCATCATTCCATTAGTGGCAAGTCCTGCTATATATAGTGAAGCACTTTCCGGAAAGAGACAAAATTAGTATCAGAGCTTTGATATTAATTCAGTAAAGGAAATGAATGTGATCCTTTACAACATGAATAATTATACATTTAAGATCCCCAGAAGTTTTGTTTTTCTTTGCTGGAAAAGAGCAACACTTACCTCTTTTCTAGATTTGCAAATTGAGGAAAGAAACTTTTCTTTCCTCAATTTGCAAATCTAGCATGAAGCAAAATGCCAACTTACAGCTGCAGTCTTTGAAACAGTGGTTCAGAGAGAAATGAATATGGATTCCAGAACATTTGTTCATAATTTGTTTCTCTTTAATACCTACCTGTGGATATATAATTATTTTATGATGAGAGAGAGAAAAAAATAACAGCGAAGGCCCTGTGTTTACCATCTTTGGCTTATATGCATCGTTGTCATCTCTTTCAACTTAGAATCAGAATACCTAAAATTCTTGTTCTGTAGGGGGAAAAAAATTTCCCCGAGGGTGAAAAAGAGTCATACATTAAAAGAATTGTGTTGGATAAGAACACATGTCCATTGAAATGGGAGCTGCATGTAACCCCTAATGCCATCAAACTTTTTAATCACTGGGGTTTTTTTTGGTTAGGGAATCAAGAGGTCTACTTCTCCCATAAGCCATCAGCCTTCCAAAGGAGATCATTAATGGACACGACAAGAGAACAGCCTTTGAAATCGCTCTTCTCTGTTTTCCTTTTTTTCCCCCCTAAAGCTCATCTGATATACAGAAGATGAAGGGGAAAAAGGAGGAAGGGAAAAAAAATAAGTGATCAGAACCGGAGGAAAAGCCTTAGGATAGTCTAATTGGCTAAGATTTGAGTCCTGTTTGTTTGCTTCCTCACCAGATTCTTTGACAACATCTACGCTAGAAAGACTTTCTAATGTGTTTTGACTGAAGGGCAAGCAAGGGTACTTTGCAGTTAAGAGCTTTTAAAGTTTTATTGTCCTCACAATCTACCCCCCTGCCCACTGCGGGAAGGTTGCATTCAGTGCTTTATGGAAACATGCTTTTCAGTGTGTGTGTGTGTGTGTGTGTGTCCACACTAAGATGCATCTTGTAATATATGCCACTATGCCATATATGGGCACACCTATCAGGCATGAAAGACCAGGATCACAAATGAAGATCCAATTAAAATGATTGATTACTAAACAACTTATGCACAGGAATCTTCTCAACTAATGGTTGGCACCTGCTAGAAAAGGTCAGTGCAATTTAAGGGAGATAGGACTTAGTTCACTTGTGGCTACATAGGGATTCTAGGCTGCTCCCTCTTTTAACTCCACCTCCAGGTTCTGCCACTCTTTCTCCCACAACATGTCTTTCAAAAACCCTGCCATACTGAATTATTTGCACAAACGTGCAACTTGATATAGAAGAATTGGAGCAGGGGAGATTTTTTTTAAAAGGAGAATGCAATTTGTGAAACAGGGTTGTGTGAAAGGGAGCTGTGGAGGCAGAAATTGTTATCAAGAATGTTAGTGCATACTTTAACATTTTGCCTGCTTCACCTTCCAACAAAATGTGGAGTTTCTTGCCCCTTTCAAGCATTCTCTCCACAAAAATCACCTGCTACTAATTTAATAGTGATTGTAAAAATATATATATTCCTATGAGTGAATCCCCTACTTTTTGTGATATTTATTTAGAAGGCTATCCAAATCTGTCTTGATGTATATGAGTGTTACATGATCTTTGAGCATTGTATATAAAACTGTTTTTCAAACTTGGCAACTTTATGTGTGGACTTCAACTCCCAGAATTCCACAGTACTCAAAGGATCACTTACTTGTAGGCTCTGCTTTAAGACAGGGGAGTCCAACCTTGGCAAATTTAAGGCCTGCCACTGCAACAATTTAGCGTGAAAATTCTGGTCCCAATTGCAGATGTAACTGATGGATTACCTGTAAATCCACATATTTATTTCTTTATCTCTTTGATCAGTGGTGGGATTCAATTTTTTTTACTACTGGTTCTATAAAGAAGAAGCCAACATTGAAGACAAAATGAACAACAATTATTTAAGCGGGGGGGAAGGAATTAGAATTAAAAATTTGTGGTCTGATGGGATGATAAAAGGAGAATGGTTCGAAAATGGATAAAGGGAGAGGGAAAAAGTAGAAAAAAGAAGGGCAAAAGAAAAATCAAAAGAGAGAGAGAGAAAAGTTTAATAACTGGAATGAGAAATGGAGGGGAATAAGAATGGGAAAAAAGGGAATTAAGAGAAAGGACCAGAAAACAAAGAGAATAGGAAACAAACAAGGATGAAAAGAAAGTACATTGTGCAAAGAGTGAGAGATAATGGGTGGAAAAAAAAAGGATAAGGAAGGACATTCCGCAAGGTAATATGTTGTGAAGTATAAGAATATATTGAAAATAGTATTTTGTAATGTATAGATGATTCATAAGGTGTTTGAGAAAATATAATGTGGAATCTGAGAAAAAACATATATATTTGTGTTATATACTAGATAGGGAAATTGATATTAAGGTAGAATGAAGGTGGTTAGCTCAAATTATTAACCAGAGGGGACAATTATATTTACAGATAAGGATTGATAAAATGACAAATGTGACAGAAAAAAGTAATATGAGAAATGACAACAGAAATTAGATGAGAATTTTAGATAACATTGTAAAATAAGATATGAGAATTATTAATATAACATGAATTGGAATTGGATAAGATAAGCTTAGCATTTAGCAATAATAAGGATGATGCAATATGAAACTAAACAAATATAATGAACAGGTAACTATGGTCATGTTTGTATTGAGATGTGAAACCTGGAACCACACTGCTTGCCAAATGAGAATTTTTTTTATTTTAAAAAATAAAATAAAAGCAGGGAGAAAATTGAATAATGGAATTACTACGTGTGTTTAACTGATGTGGTGGTAGGCATTTGGAGAGAGTTTTGAAAGGTTGAAAATAAGCATTGAAGGATTATGAATTAATGTGAAATATTATGCATTGAGAGATGTGATTGATATTATTAATTTTGCCCATACTAAAATGTATGATATATTGATGCCACACTATTAATGTATTGTTGTGCATATGCAGATCGAAATTAAAAAAAATTGAAAAAAAAAGAAATATTTCAAACACAAAAAGTCTCCAAACACCAGCTAAGATAGTCCAAACATACACAAGGCTTGAGTGCAAAAAACTTCTTTGCTTCCTGCAAAGAACTCCGGATTCTCAGCTGGCTTTTATCTCTTAAGGGAGGGGGCATTACCTTGCAGCCTTACTCCTGAATCGCCCGTGCTGCTGCAGCTGCTCTTTTCTTCGAGCAGCCCTGCCCGCATGCGCACTGGGCACAGGCTCCTCGGGGGCCTCTGCATCACTGCTGCCAGCCTCCACAATCTCCGAAGGCAGCACTCCATTCCCTGATGGTCCTGGCCCCATCCCTGCATCACACGCAGGCCCCTCATCTGAGTCCTCGCTCTCCAAGACCTCAGCCATCCGCACCTGCTGCCGGCGAACCACAACAGCTGTAAAGCATTATGGAGTGGAAGATAAGTGTTGTTGTTATTGCTATTAGCAGGGGTATCAAACTCAAGTTCATTGAGGGCCATATCAGGGTTGTGTTTGACTTCAAGGGGCCGGAGTGGGTGTAACCAGGTGGGGTGGCAAGCTCGACATCACTTGTGTTGGGGCTCCTGTGGCAGCCCGAGTGCTCTGCCAGCGAAAATGGGCTCCCGAGCTTCATTTCCAGCTGTGACGGCTTCCTGAAACCCTCTGCCAGCGAAAACAGAGCCCTCCCGAGCTCTGTTTTCACTGGCAGAGGCTGGTCCCTCGCTGTTCCCAAGGTGGACCCATGGGCCAGGTCTAAGCACCTCGTGACCTGGATCCGGCCCAGAGGGCCTTGAGTTTGACACCCCTGCTATTAGCATTTGGCACTGCATATTTGCTCAAAGTATTCAGCATACTATTCTTCAATGGGAAAACCAGTTTGGTGTAGTGCTTAATACATCAGGTTAGACCCAAGAGATTATGAGTTCTAGTTCTTAGACACAAAGCCAGCTGGATGACCTTGGGCCAGTCTCTTTCTCAGCCCTAGGAAGCAGACAACAGCAAACCGTTTCCATTATCTTGCCAAGAAAACTGCGGGGACATGTCTAAGCAGTTGCCAGGAGTCAAAGGCTGCCTCGAAGGCACAATGACACACACGAAACCCTTTGGTCCACCTCTCGTAGGAGAGGGAAAACATTTTTCCAACCTTCCCTTTGAAATTATGTCAGTAATACAAGGGTCTTCAAACTTGGCAAGTTTAAGACTTGTGGACTTCAACTCCCAGAATTCCTGAGCTAACATGGCTGGAGGAGGAATTCTGGGAGTTGAAGTCCACAAGTCTTAAAGCTGTCAAGTTTGAAGACCCTTACAGTAATAGATGGGACTTACCTGTCAATAGATGGGATGATGAGCCACAGTTGGTGGAGCTTCTTGTTCTGAAAAACTTTCCCCTACCTATCTCATTCCATCTCCATATATATCAGTCCAGGCGAATGTGCTTTTGTTAAAAATCTGAATTGTTTGCCGAGGAATTTTGAAATTGGACTGAGTATTGTAACAATCTGTAACAAAGGTGAACACACTTTATAGTCTACTGTGGTCTAAATCAGGGGTCTCCAACCTTGACAACTTTAAGCCTGGTCTAAATTGCATGGGTTGGCCGGGAGAGCAAAGCCTAGTGTGATTCTGTTGATACATGGAAGTTCCTGTTCAAGATCTTAGAATCAGGATTAATTCTCCAATTCTATAGGAAATATCTAAAAAGTACCCCTTCCTCAGCCTTTTCCACCTAAAGGCCTTTGCCTTTTCTAAAATCCCAGCCCCTAAGGCGAGCTCCGTAGGCCCATTTTGCATTGAGTGTCTTCCAAGGTTGCCTTGCGAGCATTGTTGACCCAGCATATTAATGCACCAATATATACCGCAGATGGTGCCCGTCTCCCCGCCTCTCCTCGCTGCGGCATTTAGAGGATGGTGTTTATGCAGGAATTAAGAGCCAGCCACCTGATTCCCCAGCATCTTGTCCTGCCTGTTTTAAAATTGAGAAGCCCAGTGAATAGGGACTCTCTAATCTGGCTGATGTTCATCCGAGGTCTCTCTCTTGGCACTCGCCTGCAAACGCAAGCCTCTCCTTCTTCCCTCTTCCACCCCAGGCAGTTGTCATGACTGTGCATATTAAAATTAATCAGACCTCCTAGGCCTGGGTAGCTGTGTGTCTTCGACATGACAAAGTGGATATCAAGCGCTTGCCCTAATTAAGAAGCCCTGCTTGGCTTAGCTGCGGTGGGTGCTTGGACTCTTCCGCTCTTAATAGGAGAGGCGGATGGAGGCGGCACGGACAGCACTCCAGTGAGAGGAGGGTGCCCTTCAAAGTTTTCCTCGCCACCTGTGCCCCGCATGCTTGGACTGGAGAGGCTCCTTGGGTTCTCTCCAAGCTGCCCTGTTGGAGGAGGGAACAGGCTTCAGGAAATTAAGAGTCCAACAAGTGCGAGCAGTGAGAAGTCAAGGCCAAGAGCTCCAAAGAGTCTTTGGCTCGTCTTCTTGGAAGTTGATTAAGCCACAGCAAGTCATCCAACGCAAATGGCTCCGGAGATGGGTCAAATCCAGTTAGGCTGCTGTGCTCCTTTATCCTAAGTGCCTAACTACTTTTAATCTTCTTTGGCATCCTTCAATCTCAAGAGACGATGGTACTGTACTCTGAAAAGAGATCCTAAAACAGCATCTAGTGTGGCTAAAAAGGCCAATTCAAGAGTGGCAATCCCTTCCACATTGAGGACAGATGCAGTCTGTCCCCTGTCCAGCCCCCAGATTTCACTGGTTCCAGGACTGTCACTTTGCCTCAGCCTCCCGAACGAGGGTCTCTTCTTCGAATTGGAGTAGGCCATGCTGCGTCTTTAGTCTCCAAGCTGAACGATCAGAGGTCAAGGTTTCCCAGCTGTTGATGTCCATTCCCAAGGCCTTTAGGTCCCTCTTGCAGGTATCCTTATATCGCAGCCGTGGTCTCCCTCTAGGGCAAAGGTCTTCAAACTTGGCCAGTTTAAGACTTGTGGACTTCAACTCCCAGAATTCCTGAGCTAACATGACTGGAGGAGGAATTCTGGGATTTGAAGTCCACAAGTCTTAAATCTGTCAAGTTTGAAGATCCCTGATCTAGAGTGCTTTCCCTGCACTAATTCCCCATACAGGAGGTCTTTCAGAATCCCACCATCAGCCATCCTCATGACATGCCCAAGCCAGCATAGACATCGCTGTTAACCCAGGGGTGGGATTCTACCGGTTCGGCCTGGTTCTATAGAACCAGTAGCTCCGAAGAGCAGTTGACACCAAACCGGTTCGCTGCAATGATCTTCTGGTCATCTGTTTCTTCCTCAGCTGCTTTGCATGGCACAGCTGAGTGCCACTCGTCAGCTGGAGAAGGTGAATGTTTGCCGGACCTGGTAATTTGTAAGTAGTGCACATGCGTGTTTGGTGTGCATGCGCACGAAGCAAACTGGTTGTTATGCTGGTAGGATCCCACCCCGTGTTAACCTAAGAGCAAATGGTTCACATCCTGTAGGGATTTTTTTTTAATGAGCAACAAAGGCAGGTTCCCACATGCACACACTCAAAAAACAACAACAACCTATGGATCTTGTGCTTGGCTTTGAGGCATAGGCAGGGCCTCCTTGGGGTGCTGTCGGCTAGACAGTGTCGGCTGGCAACCCCCGGGGTAGGGCCTTCTCTGTGGGAGCCCCCACCCTGTGGAATCAGTTGCCCTTGGGGCTCCGGTTGGCCCCTGACCTCCGTTCCTTCTGTCACGACCTGAAGACGTGGTTTTTTCAGCAGGCCAGCCTGGACTGAGGTGGGGTGGGTTTTTAAAATTCGTTTTAATATCTAGTTTTATCTGTTTTAAATTTTGTTTGGCTTGGTTTTAATTCAATTTTAGTAATTTAAACTTTTGTATTGTATAATTTTATGATGTGAGCCGCCTTGAGTCCTTTGGGAGATAGGGCGGCATACAAGTCCAAACATTAAATTAAATTAAATTAAATTGATTACTCAAGGTCTAATAACTATCTGGGGATGGTTTGAGAATGAGGAGCTTGCAATCTGATTTTCTTTCCCTTCCATTTTGAAAGGTTGGTTAACGTTTCCTGTTCTGTCCTTACTTATTACTAACTCTTTCTCAGTGGCTTTTGCATCCCCAAGCACCAATTTGGTCTAGTGGTTAAGGCATCAGGTTAGAAAGTGGGAGAGTGGGAGTTCTAGTCCTGCCTTAGGCACGAAAGCCAGCTGGGTGACTGGGGTAATCATCTCTCCTGCAGGCATCCAAACTCATCTCAAATCATCTCACCAGGATATTATTGTAGGGAAAATAGGAGGAAGAAGGAATAGTATATATGTTCTCCACTCTGAGTTATTTGTAAAAGGAAGGAAGGAAGGAAGGAAGGAAGGAAGGAAGGAAGGAAGGAAGGAAGGAAGGAAGGAAGGAAAGGAAGGAAGGAAGGAATTAACCTTGTCAGAAAGGGGAAGATGATCATCAGAGAATGATAATTCCTTGAATATTTCAATAACTGATCTTTCCTCAGATTATAAGCAATAAGGAGGAGAATGTTTTTGGAGGTAAGAACAAAAATGGGAGTAGACTTCATTTTCCTTCTGTTTGGACTTCTTGAGCTCTTCTGTTCATTACTTGAAAGGGTGAAGAATCAAAGCTTTATAACATCTTCATCAGACAAATCTAAGTGGTTTGTGGTCAGTGGGTGAGGTTCTCTTAAACCACTGTTTGATTTGACCCCTTGGAAAGTACCAAGTTTGTAGTAACTAGGCACTGATACACAGAATGTTTTGCCTTTGCTGACGTATTCACACATTCCAGTTACCTGAGATTAAATCTTTATGGTGAACCAATTCCCAGGTCATCCTCAACTTACGACCACATTTGAGCCCAAACTCTCTGTTGCTCAATGGGATATTTGTTAACTGAGCTTTGCCCCGTTTTTCAACCTCTCTTGCCAAGGTTGTTAAGTGAATCTCTGCAGTTGCTAAGCTAGTAAGATGGTTGTTAAGTGAATCTGGCTTCCCCATTGACTTTGCTCGACAGAAGGTCGCAAAAGAGGATCGCATGACCCTGGGACGTTGCAACCATCATAAATACGAGCCAGTTGCCAAGACTCTGATCCCATGATCCCATGGGGATGCTGCAATGGTCGTAAGTGTGAAAAATGGTCATAAGCCACTTTTTTCCATGCCATAACTTTAAATGGTCACTAAATGAACTGTTGTACGTAGAGGACTACCTGTCTTCAGTGATCCTTTGTGAGAACAAGCCTTCCACAGTCTCAAAGGTGCTTTTTCAAAAGGCAGCTGGATGGAGTTTTTTTTCCCTTGAGGAAGAATTGTTATATAATACGTACGAATATATGCATAATGGTGGAGGGATGGTTTTTAAAGGTTTTATAGTGTTCATATTTGGACTTATAATTTAATTTAATTGTTTTTTAACTATTTATTGTCTCATGTTTTAGTTGTAAGCTGCCCCGAGTCTTCGGAGATGGGGCGGCATATAAGTTCAAATAAATAAATAAATAAATAAATAAATAAATAATAAATAAATAAATAAATAATTTTGTATTTATTTATTTATTTTGTCATGTTTGTGTAGTATATATTGGAGGTGGTAACTCTTCAAGAACTGTATGCAATGAAATTTCATTGTAATATATGCCGATTAGTATACAATTAAAGTGACAATTAGGGACGTGGTGGCTCAGTGGCTAAGACACTGAGCTTGTCGATCAGAAAGGTCGGCAGTTCAGCGGTTCAAATCCCTAGCGTTGTGTAACGGAGCGAGCTCCCGCTACTTGTCCCAGCTTCTGCCAACCTAGCAGTTCGAAAGCACGAAAAAAAAAATGCAAGTAGAAAAATAGGGACCATTTTGGTGGGAAGGTAACAGCGTTCCGTGCACCTTCGGCGTTTAGTCATGCCGGCCACATGACCACGGAGACGTCTTCGGACAGCGCTGGCTCTCCGGCTTTGTAATGGAGATGAGCACCGCCCCCTAGAGCTGGAAATGACTACCACGTATGTGTGAGGGGAACCTTTACCTTTAAGTCTAAGAACAAAACATTTCAATTCTCATCCAAGAGGCTTCGTCAGTTGTGAGGGCGGATGTATGTGTGTTTGTGTGTGTGTGTGTGTGTGTGTTTCTTCATCACAACTAATGAAGCTTCTTGGGTGAGAAGCAAAATATTTCATTCTTCTTCCTCAAGGGAAAAAAAAAAGAAAGAAAGAAAAAAAGTCCAGTTGCCTTTTGAAAAAGCACCTCTGAGACAAAACTATGAATTGGATGGCGGAGAATCTCCACAGACAAGCCTTCTACGGGTGAACAATTCCCTCTTGCTTGCCAATTCCTCCTGTTCAACTGAACGGAGCAGTCAATTTCATCTAAACAACTTCATCTTCAAAACTCATGGAGGACTCTTGGAGGAGATAAATGAGCATATATATGTTTTTAATGTGTGGAAGCCTAGAAATGTGCAGACAAGGTAAATTTTTTCTAAGAGCACCGACTTCTTCAGATTAACATAATTTCTTCTTTGGATTTTGGACAGCTCAGTACAACGTGTGTCCCCTTCAACCAATAGTTCAAAGCGTCCTTTAAGATTATCCAGCATTAATTCAAAATTAATGGGGGGCATTATGAAGAATCTGGCAGGGACGTCTTGATCTACTCTTGTCCTGTCTACCTGACTGGCTGAAGCTCTCTAGGATTTCTGACAAGAAGCATTTCCCGCCCCCCCCATCCATTTAACATGAACTCCTCTGACAGGAGATCTAAGGAATCACATTTATCAGTAGGATGCAAAGCATGTGCTCTTCCATTAAGCCAGGGGATCATCCGGTGTCCGCTGAATGTATTGTTCAGAGATGTCTTTTCCTTCTGTAAAACCAATTCAGATTTTCTTCAGGGTAGCAATTGTCCCTAAGAGCAGCCACCTAAGGCCATTTTTTTTTGCATCTTTGAATTTTGCACTGATTCAGAATAATGCTCTGAGTTGATTATATGAAGTCAAATATCTCCAGAGGTGGGCTTCAAAAATTTTAGCAAGGGGTTCTCTGTCCGATTGCTGGGTGGGCGTGGCCATGGTGGGTGTGGTCTAGCCGGCCTCCTGCACCATGGTGGTGGGGGGCATTTTTGCCCTCCCCGGGCTCTGGTGGATTTCTTTGAGCCTCCAGAAGGGTTAGCCCAGATGTGGTATTCAACAGGTTCTGGCCAATTCTGGAGAACCGGTAGCGGAAATTTGAGCAGTTCGGAGAACTGGCAAATGCCACCTCCGACGGAGATTTTACAGTATCCTTCCCCTGCCACGCCCACCAAGCCACGCCCACAGAACCTGTAGTAAAAAAAATTTGAATCCCACCACTGCTCTAGCCAGATTTTCAAAGCTTAAAGAATATTTATTAGGAGTAAACATACTGGTGCTGCCTGGGTGTAGCCGACTCTTGAGACACATCATTCATCGTCACTCTTAACCCTGGTTTCCCCCCAACCCCCTGAGTGTATCATAATTCATATTCTCCAATGGGACACATCATAGCCAAGAGTCATCAATCATATTCTCCAGTTAGAATTTTGCCCGGCAGAAACTTCGGTCTCCTGGAAACTATCTATGAAAACATTTATGGAATGCAGTTTCGGTTTTGCAAGCTACTGCACTACTTCCCCCTCCCTTTCTGTTGGCAACTCTAAAAAGACCAGAGAAATATTTTATGAGTTGACACCTGGGATCCAGAGACTCTCTAGAAGCTGGAAATGGGCCAATATTGGGCTTTCCTGAACTTCCGGGAGGCCCATTTTTCACCTTCCCTGAGCCTCCGCATGACCTGCACTTACCTGCATCCAAAATGGGCTGCATGGGGATCCTGGGAGGGGTGGGGCAGGGTGGAATGGGAGGGCCAACCAGGAGTGGGATTTGGGGGTTCTCTGAACTGCACAGAATCTTAGCTAGGGACTCTCCTGAACCCCTGCAAACCCCAGCAGCCCAGCCCTGAATATCTCCTATAAGAAGTTTCCATCATCCCAAATTCCCAGCACCTGAATGAATGCAAAATAAAGGAGAATATTTATAGCTCAGGAGTGAAATGAAGGCTCTTTGCTGCTCTATGAGCCTGGTTGTTTTCTTGCATTTCATTGCCCAACTAGGTAACATCATCAGCTCTGTACTAGAATGTAGATTATATGAATATGAAAGCTAGGCAGGATAAAAAGGCTGTAGTACATCACAGAAAGCATATCTATTGATTTGTCTTCCCATCCATCCACCCATCTTGACATTATACAAATATAATAATAAATCCTACCCATTTATATTTCTGGCTTCAGTTTAGTGAGACAAATACAACATCTGGAGAATCCCAGATTGCATATTTTGGCAACTCCTTCTAGCACTACAGTCTGCTGGATCATGAGGTCCATAAAAAGCAAAAATACAGATTTTGTTGTTTCGATGTCATATGAACCAAAATAACTTCTTCTGAATTTCTTTTCCTTCCTTCCTTCCTTCCTTCCTTCCTTCCTTCCTTCCTTCTTCCTCCCTCCTTCCTTCTTTCTCTCTCTCTCTCTTTCTTTCTTTCCCTCCCTCCCTCCCTATATTTCCTTCCTTTTTTTCTTTTTCTTTTGTCTTTCTCTCTCTCTTTCTCTCCCTTTCTTTTTCCCTCCCCCTCTCTCCTTCCTTCCTTCCTTCCTTCCTTCCTTCCTTCCTTCCTTCCTTCCTTCCTTCCTTCCTTTCTTTCTTTCTTGTTGAAGTTTTAAACATTTGTAGGAGTTTCTTCTTGCTTCAAAAAGCAAAACAAGGAACTAGAGGGAACAAGGAGGGGATGGGATATTGGCTGAATGTCATTTTTGCATGTTCCCATTGGCTGGGTGGAATCCATATTAATTAGTTTGTGGAAAAGAAATTGAGGATGCTTGTTGGATGCTGCTCAGGGCCAACGAAGTCCTGCTTATGGAATGGGGAAAATGAACCAACAACCACTTAAAAGAAACTTCAGCTTGCAGTCTCCAGATTAAAACTACATTTAACCAGTAGCCTAATTCTGTACAGGTTACACTCAATTTACCACCATGGCTGAGCCCCAAATTTCCATCGTTAAGCAAGGTGGTTGTTTTGCCCCATTTTATGATTTTTCCCCACAGTTATTAAGCGAATCATTGCAGTTGTTAAGTGAATCATGCAGTCAATGTGAATCTGGCTTCCCCTATTGACTTTGCTTGTCAGGAACCAGCTGGAGAGATTACAAATGAAGATCATGTGATCCCGGGATGGAGCAACCATCATAAATACTTTCCTGTAGCCAAGCCCCCAAATTTTCATTGTGAACCTGGGAATCATAGGTGTGAAAACTGGTCATAGGTCACTTTTTTCAGGGCCGTTGTCACTTCAAATGGTCACTAAACAAATGGTTGTAAGTGGAGGACTAGCAGACCTTGAGAAGTGTTCCTCTTTCCCTACTTTCTGTGCCATCCAGCCTGATGGAAACTTCCACAGAACTCAGTAGCTTATAGAATAGAATAGAATAGAATAGAATAGAATAGAATAGAATAGAATAGAATAGAATTTGTTATTGGCCAAGTGTGATTGGACTACAAGGAATTTGTCTTGGAGCAAATGCTTTCAGTGTACATAAAAGAAAAGATACATTTGTCAAGAATCATCAGGTACAACAGTTAATGATAGTCATAGGTACAATAAGCAATCAAATCATACCAGGAAAAAGTCAATATAAATCGTAAGGATACAAGCGGCAAAGTTACAGTCATACAGTCACAAGTGGGAGGGGATGGGTGATAGGGAGTGATGAGAAGGTTATTAGTAACAGTAGTGCAGACTTTGTAAATAGTTGGACAGTGTTGAGGAATTATTTGTTTAGGGGAGTGTTGGCTTTTGGGGAAAAACTGTCCTTGTGTCTAGTTGTTCTGGTGTGCCCTATAGTGTCGTTTTGAGGGAAGGAATTGAAACAGTTTATGTCCAGGATGTGAGGGGTCTGTAAATATGACTGGATGACATCCCAGCTGGTCATAGCTGAAGGATATCCCAACTATGAACATCGTAGCTTTAATCCAGGAACCCCAAAGGTGCCTTTTGAAGGTGCTCAGAGCTGAAGAAGCTTTTTGGATGTGAAGTGAAATGTCTTAAAAACCAGAAAGTCCAGTTCCCTCTTGAAAAAACACCTTTGGGACAACCATGACCTGGATGACTGAGAATCTCCATAGACTGACTGACTGACTGACTGACTTTATTTATTTATTTGACTTTATTCATTCATTCATTCATTCATTCATTCATTCATTCATTCATTCATTTATGCATTTGATAATGTATATAAGTATAAACATGATTATTAATACATGAAATGGATACGAATAAAAGGGAGCATTAAGACAGGGGCGGTAGGCAGGTTGGTGCGCTTATGCACGCCCCTTTACAGACCTCTTAGGAATGGGGTGAGGTCAACAGTAGACAGTCTGAGTTTAAAGTGTTTGGGGTTTGGGGAAGAAATCACAGAGTCAGGTAGTTCATTCCAGGCACTGACCACTCTGTTGCTGAAGTCGTATTTCCTGCAATCAAGTTTGGTGCAGTTTACCCTGAGTTTGTATCTGTTGTGTGCTCATGTATGGTTGAGGTTGAAGCTGAAGTAGTCATTGATGGGTAGGACATTGTAATGGATAATTTTATGTACTACGCTTAGGTCAGACAGAAGGCAGCGTAGTTCTAGGTTGTCTAAGCCTAAAATTTCAAGTCTGGAGGCATAGGGTATTCTGTTGCGAGTAGAGGAGTGGAGGACTCTTCTTGTGAAATATCTCTGGACTCTCTCGATTGTATTATTTATTTATTTATTTATTTGATTTATATCCCGCCTCATTAATGTCCGATATGCAGTGCGGATGCCAGACAGATGAGCTGTACTCAAGAATTGGTCTGGCAAATGTTTTGTATGCTCTAGTTAGTAGTTTTTTTTAATGCTTTAGTCCAGTAGTCCCCCTCTTAATTTTCCTAAGTGATCATCCATTCATTGACAGCTCCGTGCATTTGAGCCAGGGCCTTGCATAAAACATGGGCTGTCTGGATCAAAGCGGAACTGGCACCTTCCATTTCAGGCATGAAACTATTTGTTGTTTTAATATCTTAGCACAAAAACCATCAAGTAGGAATTCCCCCCCCCCTTTTTTTTAAGAGAAAGAGACAGAGGGTGAAACAAGGAAAAGGAAGTTCTTCGCATTACACTTTCATCCTGCCCATTATTTGTCTTGTTTACCAAGGCCCTATTCAATATTTGGTTCAGAGAAATCGTTTGCATGTTTCTGAGAGCCAGAGGCTAATTTTCGTCAGCCGACATCCTCTTGCATTTGTTTTGGAATAATAATAATAATAATAATAATAATAATAATAATAATAATAATACACAAAAAACAACAGTGTACACAGCAAACGAGATGACTATGCTGGGTTTCGTATCACAAGTCACTAGTCGAACACTTCCGAAGCATTTAGGACTGTGTGATGTATCGGCGGATAATGCGAGCAGATCCCAGTAAGTGGGCTTCTGCAGCTGACCAATGGTGATTTTGTCAGCACCAATTGTTTTCAAGTGCTTGCCTAGGTCTTTAGGCACAGCACCCAGTGTGCCGAGTACCACTGGAACTATTATTATTATTATTTATTATTATTATTATTATTATTATTAACCCCGTAACACAAACAGAAGTTTTCTCTCTGTTCATTTTCCCCCTTGCTTCTTCCTTCACGGCCTTTCCCTTTGTTGCTATCCGTCTCTTCATCAGGGTTGATTTGTCACATGTACATATTTATGACATGCTAACGACAATTCTCCCCTTTGTCACATAAAATAGAATCGGAGGGATCTAATGGAGAAAGGTTAACTGTGCAATGTGGCTGGGGCAGGGTTGCACGGCTGCAGAGAATTTTTTGTATTTATTTTTTGCATTTTCATTAGGTTCGCATACCGGTTTCTTCCCCTTCTCCTCCCCCCAGTTTGTTCTATTTAATCAGAGAGGGAAAAGCAGCGGCTGCTAGAAGGAAAAACAGTGCTGGTGTGTGTGTGTGTGCGGGGGAGAAAACCCTCTCTGCCTCCTTCTAAATAATGTGCTGTTAGCACTTGTGTGGCAGGCACGGCGCACGGCTTCCTGAAATGTTTAGCCTTGATTTAATTCGTATTTAAAGTCTCCCCTCCCAGTGCATTAATATAATGTCAGTGTAGAATGCATCGCGCGCCATAATTACTGAAGAGAGCAATAGTTGGGGAAAACAGACGGTAATTGAACACATGGCTGTTTATTACAACAGGACAGTGCTCCTACCCTTGTATTTAGGGCATTAATAGGGAAGAATTGATTTGTTGTTTTAAGATGAATTCAATCGCGGTTACTTAGGCCTTTGTTTGCTGTGGCCAAGTTATGCTTTGTTTATATAATGTGCCAGAGAGGTTTTATCCACCACAATGCGATATTAGTCATGTAGAGGACTTGAGTGCAGAAAGCCTTTTATGTGAACAAAAGAGATTTTTCATTGGGTGGGGTTCTATTTATCTTCCTTTCCACTTTTGTTACCATCTAATCTGAGGCATACCTTTCTTTCTCCCCCTACACAGCTCACCTTCCCCAACCATTTATATATATATATATATATATATATATATATATACATACATACATACATACATACATACATACATACATACATATAAACCCAACTCTGCAAAGGTTCAAATCTTGCTTTCACCCAACCACTCCTATAACCCTCCACCCCCTCTATTTTTTCTGCCTGCAGAATGAAAATTTGAGTGACGTGGAGCAAGGTGGAGTAAACACAAACCACTTAGGCGCTCGGCATGAAAAAGGAAGTGAAGGGGAGTCAAGCCCAACCCTGTTTCAGACCAGACAAGAATGGCAGCTGGGGTGGGGTGGGGGTGTGTGTGATTAAGTCTAAAGAAAACAAAGCCAGGCATGATTCTGGAAATTCAAGTCTCCAAGCAACCAAGCAACCAACTTTTGCCATGCTTAAGAAAGTGTCATGTGATGTAGGAGAAGAGCCGATAGAACTGGGGGCAGTGGAGTTAAGCCAACCATTAGTTTAGAGTCCTTGCTTTACCACAAGAGATCCAAATCTAGACCTCCTTGAATTCCAGTCGCCCTTACCTAGCGCCAATTTATTGTTGTCCAGATTCTTGTGTACAGACGATTAATCTGCAGTAGCTCAGATTAGTAGAGATCTGATCCAGCACTATGAGCTTACATAAGATTTGGAATCAAAGAGAAAGAAGACTGAATATTTTTTTTAATTTGGCACAAATGGTATGATTGGATAACGAATAGAAATAAGATGTAAAAATTAATTTGTAAGAGGCCTCAAGAAAATGAATGATAGATACGTAGAATATATAAGAATATAAGAATATAATTATGGATAAAGATGTTAATTAGTGATTGATAAATGAATTTGTGTTAAGGTTTATAAGAAAAAAATTTGTATAGATGTCAAAAATGAGAGAGGGGGGAGAGAGATTTGGAATCATAAGCTAACCAACTGATCTGAGTTCATATGGCAAGCTAAATCAGGATCAGAACTACACAATTGATAGTATGTCATACCAATGCATCTCTGAGGTTTGTATTGGACGGGGTTAAGTTGATTATGTCAATACAGTTTCTATGACATAAGAATTTTTTTTAAGACATAAGAGCCATGGTGGTGTAATGGTTAGAGTGCAGTATTGCTGGCTAACTCTGCATGTCATTTAATCCTGACCAGTTCATTGACTAGCCTTCCATTTCAAAGTCAGCTTATTGCCCCAACAATCTTGGGTCCTCAATTTACCTACCCCGAGAGGATGGAAGGCTGAGTCAACCTTGAGCCTGGTGGGATTCAAGCCTACAGCAGTTGTAGGCAGCTGGAACTTAAGTGCAGGCAATTAACAGCCTGAGCCACCCAAGGCCCTAAAGAATATGACATATTTTTTAAGACATAAGAGCCATGGTGGTGCAATGGTTAGAGTGCAGTATTGCTGGCTAACTCTGCACGCTGTCAAGAGTTTAATCCTGACCAGTTCAAGATTGACTCAGCCTTCCATCCTTCCAAGGTCGGTGAAATGAGGACCCAGATCATTGGGTGCAATGGGCTGACTCTGTAAGCTGCTCAAAGAGAGGGCTGCGAAGCACTATGAAGCGGTATATAAGTCTAAGCGCTATTGCTATTACATCTCCTGGATTCCTTCTATTTTCCTCTTCCTCTCTCTTAAAAAGAGCCAAATATTGAAGGAGTTATGTTTGCTAGCAATCCCCAAAACACTAACAGTTATGAAATAATGCCACAAACAAACAAACAAACCCCTTGTGCTACATAAAGAAAGATTTCTTTTTTAAAAAAAAAAAGATGCTTAATTGATTCATACTGCAGATGGTAGCAAAAAAAAAAAAACTTCTTGGTTGTCTTGGTTAACAGGTGGAGAGGATACCAGAAACCCTTTTCAAAGGGAGGGAGGGAGAGAGAGAGAGACTTTTGTCGTTGCAAAACAAAACTCTCGTTATGCAGAGGAAGACTATGTGCATCAATCTGTCTCTTCTCTCCCGCCCCACCTTGCTCACACAAATTGTATCCAAGACAAGAAAGAAAAAAGCTTTGGGGTTTCTTGTCCTAGCCTTTTTTTTAGATCTGACATAGAAAGTGGGGGAATCCTTTGACATCTTGCCTGTCCCCCAGTAAACTCAAGGCACCTTATATCACAATAACCCTTTTGGCTAAGGTGAATTATGTGTCTGTCCTATGCCCTCTTTAGCTGCTTTCAGACAACATATTGCTTTAGGCCTACGAAAATTTTAATGCATGCTTGAGTGCCATTGGCTAAGCTTGGTTAGTTTTTACATTGGAGAGTTTTATCTACTGTAGCTTCACGGGTTGTTCGATGTAAGATTTGGACTTTGAAAGGGTTAATTCAATAAACATGGTGTCACGCCCCTGTTGGAATCTGATTTGGAGGGGGAGGCCGAGCAGCTGACAGGGAGCGGGTGTGTGGGTCCGTTGGCTGTGGAAGAAACTGGGGAAGGGCACAGTCTGGCTGGGCAGAGCAGGGGAGAGGTAGAGCAAGACAGAGGGAATTCAGAGGAAGACCCAGGCCCACCCCCTCTTCATCCTAGGGCATGCAGGGAGGAACAGAGAAGGGAGCAACGTGAGTTGCATGGCTTACGGGGGAGGAAAGGGCCCTGATTCCCTTCATTAGCTGCAGCTGGGAACACAGTATTTAAAAAGTGAGGTTGCGCACAGCAAAGTTGTTGGAAGCAAATCGTGAATTATCTGGTATTGTGGAGGCTTATCTGGGTTCCAGGTGTCTTCCCAACTGTGTGTGTTTGGCTGTGCTTTCAAGTCTCCAATTCCTTCTCCTGCCCTGTCAAGTTAATTTCTGCAGCGTGGCTTGTTTGGATTTTTAGTTACAGTTTGTATGTACTTTGTTTTTGGACTGAATTTTCTCCACTTAAAGGTTGTTCCTGAGAGAGTTTGTCTCCAGCCGAAGGTAACCTGGACATTGGGGGCAAAGTTGGAGATAATTAAAGGGACTCTTCTTGCTTATTTAACTGTGTTGCCTTTGTGCCACACCCTGGGTCATCACACATAGAATAACAGAATAATGGAGTTGGAAGGGACCTTGGAGGTCCAACCCCCTGTTCATGCAGGAAACCCAATACCATTTCAGACAAATCATTGTCCAAACTCTTCTTAAAAATCTCTGGTGATGAAGCACCCACAACTTCTGAAGTTAAGCCATTCCATTGATTAATTGTTCCCACTTTTCAGGAAATTTCTTCTTGTTTCTAGGTTGCTTCTCTCCTTGACTAGTTTCTATCCTTTGATTCTTGTTCTGCCTTCGGGTGTATTCTGTCTTTTGGTTCACTTGCTGGATATAAAGACAGATAAAATAACTCTACAAATTCTTCTATACAAAGTTTCTTTTATTGGATTATATTAGGTATCCTCAAGGTAACTCACAGTTATGTCGAGATGCATCTAATGTCCAATTCTTTGCATAGTTGAAATCGTAGTGTAAAATGATAGTAATCTTTCTAACCCATATTTCATCCCATAGTGGTATAGGCAGGGGGTAGAGATGCCACCATGAGGCTGTGTTCAGGCAAGAATGAAGAAACCTCCCCCAACCCACCAAGGGTCAATTCAATGACCAATCAGGGTTACAGATGTGGCCACATGACATGAACTACATTTCCCAGGATACCTTAGCTACATTTACCATGATGCATTCCCTTAAGGGGACAGCTCCCAATTCCTAAGTAACTATCCCAAATCCCATTAACTATAACTGGCTGGACAGCATAGGGTGTTTTGGAGAATAGGATGAGCCTTTCTTCTTTATAGCAGCCCCTTAACATTGTGTGTCGCTATGTGATGTAAATGTTGGGTTGTTATATGCATAAGTAGGTTGTGTGAATACTTGCTATGAGTTTCCGGACAAAGTCAAGTGTTGAACCCAGCCTGTTCTGCTCTGTCCAATACAATGTGCTAGATGGGGAAGTTTGACTGTAGAGCAATCAAAATAATATCTGGAGATAGAGTCCCCAATGCTAATAGCAATGGAATTTATTTGGATGATGTGTTGGGCTTTACTGCATGCTGTGATAATGCCATAAGATTGATTGCTCTGCTGTCAGGATCTGAAGCTGCAGCTGGACTGGCTCTTGTTGCCTGAAAGATTCCAGGCAGGGGAGAAATTAGCCTGCTTTGCATTTTAAGGCTAACCATCCAAATTCTCACTTCCAGATCTAATAAGCAAAACCAACTGCCATTATTCTTCAGTTTTCACACTTCTCAAAATTTTGCAATACAGTTCCCGTATTACTTTAATGCATATGCAGAGACATATGTTAGGGGCAAATTGCATGCCAAAATTACATATATTAGGGGGAAATTGCTTGCAAAAGGGTGTAGAGTAGGAAGATGTGTGTCTGCAAGTACACAGTTCTTTCTTTATCAGTCCAAAAATTTGCAGGGTGATGTAGAAGCAAAAGAGAACAAAGTTTTGTCTCAAAAAGAAGAAGGAGGAAGAGGATGGTATAAATAAGGAAGGAGAGTTGCTGAGCTCTGGAAATTTATAGAAATAGCTTGTGAACCTATTATGATAAAAGAGGTTCTATACAGTAGTCTTTGACTTATGACCACAATTGAGCCCAACATCTCTGTTGCTAAGTGAGACAATTGTTAAGTGAATTTTGCCCATTTTAAGACCATTCTTGCCACAGTTGTTAAGTGAGTCACTGCAGCTATTAAAAGTTAGTAACCTGGTTGTTAAGTGAATCTGTCTTCCCCATTGACTTTGCTTGTCAGAAGGTCCAAAAAGAAGGTTAAAAAACTGCAACCGTCATAAATATGAGTCAGCTGCCAAGTGTTTGAATTTTGATCACATGACCATGGGGATGCTGTAGTGGTTGTAAGTGTGAAAAATGGTCACATAAGTCACATTTTGCAGAGCTGTTGTAACTTCAAATGGTCAGTGAATGAACTGTTGTAAGTTGAGGACTGCCTATAGCTCAACAGATGCTACAGTGGCTGAACCTTTATTTGAAAGAGGAGGAGGTTGGCCAGTTGTAGGAACCAGGAGGCAAGAAGAGACAATTTCTCACCAGTAGGAAATAAAATCACGTAGGGTGGCTCAGTGGCTAAGATGCTGAGCTTGTCGATCAGAAAGGTCAGCAGTTCGGCAGTTCGAATCCCTAGCGCCGTGTAATGGAGTGAGCTCCCATTACTTGTCCCAGCTTCTGCCAACCTAGCAGTTCGAAAGCATGTGAAAATGCAAGTAGAAAAATAGGGCCACCTTTGGTGGGAAGGGAACAGCGTTCTGTGCGCCTTTGAAGGCATTTAGTCATGCTGGCCACATGACCATGGAGACGTCTTCAGACAGTGCTGGCTCTTCGGCTTTGTAATGGAGGTGAGCACTGCCCCCTAGAGCCGGAAATGACTAGCATGTATGTGCAAGGGGAACCTTTACCTTTACCTTTATGGACACCACAGAGCTGTAGTAAGTCAAGTAGGAGATCCCCAAAATTAAATCAGGACGGCTGCTGAACAAAGTTTTTTTTTTTAATTACATTTATATGCCGCCCTTCTCCGGAGACTCAGGCGGCTTACAATTTTGGATACAACCCAGTGTGCTCAGCAATAGCCTTCATTCCATTGTATATGCCTGCTTATTACTAAGCGGCATTTTTACAAAGTCAGCTAATTGCCCCCAACAATCTTGGGTCCTCAATTTACCTACCCCGAGAGGATGGAAGGCTGAGTCAACCTTGAGCCTGGTGGGATTCGAGCCTATAGCAGTTGTAGGCAGCTGGATCTTAAGTGCAGGCAATTAACAGCCTGAGCCACCAAGTTAATGCTGAGAGATCCCCCAGGACCAGAGTTGATTCTGGATTGGTGGAAACTCCTGATACTGGACTGCAGGCTAAAACATATAAAGAACAGTTGTTGGAATTGGGTATGTCTAATTTAATGAAAAGAAAGACTAGGAGGTCACATGGTAGAAGTCTTCCAATATCTAAGGGGTTGCCACAAAGAAGAGGGGGACAACCTATTCTCCGGGGTGGGCTGCTACATTATGGCTGGTTCGGTGAACCTCCAATTCCCACCGCTGGCTAGCTCCTCCCACCCCCTGTCCCTCCCCCCCCAGCCTCCCCCCCCCAGAGGTGGCTGTCTGCCTCTGTGAAAGGAATTTTTTCAGGCGGTGTTATCTTTACCCGCTGGATGCCTGAATGCTGGAAGGCAATGGGGGAGGCTCCTTTCTTGTCCCTCCGTGGTGTATTCGCTCATGGGAATCAAGCCGCCAACCTCAGCGGTGTGCAGGCCCAGTGTCTTACCACGTGAGCCACCACAGCCCCCCAAAGAGCCTCAGTGGCACAGTGGTTAGAGTGTTGTACTGCAGGCCACTTCTGCTATCGACTGCCTGTAATTTGGCAGCTCAAATCCCACCAGGCTCAAGGTTGACTCAGCCTTCCATCCTCTCAGGGTAGGTAAATTGAGGACCCAAGTTTGTTGGGGGCAATAAGCTGACTTTGTAAAAAATGCCGCTTAGTAATAAGCAGGCATATACAACGGAATGAAGGCTATTGCTGAGCACATTGCGTTGTGCTCCAAAAATTGTAAGCTGCCCTGAGTCTCTGGAGAAGGGCGGGATATAAATATGAATAAAGAAAAAAAACCTCTGTAAAAGCAGGCTATAAAGTCCTGTGAAGCAGCATATAAGTCTAAGGGCTATTGCTATAATTAGATGCCCCACAAGACCTTCAAAACTGCTGCAATCTAAGTGAGCTCGAAGGGCACTTAGAATGAATGATTTTTCCTCCCCTTCTGTTTCATTTTTTTTTAAAACGAAACTAGGCAGGGAGGATCTTCAAGCAATTCCAAACAGAGTTCCCTGCCAAGCTGGTTGCCTCCAATAAAGCTGCCAGTTCTCTCGCTTAATACGAAGTCTTAGTGAATTAATTCAAGACTCGGAGTGATCTAGGACATGACATATGCCAGAAGTAGGAACTAAAATTAGAGGCAGGCTTTTGGCTGAGCAACCTGCTTCAAGGCAAGGGAAGAGAGGAAGTGGGAAGCGAACAGTAGGCTGGGAGATGAGTAGACTGTCTCTTCACGTTGGCCTTTTGGGATGGTTAAGATGATCTATCACCCTTCTCTTTATATCAACACCCCTCCCGATGAAACGCTGCACGAGCCAATTGTTTCTCTGTGGTTAAAGCCGTTACGTTCTTGATAGAATAAGAAGAGCAGCACTTTCTAAGATCAACTTTATTGTTGTGGTACAGAGAAAAGGGACATTAAATTAGTGCTTTATTTGGCCAAGGCAGGCATCCACTTCTGTTCAGACAGTGGGACACACATACAGGAGAAAAGACAAATACAAACTAAACTACAGGTAGACTCTGACTGAGGACCACAATTGATCCCACAAGCAAGACAATTAAGTGAATTTTGCCCCATTTTACATCCTTCCTTGCCACAGTTGTTAAGTGAATCACTGCAGCTGTTAAGTTAGTAATACGGTTGTTTATTGAATCCAGCTTCCCCATTGACTTTGCTCGTCAGAAGGTTGCAAAAGGGGATCCCATGAGCCTGGAACACTGCAACCGTCATAAATGAGTCAGTTTCCAAACGTCTGAATTTTGTTCATGTGTCTGTGGGGATGAGGCAACAGTTGTGAGTCAAAAAGAGGGCTGTGAAAGTATTTACAGAACCCTCACATCCTAGACATAAACTGTTTCAACTCCTACCCTCAAAACGACGCTATAGAGCACTGCACACCAGAACAACTAGACACAAGGAGAGTTTTTTCCTCAATGCCATCACTCTGCTAGACAAATAATTCCCTCAACACTGTCCAACTCTTTACAAAGTCTGCACTACTATTACTCTTAACCTTCTCATCACTCCTATCACCCATTCCCTCCCACTTGTGATTGTAGGACTGTAATTTTGTCGCTTGTATCCTTACACTTGTATTGACTGTTTCCTAGTATGATTTGATTGCTTATTGTACCCTATGACTATCATTAAGTGTTGTACCTGATGATTCTTGACTCTTTTCTTTTATGTACACTGAGAGCATTTGCACCAAGACAAATTCCTTGTGTGTCCAACCACACTTGGCCAATAAAGAATTCTTTCTATCATCTATCTATCTATCTATCTATCTATCTATCTATCTATCCATCCATCCATCCATCTATCTATCTATCTACCTACCTACCTATTTCTCTCTCTCTCTCTCTCTCTCTTAAAAAAAAGTTTGAAAAACGATTGCAAGTCACTTTTTTCAGTGCTGTTGTAACTTTGAATGGTCACTAAACGAACCATCGTAAGTTGAGGGCTACCTGTATTCAGATTTTTTCCCCAGGTTCAGTATTTCAAGGTCTGTTTTTTTCTTTCAAAATGAGCATCTTTATCCTGGGCTTCAGGTGAGAAGTTAGCTCCATTGCATAGCCAATATTCAGGCAATCTCATTCAAAGCAGAAATTTGACAGTAGATACCTGACCCACCTTGGAAACAGAAAGATTTATGGATACCCAATCTACATAGCTCTCCCTTACTGCAGTGTCTTGTGTGATGGTCAGCTCACAGCATAGAATAAAAGGGCTGGAAGGGACCTTGGAGGTCTTCTAATCCAACCCCTGCCCAAGGCAGAAACCTAATATTAGTGGTAATGAACCTTTTCAGCATTGAGTGACAAAATGGGAGTGTGCATGGGAGCACACGCAGGAGCACTGGAAACCGAAAGTGCAGCTCCGTCATGTGTGAGTGCTCACAGGGGTACAGGAAACCAGAAGCTCAGCTTCCCGGTGTACGCATGCGCACCGGACACCTGTTCTTCTGGTTTCTTTATGCACATGCGTGCGCAAAGACCATCTGGCTGGCATGCACATGTGTGCTGGGGAGCTGTTCTTATGGTTTCCAGTGCTCCCACATGAAGACCAGCTGGCTGGCATGCATATGCATGCCAGAACCCAGAAGAGCAATGGGAAACAGCTTGGCGTGCCCGGAGAGATGGCTCTACATGCCACTTCTGGCATGTATGCCATATGTTCGTCATCATGGCCTTGTATCATCCTGGACAAATGGTTGCCCAATGTTTTCATCAGAACCTCCAGAGATTAGTGTGACACATATACACAGGACCACCTGTGTACATATGTACATATGACCTAGAAACTTCAGTTGATCCAAAGTGTGGTGGCCCACCTGCTAACCCAGGTAGTAGATATATGTGGGGTGCAACAAATTTATTATGGTAGCCATATTGATGACCAGTTGGGTTGATCAATTGGTCCAGAGTGTGGTGTTCCATCTGCCAATCATGGTAGTGGATTTAGCCATACAACCCATGTATTATATAGCCATATTGATGACCAGTTGGGTTGATCAATTGGTCTAGAGTGTAGTATCCCATCTGCCAATCAAGGTAGTGATGGATTTAGCCATACAATCCATGCATTTTGTGCATGGACAATTTGACTTCATGCCAATTTGACTTCATGCCAAATTTCAAATGCTGGTTCCCAAATACCTACAAGACTGCCGAAACCTATTCTGTCCCACCTTATGTGCTCTTGCTGGGAGGATATCTTAAGTGTTCCCATCCCACATCTAAACAAGGGGACGGGAACCTGATAATGAAACTTCTCTGAGGTTGCTCCCATGCTGGAGAGCGCCTCAACCTCCTGAGGTATGAAACAGCCTGGACTTCCTTGTCTTTCATGAATCATGTAAGTCCAGGCTGTTCTACCAAACATATGGGGACTATGCGGGTTGCCTTGTAAGTCGATTGTTAGTTATTGTCTGCTCCTATTTTAATTGTGGCATCCTCTTGTTTTGTAAATCTTGGAGGTCTAGGGAAAAGAGGGATTTATAAAACCATGTGATAAATAAAATTGTCTGAGAAAAAACTAAACAGCCTGGCAGTTTAGGGAAATGAAATCAGCCAGTTTTTTTATAGCTATGCATGGGAACTTTTGCAATCAACTGATGGAGAAAAATTACAAAATACAAAAACTTGCAAGTAGAGGTAGAATGACTGTGGCAAAAGGAAGCAAAGACAGTACCAATACCTTGACAGTACCTTGGATGCAATCCCAAAACATCTGGAACACTACTTGAACACCATTGGCAGGGACAAAATCACCAACAGCCAATTGCAAAAGGCAGCTTTGCTTGCATTACCTTATATCTTATGATGATGCCTTTATCACCATCAAACAACAACGTCAGCCTATCTCAGGTCTAAACATCTGTCTGACTGTGGGACCAACCGTAAATAATAATAATAATAATAATAATAATAATAATAATAATAATAATGGATAGTGGATGCGACAGTGCCTGGAGACAGCAGAATAGAAGAGAAAGAACTGGAGAAGATAACAAAATACAGAGACCTACAAATAGAAATAGAACGACTATGGCAAAGGCAAGCAAGGGTAGTACCAATAGTAATAGGCGCCTTGGGTGCAGTCTCAAAACAACTGGAGCACCCCTTGAACACCATAGGCATTGACAAATTTTCCATCAGTCAATTGCAGAAGGCAGCTTTACTTGGAACAGCTTCCATCCTGCGGCGATATCTGTAATACCATCAAGCTTCCAGATTTGCCTATCCCAGGTCCTTGGTAAGGACTGGCTAGGTAGACAAAAATGCCAAACCCAGTCTGAACATCTGGCTTACTATGCAAATAATAATAATAATAATAATAATAATAATAATAATAATAATAATAGTATACTTTATTCATTAAACATGCAACTCAGTTAACTGAACATTTAAAAATGTATCACAAATATTATTAACTGGCACTGATGGTTGATATGGGTTGCTGCCAGCATCCTAGGTATCAACCAAGTATTTTCTTAAAATATACGATGTTCCAAGTAGCGCAGATTTTTTGCAGTTCTGCTGGTGTTACTACAGGGAGCTGCAATTTCTTGATGTACTGTGTAAAATTCTTGGACATGGTGCCAAGTGCCCCGATAACTATTATTGTTGTTGTTGTTGTTGTTGTTGTTGTACCACCCAGTTGCCAAGCAATTCACTCAAAAAAAAATACAAAACAAATGTTTCTAAAGTCCCTCTTTTATGGAAATGAAGAATAAACCAAAATACCCCAAGTCTTGTACAGCCCAATGCAGAAAATCCAGTCTTGGAAGGACTGCTGTGAGTGAAGAAAGCCTCATTGCACAAAACAAAAACAAAACATAAAACAAAGCAAAAATCATTGTAATTTGCCATAAGGGATAATCATATAGAGTTTCAGTAGCATCTCAAAGAGAGATATCAAAGGTCTGTGGGTGAGTTCCCACATCACACAAAAGCCTAAACACTGTTGTTTTGTTCATGTAACATACCATGTTACTATGCCCCAACGAAATGAATTGTTACTATGGCTAAGTCAATGATAGAGTCTCACAAAATGTTCCAATATCCTGCCTTATAAAGGAGAATATCTGTAACTCAGGGTTGACGTGAGGGGTCCTTGATGCTGTCTGAGCTTGCTTGTTTTCTTGCAGATGTTTCATTACCCAAACAAGGTAACATCATCAGTGCTAGTAAGGAGTGCAGTTTGCAGTTCCAGTATCCTGCCTTATTTTAGCCTAGCTTATCATCTTGGGCAACTCCATTTAGACCAGTGTTTCCCAACCTTGGCAAGTTTCAGATTTTTGGACTTCAACTCCCAGAATTTGCTGAATGGGGAGTTATGGCAGTTAAAGACAAGACATCTTAGAGTTGCCAACATTTGGAAACACTGATCTAGACATTTGGATCATATTTATTATAAGAAGCTAATGTATGCACTTCCTTAAATTCCATTGACTGAGGAAGGATTTTTAGATATGGGAGTTATCTTCCTTGAATAAATGCATTGCTACATATACCACATGAACTTGGGTCAGCTTTTGAAAATCTGAAAGGATCTATAGTCGTGATGGCGAACCTATGGCATGCATGCCACAGGTGGCACGCAGAGCCATTTGTGCGGGCACACGAGCCCCAGACAAAGTTACCTGCACTACGCATCTGCGTGCTTCCCAGCTGGTTTTTAGCCCATTTGAAGCCTTTTTCGGCCCCCCAGAGGCTCGAGGGAAGCCTCTGCAGCCTTTGGAGGCCGAAAAACAGGCCCGTTTTGTCACTTCCGGTACTTCCAGTTTCATCACTTCTGGTAGCGGGCCCATTTTTCACCGCCAGAGGCTGCCGAGGCTTCCCTTGAGCCACTGGGAGGCCAAAAAAGCCTCAAACAGGCCAAAAATCAGCTGGGAGGCACGTGCAGTGCAGGTAAGGGGGCGGGAGGGTGTTGCGCATGCATGCGCAGGTGGGACGGATCGCATTGCATTGTGGGTGCCGGTACACATGCGTGCATGCTATCTCACATACACACGCTTTTGCCACACCACAGCAAAAAGGTTCACCATCACTGGTCTATAGCTACATGATCTCAAGGAAGGCTAAGTTCTTCTCTTAAAACAGGAAGGAACTCTCTCTTTCCTGTGTTTCTGGTCGATATTTTTTGACGACTGTCCAAGTTTTCATCAAACGAGGAGAAGACAACATAGAACAAAGAATCGTAAGGCTGAAAGGGACCTGGGAGGTCTTCTAGTCCACTCAAGGCAGGGCACTTTATAAAATTGAAAACCTGGTTATTTGAACAGGCCGGGCTGGGCTGATCTCTTGTGGGGGGGTGGGGGGGGTTAAATTTCTAAACTTTATAACTGTATTGGGGTTTTAGATTAATGGGGCTTGTAATTGTTTAATAGTGTTTTAAGTAATTAATTTATTGTTTGTTTTTAGTTGTGAGCACCGAGTCCTTTCGGAGAGGGGGCAGCATACAAGTCCAATAATAAATAAATAAATAAATAAATAATAAATAAATATTGGAATCAAGCCTTCAGGGAAGGAAGGTGTTTTATCTCTTTCTAGCATAAAAGATCATTGGAGAATAATTAGCCTTTCAAAGATCTTTACTTGGACAAACCTAATAAAAGGCGTGTGGGTTGTTTTGTTGTCTTTGAAAACAAACAATAATTCTACAAACTTAGGGGCCTTTACCAAATGCAGGGGGAAAAAAACATGTGTTTGTATGACTTCCATCTTCTTTTTCTGACAAAGCTCCTGTATTTTAGCTTGGAGCTGACCTCAATGGGATTAAGGAATCAAAGCTTTTATTCCCATGAATGATAGGAAAGCTTTAGCTGATTAATACATGTTTATCTGGTTGTTGTTAAAGATGCAAAAGCAGGGACATTGGGGGAAAATGCTGTTGTACAAGATAGCAGGACGGCCACTTTAGAATCTAGCCAACTGCTAGAAATGATTTTTTAAATTTTGAATCAGATGTTAATGAAGGGTAAAAATTGCAGGGATAATCAGAAGTATGTTACAATGCAAATACAGTGTGAAACATGCAACAATTATTAGAGAAAGACAGTCATTTTAAATGCCCTGCTTAGGCCATGTAGAACCCCCCTTCTCTCTGTGGTCCTGTCACCATCCTTCACCTGTTTTGGACAAAAATGGTTTTAGGAAAGAGGAATTGTGCAATTACCATTGTGAAAGTAATGAATAGGAACAGGGGACAAAATGGTCAGTTTCACAGTTCACTATGCACTCACTTAATTTGTGTTTCCTCAGTTAATATGCAGCCCAGCATCTACCTCTCCACAGATTTTTTTTGCAATATTCTGATTTTTTTAAACTACAATACTCCAATCAAAAATAAATGCACAAAGTTATACATCAGAGCGCTGTAGCGTCTAGATTCCAAAGGAAGAAATTGGCTTGGATTGTAAATAGGCATATAGATCAGACGAATAATAGCAATAGCACTTAGACTTATATACCGCTTCACAGTGTTTTTACAGCCCTCTCTAAGCGGTTGACAGAGTCAGCCTATGGCCCCCCAACAATCTGGGTCCTCATTTTACTGACCTCGGAAGGACGGAAGCCTAAGTCAACCTTGAGCCTGGTGAAATTTGAATTGCCAAATTGCAGGCAGCCGCCAGTCAGCAGAAGTAGCCTGCAGTACTGCCTTCTAACCACTGCGTCATCTTGGTTCCTGTAATACTGCAGTATTGCCATGTTACAAGGGAGGGTTCCATCATTGATGAAATCCTGTGAAAGAGTAGTGGCTTCTTCCCTGATCTCCTGATCTACTTTCAGGAAAGACTTTGTATGTATTGGTGGACGTTGAAGCCATACTGAGAGTTTCACGAATGAAGGCCAATAGTATGTATCACAGAATAACATTGCAAGATCTAATCTGGGTTGGTCACTGGGACCAGAACTTTAGTCTTCTGGGATTTCAGACTCATGCTAGAGCCCATGCTCAGGGAACATCTCTCTAATGGAATGTGAAAACACTGTTCAGTCATGAAACTTATGGCCAGTTGCTTAGCTTACAACAGACTTTCTCCCAAAGATACTTACAAGTGTTGGAAGAATTATCCTTCTGGGTTCGGTTCCAAGTGGGAGAAAAGACACTGGAAACATGGAGGCTGTTTGGAAAGATGGTTTAATGGTGAGCAGGATCACATGTGTCAGCCTTCAAGATTCCTTTCCTTTCCTTTGCATCTTTCGGCTGCCATAGTAACGGAGGGAGGTTTGAAATATTTGCATTTTGTGTGTGGGAAATGTGCTGGAGGTTTAGGGAATGAACTGTATAACTTGGGGGAAAACTTCATTGTTTATGCTTACTTGCTTGCTTACTGCACAGTCGCAATTCTTTATCAAAATAGGCCAAGGTCAACGGGCAGATGTCTGCATCACCACCTGAAGATGCCCCACATGACATTATACACAACTTCAATTGGATGGACAGTTTGAACTATTGTGGGTAGGAATATTGCCATCACTTTGTATATGTGTTTTTCGTGCTCAGTTCCTCAGATTCAGAATTCTTTTGATGCTACGACTTGATTTCCAGTAAAAGATATCTTTTCTCTATACAATGGAGTCTAAGTGTTTCTTTCTTGGATTTTGAATGGAGCACCACCTGACAACATGCCTGGGAGCTTCTGGGTGAAAAAGGGCAGTCACATGTTTCAAGATGTTGGGTGAAGAAAAAATGGATGAGATGCTGAGAGTACCTGAGTTTTATACCTTCTGTGGACCCCACCTTAGTGTTTCCTGTTCCTGTGTAAGAAATGTATCCCATTGGCTGTCAGACTCCCAGGGCGGGGTCTTAGCTAACTTTGTAGGCTTTGTCTGTGTCCTGGGCTTGTTTGAATGCTAGCTGATGTAATTTTCCCAGGTGCCATGTGGTGAGATGGGTAGAGGGCTACTCCTACCTTTGTTATGTAGAATAGACTGGCTCAGGCCTTAATGGCCCATTGACAGTGGGTGGGGCTGAGTTTCTGCCTTTTTAATATTTCCTAGGATATTTCATTTCTCTAGGAGAGGGGTGGACTTTAACTTCTAACACAACCCAGATTTGACCTTTTGACAACCCCAACTTTCTCCTCACACATGCTGACATTATCACCTTTTGGGCACTTGGTCACCTCTATATTTAACATCTGTTTGCAGTATCCCATGGTTACTACACAACCATGATTTACAACATTTTTTTTGCCAGAAATTGGCATTTTGCTTTCCGGCCAAAACCACCCATTGCGGACAACAGATTCATTTATCAACTGCCACATTCTCCTAACAACAGTCATAAAATCAGGTTGGTAATGTTGGTGCCTCAACTAACGGCTGTTGTGACATTCAGGAAAAATGGGCTGGGCTTTGTTATGGTCCTGAGACGAGAACTACCTGCATTGCTAGGTGACCCTAGTGGTGAGTCATTAACTCTCAGCCTCACCTACCTCACTAGTGACTTTTAACAATTAAGAGAGAGAGAGAGAGACAGAGAGAGAGATGTATTATTTCTTGAACCTATGACAGGAAAGATGGATTAAAACACGGTATTGACATATCATTTCCTTCTTGCAAGCTTCAGCAAGGTCATCAGTCTGATCATCTCTGGCTGCGAACACGCATTGTATTAATTTCAAAGCCACATTATGCTTACTCTAGGGGTGACCTGATAGTGGTGTTCCAATATTTTCCACAAAGAAGAGGGTAGATAGATAGATTAGATAGATTAACAGAGTTGGAAGGGACCTTGTAGATCATCTAGTCCAACCCCCTGCCCAGGCGGGAGACCCTCCACCATTTCTGACAAATGGCAGTCCAATCTCTTCTTGAAGGTCTCAAGTGATGGCATTCCCACAACTTCCGAGGGCAAGCTGTTCCATTGGTTGATTGTTCTCACTGTCAGAAAGTTTCTCCTTATTTCCAGGTTGAATCTCTCCTTGTTCAATTTCCATCCATTATTCCTTGTCTGGCCTGCAGGTGTGCTTTAGAAAATAGCTTGACCCCCACCCCTCTCTGTGGCAGCCCCTCAAATATTGGAAGACTGCTATCATGTCTCCCCTGGTCTTTCTCTTCACTAGACTAGCCAAGCCATGCCCAGTTCCTGCAACCATTCTTCATATGTTTTAGTCTCCAGTCCCCTAATCATCCTGGTTGCTCTTCTCTGCACTTTTTCTAGAGCCTCAACATCTTTTTTATAGTGTGGTGACCAAAACTGGATACAGTACTCTAGGTGTGGTTTTACTAAGGCTTTATAGAGGGGGATCAACCTATTCTCCAAAGCACCTGAAGGCAGGACAAGAAGCAATGAATGGACACTAATCAAGGAGAGGACTAATCTAGAAATGAGGAAAAATTTCCTAACTGTTAGAACAGTTAATCAGTGGAACAGAGGTTGTGGGTGCTCCATCGCTGGAGGTTTTTAACAAGTGATTGGACAACAATTGGTCTGAAATGTTATAGGGTCTTCTGCTTGAGCAGAGGGTTGGATTAGAAGACTTCCAAGTCCCTTCCAGCTCTGTTATTCTGTCAGCAAATGAGGACTTTCAGACAATTCAAAAAAACCTAAATCATCCCTTATGTACGCATGCGTCAGTGTGTAAAATTTACTTTTGGAAGGAACTTTTCTGAGGGACATGGTTTAGCTCAAGTTGCCTTTTCGAATGCATCACATTTTAAATGCAGCATATCAACCCAGGAACCAGCAGTTGATAGCTTTTCAGGCAGGCAGAGAAAGGGAAAGAGAGGGAATGAGAACAGATGTAAGCCCATTGCACTGTATTGAGAAAAATAAAGTGCAAGAAGAGTAGCATTCTTTTAAAATAAATGAAAGAACAGGAGATTTAAAACTGATGCAAACAAGATGCTTGAAAAATCTCTTACCGAGAGAATGACCTTGTTATTTCCAGGTATTAGTGGGATTAAACACACATATACAAATATTCCTCTATGGCTGATGCTGATTGTATGTGTGTGTGTGTGTGCACGTTTGTACACACACACACACACACAGAGACAGACAGACATATTTGTGACAGAAGACAAAAACTTCAACATCCAATTTCAACCTTGATTGTCAGCGAATACTCTGAAATTGAGACAGATGGCTGTTGATTTAGATCTGTGCGTGGGAGAGAGGAACTTCCACATGTGATTTTTATTTTTTTTAATATATTTTTTTAACATTTGGTCGTAATTAATTTGTTGTACAAATTAACATTAACTGATCCATTCTTCAGGCATTGTTTGTAATTATCTTCTTTGAGCTCTGAGTTCTCTAAAGGTTTTTTTTGTTTAAAAAAAAAAATTGCGGAGAACAAACTGCCTCTTATTTTATCCAAAGAGAGGGAATCTATCATTAGACAAAACGGAGCAACAATTATAGATGCGAGCACGATGGAATAAGAACTTTGAAGTAGCAGCTTTTATTTTATTTTTTTTTAATGATAAATAAAGCAAAGATAATTTGTCGCAGGAAGAGATGATTTAAAAATGTGGGGAGAAGCATTCAGACCTTTGAACCCAATACAGAAACCTGAAGGAATTCAGCTATGAGAGTTTGAAAGTAAGGTAGTGAAGTGGTATAAAAATGTGTTGAGATATGACAATTCTGTTGAAGTTCAAGGCTCAAGACTGTCTTCATTCTGAATCACATTAGTTGGCTGGTTACTTACTTTGTGAACGAAGACTCTTCAAGATGATCTGGGTGTATTTTTACACGTTGATTTTGTTGAGCCATAATCTGTCAGTTTCAACTTAATTTTGGAAGCTTTCTTTTCAGAATTCACAGATTCACAACCCGTTCTCCACACGGAAACAAATATGCACGCACAAAAACACATATTCTATGATGCTGGCTTTGTACAGTACATCAAGTTAAGGGAAAACCTGGTTTACAACTTGCATTAAGACAAAAGTTGATGGCCTACTACTATATGAAAAATCAACCTTTGTTGGTTGAGATCGTTTGTGATTTCTATGTTTTCCTTCTTTTATTCTATGGTGGCGGTGCAGTGACTCAGTGGTTAAGATGGTGGGCTTGTCAGCTGGAAAATGGGCAACCCAGATTTGGAACCTGCCCCAGCTCCTGCCCCAGCTCCTGCCTATCTAGCAGTTCAAAACCATGCAATTTTTTTTGTCTTTTAATGACCCCGTAATCCCTTATATCAGGGGTGGAGTCTGGGCAACTGAATGGAGCTGAATGTTTTCCTGGCCGGATGCCCTTCCTGTTGCCAGTGCAGGGTTCACAGGAGATAATTACTCACTGCGCCCAGGGAGAGAAATATCTGCTACTACCTAGAATCGAACTCACAGCCTCCTGATCGTGAGGCACCTCTAGGCCACTGCACCACTCTTCGAAAGCATGCAAATGTGAGTAGATAAATAGGTACCACTTTGGTGGGAAAGTCATAGCGCTTCGTGATGCCATGCTGGCCACATGACCATGGAAATGTCTTCAGACAACGCTGGAGCAGTGGCCTTGAAATGGAGATGAATACTGTCCCCTATAGCTGCATAGCTGGCTGGAGAATTCTGGGAGTTGAAGTCTACAAGTCTTAAAGTTGCCAAGTTTCGAGATCTCTGTTGTAGAGTATAACACCACTGTGACAATTCTCAAGAACAGCTCTTCAAGTCAGATACGAGAAGATATTCTCTCTAGAAGTGGGAAGATGCATCAGTAAGGGCAGGAAATGCCATTGTAAATCTTAGTCTGTTCCCACGAAAGTCAACTTAAAGCTAAAAAGCATTTTTTTTTCAAAAATAAATCATTGATAATAATTTTATGTCAATTATAGACTGGCAGTAGGAAGAGCCACTAAAACCAGCATTCCATTTGCACCAGTTCAGGATTATATGGATACTCCTTGACTTACAACCATTTGTTTAATGATAATTCAAAGTTACAGCTAGGGCCAGCTATTGTTAAAAGGCCTAAAAATCAAAATAACTTAATACTATGCCTGCAATAAAAGAAAAGAAAAATGATTTTAAAACTCTTTCTTTATACCAATAATTTTAAATTCTTTTATACAAGTGCAGCAAGGGCAGAACTGGAAGAAAATATGGTGTTTTTTTTTTTACTTTAAATGGTATAGTTGCTTGCTTTCCACTGAAATAAACAAAGCTGCGGCTACTATATGGTGTATATTTCCCTATTGTGAACATTTCATTTTTTAACTTTGGCTGGATCATGCCCTCAGTTAGCAACAATTGTGTTTTCCGTGTGCAAATGCTAAGTCATTTATTGTTCAATGTAGAAAATGGTTTTTCTACCATACAGTAGCCATCTGCTCATGCCTTTTAGGGAGGTTTTAAATTCTGGGCAGTGAATGCTTGATGGGGCCTACTCAGAAATCTATGCCATTCAGACTGCTGTTAAAATCAGATTTTAGGGTTTTGTGTGAGTATGAGGGTCCTTTTGCCGCCTCTCCATCTCTTGATAGCTTGGGGGGGGGGAATCACATGATGATTAACATGACAGAAAGTCAACAACTATATCTAAAGTCCATATTAGCACCTAGATATTGTGTGAGAGGACAGGCTGCCTAGAAAATGGCCAACATGTTTGCTGCTGTCATGCAGGGTTGAGATTCCAGTGGTTTAAGCTGGTTCAGGCGAACCGGATGTTAAATTTTCATCTGGTTTGCAGAACTGGTATTTCAACTGACCGGCTGGCCCTGCCCACCCTACCCCTCCCCTCCCAGGAGTCTCCATGCAGCTCATTTCCGGTGTAGGGTCTGCGTGGAGGCTCTGAGAGGAGGAAAACGGGCCTTCCAGAAGTCCGGAAATGGGCCTGTTTCTGGTTTCTGGAGGGCCTCCAGAGCCCGGGGGAGGCTGTTTTTGCCCTCCCAGAGGCCCAGGGAAGGCCTCCGGACCCTTGAGAAGGCGAAAAATGGCCCTCCTGGAAGTTCTGGTAGGCCACAACTTAACAACTAATGGTCATTTAATGACCATTCAAAGTTACAACAGCACAAAGGAGACTTATGACCATTTGTCCCACTTACAATTATTGCAGGATCCCTGTGGCCACATGATCAAAATTTGGACGCTTGGCAATTGACTCATATTTATGATGTTCCCAGTGCCTTGGAGTCATGTGATCAGCTTCTGCAACCTTCTGACAAGCCAAGTCAATGGGGAAACCAGATTCACTTAACAACTGTTACTAATAGTGTTTCACTTAACAACTGTGGCCAGAAAGGTTGTAAAACAAGCAAAATTCACTTAACAAATGTTTCACTTAGCAAAAGAAAATTTTGGCTCAATTGTGGTCATAAGTCAAGAACTACCTGTGCTGTTTTCCAGCAGTAGGATTCATAAGTAGTAGAGAAGTAGAGGAGGTGCAGTAGAGTGGGAAATAGTGGAGTGGTCAGCAATGAGTAATAGCCTTTGAGTGTTCGTGTGAGCATTGCCCAGGGACTTGTGGGTTTGTGTTGGTTCTCTTGGGTTTTGGACCCCACTGACTTGGCTATACCTCAAAGAACCCAATGACATATTGGTATCCAGTGTGTTTGCCATTCCAACAATTTCTAGTTAATAGGTGATTCTTGGGAATGATGAAGAGGCTCCTGCCTGGGCTCCTCGATGCCCTCTCGGGAGTGGCGGTGGAGTTCCCAGGCCTTTTGGTCTTGGGTGACTTTAACCTGCCCTCCCTGGGGGGAGTGTCGAGCTTGGCCCAGGAGTTCATGGCATCCATGACAGCTATGGGCCTGACCCAGGTGATACAGGTCCCTACTCATGAGGGGGGTAACACACTCGACCTTGTTTTTATCTCGGAACAGTGGCGTAGTGATCTAGGGCTGGGCACTTTGAATGCCCAGCCTGTAGCATGGTCAGATCACTATCTCCTACGGTTGGTCTTCCAGCAGGCTGCCCCACACTGCTGGGATGAGGAACTGCCGAGATGGTTCCGCCCCAGACGCCTGATGGACGCTGAGAGGTTCCAGGCAGAACTGGGGTCTCTGCCTGCCTCCCTTATCCACAGCTCGGCCGAGGTGCTGGCGACTGCCTGGCAACAGGCTGCCGCTGAGGCTCTCGACTGAGTTGTCCCCTTACGCGCCCTCACTCGTTGCAGATCCCGGGTGGCTCCTTGGTTCACCGAGGAGCTCCGGGAGATGAAGCGGCATAGGAGGGGCTTAGGGAGCAGGTGGAGATCGACCCGTTCCGAATCTGACTGAGCCCAGTTAAGAGCCTATATTAGGACTTACCTGGTAGCAGTGGGAGCGGCAAAGAGGGCTTACCTCTCCGCTCTCATAGCGTCCGCAGAGGACTGCACGGCCGCCCTGTTCAGGGTCATTCGCTCCCTCTTACATCAGGGGATGGGGTTGACCCTTTGTGGGGTAGGCCTGAGGAATTTGGTCAATATCTGATGGATAAGATCACTCAGATCCGGGAGGGGTTGAACTCTAATTGGCAGTGGTCTGAGGAGGGGGGTACAAGGAGTCTGGCCAATATCATCTGGTCTGAGTTTGATCCTGTTTCTGAGGATGAAGTGGACAGGATTATGCGACGGCTGAGTTCCACCACATGTTTGTTGGACCCGTGCCCTTCCTGGATGGTATATGCCTCCAGGGAGGTCACGTGCGGCTGGCTCCAGGCAGTGGTTAATGCTTTGCTGAGGGAGGGTTCCTTTCCTGCCACCTTGAAGGAGGCGGTGGTGAGACCCCTCCTGAAGAAGCCTGCTCTGGACCCAGCCGTTTTAAACAACTTCCGTCCAGTCTCCAACCTTCGCTTTTTGGTGAAGGTTGTTGAGAGCATGGTGGCTCAGCAGTTTCCACTTTTCCTGGAGGAAGTGGACTATCTAGATCCATATCAATCAGGCTTCCGGCCTGGGTATAGCAAAGAGACGGCATTGGTTGCGCTGGTGGATGATCTCTGGAGGGCTCGGGACAGGGGATTTTCCTCTGTCCTGGTCCTATTAGATCTCTCAGCAGCTTTCGATACCATCAACCATGGTATCCTATTGCGGCACCTCGGGGGGCTGGGAGTGGGAGGCACTGTTTTGCAGTGGTTCTCCTACCTCTCGGGAAATCAGTGTTGGCAGGGGGCAGAGGTGACTCGAGGGCTCTCACTTGTGGGGTCCCCCAGGGGTCGGTCCTCTCGCCCCTTCTGTTCAACATCTATATGAAGCCGCTGGGTGAGATCATCCATGGTTTTGGGGTGAGGTATCATCAGTACACTGATGATACCCAGTTGTATATCTCCACCCCAAACCAAATCAGTGATGCTCTCTCCGTGATATCCCATTGCCTGGATGCAGTACAGATCTGGATGGGCAGGAACAAACTACAGCTCAATCCAGCTAAGACAGAGTGGCTGTGCATACAGGCATCTCGGACCAATCAACAAATTCCATCTTTGGTCATAGGGGGAGAGGTGTTGCCCCCTGTGGACAGGGCATGAAACCTGGGGGTCCTCCTGGATTCACGGCTCAGTTTGGAGGAGCAGGTGGGGGCCGTGACCAGGGGGGCCGTGACCAGGTCCATGCCTGGACCAAGATGCCCTTCGCATGGTCACTCATGCACTTGTCACATCCCAATTCGACTATTGCAACACTCTCTATTTAGGACTGCCCTTGCATTCCATCCGGAGGTTTCAGCTGGTGCAGAATGCGGCCATGTGGGTTGTGATGGGAGTTTCCTGGTACTCCCATGTTATGCCCCTCCTGCGCGAGCTGCATTGGTTGCCGGTTGCCCTCCGAGTGAAATTCAAGGTGTTGGTATTAACATTCGAAGTCCTTCATAGCTTGGGTCCGGGGTATTTGTGGGAGCGTCTCCTGCCGACATCAAATGTCGATCGCCCTGTGCGAGCGCACAGACTGGGACTTCTCAGGGTACCGTCTGCAAGACAGTGTCGGCTGGCGGTGCCCCAGGGAAGGGCCTACTCTTTAGTGGCTCCCGCCTTGTGGAACCAACTCCCCATGGGGCTCCATTTGGCTCTGGATCTCCGCTCTTTCCGCCGAATATTTGGGGGGGGTATTTTTCTGGAGGAAAAGTGGGTGATTAAAAAGCAAGCATCTATGGCCATCTAAAAATGGCCATTTCTAATTGAGGGGACAGCATGACGTTTTATGAGCTGGGGTGGCGCAGTGCTTAGAATGCAGCATTGCAGGCTAATTCTGCCGACTTCCAGCAGTTCAATTGTCACCGGCTCAAGGCTGACTCAGCTTTCTATCCTTCCAAAGTCAGTAAAAGGAGGACCCAGATTGCTGGGGGCAATAGGCTGACTCTGTAAATAATTGTGAGTGGTCTGTAAAGCACTATGAAGCGGTATATAAATCTAAATACTACTACTATTGCTACTGCTGTTATGATGCTCTTCCTAGGCATCATAACTTCAAACTATCATTAAATGCCCAGATGTAAGTCAAGATTACCTCTATTGTGACCACAGAATAAAGGTACTACCTTAAGGGCTTTCTTTCTTTCTTTCTTTCTTTCTTTCTTTCTTTCTTTCTTTCTTTCTTTCTTTCTTTCTTTCTTTCTTCTCTATAATTCCCCCTATGCCTGGCATATTTCATTTCATGTGTAATTATTTCTCAGGAGCACCTCTATCCCCAGCCAACTTACAAAGTACCTGCTGAATATCTATTATTACGAACAATTCAAGGGACTTAAGTATGAGGTATGCATGCCAAATCTCCTTGGTTAAGAAACATTAAAAAGGTGACTGGATTTCCATTGATAGCATTGCTGCCATTATCGGGAATTAATAACAAAAGGCTATTAAAATGGGTACGTTCATTTCACTGGACTTTTTTTCCCCCCAGTCTAAATCACATCTCAATATCCTCAATAACCATATCCAAAATCAGCTTTTGAATTTTGCTCCGAATGTTCATCTCCATGGTCGAATATATCTAGCCATCACAGTACTTACATTTTCAGCCCTCCTTAATGAGTAAAGCATTCATATGATATATAACTGTACCACCTTTCTACCTGAAGCCCCTTATTATTAGTATTTAATTTCATAAGCCATTTTTATGTTCCCCAAAAAAAGAAACATGACATAAAAAAAATTGGCTTGCTTTAATTTTTAACGAAGGAGTTTAATGATCTCTCGATGCCTAACCTGGGAGGGGTGTACTTCTCTTTTCTTAATGATGGGGAGGTTTTCAAGACAGCATCCCAACAACTGGTGACTTATGGTGTTTATTTTTAATGCAGGCTAAAGGTGGCAGGCTGCATCTCTATTTTGGCATCCCTCAGCTTTTTTGGTGGGGGGTGGGGGAAGAGAGAAGAGGGAGATACGCAAAAGGAAGGCGGAAAGGCAGAAAAACTCAAAGAGAATGGATTAATTAACCCAGGAGGATTGCTGAGACGCTCGAGTGAAAAAGCCAGGCTTTGAAATCCATTGATCTCTAGCCATTTGTGGGTTTGGGTCAAAGACCTTGGACAAGGTGGAAAGCAGAAAAGGGGAGGACCCCAATGGGAACCAGATGTTCAAAGACAACGGAGGTGGGTGGCTTTGTGAGTTTGCCATATCCCTCCCCAGCTCTTTTCCTCTTCAGGAACCCCTGGCATTCTTCTTCTTCTTTAATCCCCCAGTCTTTCAAAGATGTCTGTGTGTGTGTCTGTGTGTCTGTGTGCGCACGTGCACAGGCCTGCATTTGCAAACACACAGACACAAACTCCTGGAATATTCTGGCTCCGGGAATGTCTCTCGTTTCCCCCTCCCCTCCCCTCTGGCCTACCTTCTCGATGGCCCTGGAAGACTAAACAGGTGTTACCTACTTTTGATTTCAGTGCATTTAAATTAATCCTGTCAGCTCAGCTGTTAAAACAACTGTCACCTCCAGCTGTTAGTAATTTTCGACTGGGCACTTTTGGCGGCTGCCAAGTTTTCTGAGGCTGGATGCGGATCTCTTTGCAAGCAAGAGCATTGTGAGCACACGGGTGGGTTTAAAGGGGAAAGCACATGGCACAAGCTGGTTTACAATCAGCTTCGGTTCCTTGAGTGTTTGCTGTTCTCCAGTTGGCATCAGAAGTCCAGGGTTTCGAAGAAAGATTTGTGTTTACACAACTGATGCTCACCTTTCTTTCATAGTTTATATTAAGTATTAGGTAGGTAGGTAGGTAGGTAGGTAGGTAGGTAGGTAGGCAGGCAGGCAGGCAGGCAGGCAGGCAGGCACATGAGAAGATGATCTTTGATTGATTGATTGATTGATTGATTGATAGATGGATGGGTGGATGGATAATAGACAGAGATAGAGACATGAGAGATTAGACAGATAGATGATAGATAGATGATAGATAGATAGATAGATAGATAGATAGATAGATAGATAAGAGATGAGAGAGAGGGGGGAGGTAGGAAGTTAGAGATAGGAAGATAGAGATAAATAATAGATAGAAATAGGGAAATAAATAGAGAGACAGAGGGATGAGGAGGGAGAGAGATAGGAAGATGGTTTTATATATACATATCTATCTCTATCTCTCTATCTCTCTATCTCTCTATCTATCTATCTATCTATCTATCTATCTATCTATCTATCTATCTATCATCCATCTATCTATCTATCTATCTATCTAAAAGCCAAGTACCACTCACTCATCATGAAATCTCCAGAACCGTAAAGCCTACAAACTTGAAATTTGGCACGTATGTTCCTCTTGGCTTCTAGGTGCTCACTAAGAAAGGATTTTTCTAAATGACCATCAGATTATTATTATTATTTCTTAATACAGTAATTAACACGCTCTGATGCTAAGGAGTTTTACTCCCCCCCACCTCAAAAGAACTCTGTTCCAACTGCCAGTTGCCTTCTGTTGACACGCTCTGATGCTAAGGAGTTAGACATCCTACTCCCCCTCCCCACCTGAAAAGAACTCTGTTCCATATGCCAGTTGCCTCACATTCCGTTACCTCAGTTTAAACTGGCAGGCGTCCCACTCCTTCATTCAGGAGCATCCTGAAGCTCCTTACAGTACTAAATGTCGGTACCTCACCAAAATATCTACGCCTTCCACCTATGGAACTGCTTCTGGATTCAAGGTGGCGGGAGCAAGATTCCCTTATGTGTTGCAGTCACCGACCACCACTGAGCCAACGGATTGTGAACTGGATTTGTCCTGCATAGCCCAGTCACATAGTATCATTGCAAAGCACAGGTATCCAGCTAGTGTGTGTGTGTGTGAGAGAGAGAGAGAGAGAGAGGGATGGAGGGAGGGAGGAGAGAGGGGAGGAGAGAGAGAGAGAGAGAGAGAGAGAGAGAGAGGACGTTTAGCAACTGCCTTGTTTAGCAAGTATTTGTAGTTTCAGAAGTGACAAAAAAGTAACTTTATGACCTCTCTTTGTATTTACAATCCTTACAAGTCTGGAAAGCAAAGAAAGACTGAAGTAAGATTGTAAGCATAGTTGCAATTTCACTTAATGACAGCTTCACTTCATCACCACGTGGCCACTCTCAATTGTATATGAAATGAGGCAAAGGGAGAAATTAAGATTAAATCTTTGCACCTGAAATGCTGATTGTATCTTCTCTTCTCTTCCTCTCCCTTCCTAGTTTTTTTTAAAGGGACTTTTATCCCTCTTGTCTTTTAATCTTTTCAGCAAATGCAAAGAATAACCTCAGAGGTTTTGCCTCATCCCCTGAGGACCCCAAGGAGGTTTCCCAGGTCTTTCTTACGGTATCCCTGTTTTAGGGGATCTGCTTAGTATTCATAGTTGGCCTATATTCTTTCCTCAGAAAAATTCTACAAAAGGAGAGAGGAAGGATATTCAACAAATACATTAGATGCACTTGTTTTTTTAAGCTAAGATTCAAAGTTTTATGCAATGATACGATCTGTGTACATGCTGCAGCACAGTTATGTAACAGAGCCTTTTTTCAGATGTTATTATGGGATTTACCACTTAGACAATATAAGCAGCAATTGCCTAAAAAGTTAATATCCCCTTCAAATCAAGTTCCACAGAGACTGTATGAACATAAGTAGTTTTTGTGGCAAAGGTAGGTAGTCCTCACTTACCAACCACACCAAGGGTCAGCAATTCTTCATGAAGCTGTGCAGCCATAAAGCAGGACACTAGATGACCACAGCCAACCTTATGACATCAATTCCATCTGTGGTCATGGATCAAATCACCTGTAGTTGTTAAGAATAAAGTCACGTGATTGCGACTTCCAGCTTCCTGCCAGCTTCCCCATTGATTTTGCTTGTCAGAACCCAGCTATGAAGTTTGCAGATATGATATTCTGACAGAAGGATGCTGTGCCCATCAAAAATGGACACTCAATAAAAGCCAAGTCCCCCCACAACCAGGGAACAGCCATAATTTCAAGTTCATAAATGTCCTTTTTTTTAATATTCATATTTATACCCCACCCTTCTCTGGAGACTCAGGGCGGCTAACAATTTTTTGGGAGAACAACCCAATGCGCTCAGCAATAGCCTTCATTCCATTGTATATGCCTGCTTATTACTAAGCGGCATTTTTACAAAGTCAGCTTATTGCCCCCAACAATCCTGGGTCCTCAATTTACCTACCCCAAGAGGATGGAAGGCTGAGTCAACCTTGAGCCTGGTGGGATTCGAGCCTGCACTAATTGCAGGCAGCTGGAACTAAGTGCTAGGCTATTAACAGCCTGCACCACCAAGGCTCTTTTTCATTTGGTTGCTGAACGAGCAGTCAGCGAGGGCTTACCTGCATGCAGAAATAATTTGCCTTTTTCCTGAAAGCCTGAATTCTGGAATTTCATAATTGTCTTCCATCCAAGGACTAACCATGCTCCACCCTGCTTAGCCTTTCAACCAAAATAAATTTAGCTAGCCATGTATTACAGTGCAATTACACATGCAATTGGGTTCTAATATAGCTTCTAACATAAGCTTGTTTCCTAATATATGTCAATCTGTGCATTGACAATTAGAAATCTCAGTTGCTTTTTCTAAAAAGATGGTTTTTCCCCTGTCACAAATACTCAGGAACTACACAATGAACTAGGCGCATCATTGGTGATGGTCACTAGCTTCAAAATGGCAGGCATGATCAGATGATCAAAGCCCAACCTCTTTTCATATCCTGTAATCAGAGGTGGGTATTCAGCAGGTTCTGATCAGTTGTGGAGAACCAGTAGTGGAAATTTTGAGTAGTTCAGAGAACCAGAAAATACCACCTCTGACTGGCCCCGCCCCCATCTATTTCCTGCCTCCTGATTCCCAGATGGTTGGCTGGGTCTTCTTTTGTTGCCCTTCACAGGAGAACGGAGCTGCAAAGCAGGTTAGTGGGGTGGGGAGGGAATGGGGATTTTGCAGTATCCTTTCCCTGGAGTGGGATAGGAATGGAGATGTTGCAGTATTCTTCCCCTGCCATGCCCACCAAGCCATACCCACCAAGCCATGCCCACCAAGCCATACCACGCCCACCAAGCCGCACCCACAGAACTGGTAGTAAAAAAAAATTGAATCCACTCACTGCCTATAATGTGGGCGAGTTACATGAAAAAGAGCTGGATCTTTGGTTTATTTATTATTTACTTATTAGCAAAATTTATATGGCTGCCCAGCTCATTCACAGTGACTCTAGGTGGTTTACAGAAATAAGCTTCATCACCGGAACAAAACCCTTGGTGACAGGAATCAAGCCAAAGATCTGATGAGCTCCATATCATCCTGGGATCCCTGGGACCATTGGCAGAGTCATATCTTCAGGATCTTTCAAAACAGGGTCAGGATGGGGGCCAGTCGTTTTTCTGCAGGGATGATGTTCCATGGGGGGTGGGGAGCCACCACAGAAAAGCCCCTTCTTCTTGGACTTACTAGATGGAACTCTTTAAGAGAGGGAGCCTACCTAACATACCCTGCCTCCTGGCTCTGGTGAGACAGGTAGATGTAACTGGGAAAAAGATGGTCCTTCAAATAACCTGGCCTCAGGTCATGTTCACCCAGTCATGCCTTCCATTTTGCAACCACTGCCCTACTGTCACTGCAGGTATCCTGAATGAAGGGCTAGGAAAAAATGGGAAATGATGTAATAGTGACCTTGAAAATGTGTCCATCTCTAGCAACTGTTGTAAAAGACCTTTGACACTGAAATTTAAATTGTACATAGTTCAGTACGGACATTTGTACTTGAATTTTCGTCATCCAAAATTCTAACCTAAACTTTTCCAACATTTTATCCTCTGGAAGAGTTGGTCCTAAAACACTCAACATTATCTGCCATGGGAGAATAGAAGATTGACTAAAACAATTTGCAATTAGTAAGAAGTGCCCAGTATTATTCTTGCCTTTAGAGAATTTGGTGGTTCTATTTGATGTTATTGTTTAAAAAAATGTGAGGTAATCTGTGTAAACAAAGTAAAACGTCTTATCTCAAGACACTAAAGTCAGAGGGCTATCACACTTGCCTCAGATTATCTATTAAACTAATTGTTTTTGCTTGGTTTTTAAATCTGGTTTTTATCTCTTAATTTAAATTGGTTGTTTTAATGGTTTTTATGTATTTTGATTGTCTTATTATGTGCATTGCCCAGACTCACTATGTGAGCCAGGCGGCTATACAAATGTGATTAAATAAATAAATAACTCCTAACCAGAATTAATGTGAGACAAGGGAGGAAGCTTAAGTAGAATGCAATTTTTTTTCTTTTCAACCATTGTGGCTTTTACATTTCCTATTAGAAGTAGTGCATGCATGTGTCAGCCCTGCAAAATAGACCAGACTAGGGAACCAAAGTCATGAAGTTGATCTCGGTTAGTACGCAATGAAACATCCCTGGAGCCAGGTGACACCAAAAATCCATATTCACTTAACTCTTGTTGATTTGATTGGGATGCTGGGATGCAGTCAATAATATGTTGGCTTGCAAGGTAGATGCTAGGTTGGAGATGCTAGTTGGTCTGCAATTGTGAAAAAAAATACTCTTAGCATTTGCAGGGGATACTATAAATGGCATAGGTATGGCCAAGAATAGCAATCTAGGCCACACTTTATCTTGATAGAATGTGCTAAGTGCAAAGCTTGATTGACCAAAGTCATCATGGGTGTTGATGACCATACAGAAGAATGTAACTTGAAATGTAAGAAGAGCTTGAATATGAATTAATAAATGAAATGTAGTGTGTGTGTGTGCGCGCGCACATCTCTGTGTTTAGGAATAAAATTTCTCTTCTTACCCCCCTGATGGTCTATGTCTTCCCCAATCTCCAGTCCTCAACCAGATACCTGGAAGTTTGTGGATTCTGCTCAGTATCTTAGCTATTCCTAGCACTGCCCTTCTGGACATAGAGCTTTGATGTCATTCCTGGAAACTGTTGAGGCCAATCTCCCAGCTTAGGAGCCATAGCCCAAGTGCTCCCATCATACTGGGATGACTTTGGCCTCGACTTTCCACATCCTCTCTACTTCCTCCTTCAAGCTCTGCTACTTTCCCAGCTTCTCCTACTCCTTGGTGCTGCTGTCCCTTGGTGCTGCTATATCTGTCACCACTGCTGTCTTCTGCTCCTTGTCTTCTACTCCAATGTCTGATTGATTGGCCACTACCTGCCTATCTGTCTGGATCTGGAGGTCCCACAAGAACGTAGCCCTGTTCTTCTCCACGACCTTCTGTGGAATCACCCATCTGGACTTGGGAGGATCTAGCCCATACACTGTGCAGATGTTCCTGTATACAACGTCAGCTACTTGGTTGTGTTGTTCAGTGTATGTTGTTCCTGCCTGCATCTTATAACCTGCCAATATGTGTTGGACTGTCTCTGAAACCTCTCTGCATAATTTGCACCTTGGATCTTGTCTAGTGTGTAGACATTTGCTGCTACGGATTGGGTGTTTAGTTCAGTGGTGGGTTTCAAAATAGTTTAACACCGGTTCAGTGGGCGTGGCTTGGTAGGCATGCTTTGCGCGCATGCCAAACACGCACTTTGCGCAGGTGCAGAGGCTTTTTCTGACTCTCCTGCAATCCTGCACTCTCCCTGTTGCTTCAGCAGCTGACGCGCAGCAATCTGCTGTGCCGTGCAAAGCAGCTACACTTCAAAAGCAGGGAATAAAGGTCAGTATGGGAGCCTGAGCAGGCGGGAGGGCCAAACAGCAGCTCCTCAGAGAGAACTGGTTCGGTCTCCTCCGATCTTTGCCGCTACCGGTATGCCAGAACTGGCCCGAACCAGTGGAATACCACCACTGGTTTAGTGCCAGTTCTTGTGCTACTATGACACACTGAAAAAAGTGACTTATGACCATTTTTCACACGTATGGCTGTTGCAGCATCTTCATGGTCACGTGCAGGGGTGGGATTCAACCGGTGTTACTACCGGTTCGGTGACTACATTTTGCACACGCGTCTAAAAAAAACCTTAAGCTGTGTTGCCCGGACAGCTGAAAAGGTGCACAGCATTTGAAAAGCCTCTTTTTTCCGGCTTTTTCAACCGCAGCTTGGTTCAGTGTCTGCTGCTCTTCCGAGCTACCGGTTCTATAGAGCCGGGCAGAACCTGTAGCATCCCACCCTGGTCACATGATCAAAATTCAGATGTTTGACAACCCACTCCTATTTACAATGGTTGCAGTGTCCTGGATCATGCAATCACCTTCAGACCTTCTGACAGGCAAAACCAGATTCCCTTAAGAACCGTGTTACTAACTTAACAACTGTACTGATTCCTCTAACAACGGTGGCAAGAAAGGTCGTAAACTAGGGCAAAACTCACTCACTTATTTATTTATTTTATTTATTTATTTTATTTATGAGATTTCTATGCCGCCCTATCTCCTGAAGGACTCAGGGCGGCTTACAATAATAAAAAGAAACAGTACAAAAGTAAAAAACAATTAAATATGAAATCTCACTAAGCCAAAAATATATAAAACTATTGTTAAAATCCCCTCCCCTCCCCTCCATCAGTCTGAATCGGTGAGTTGGAAAAGCCATGTTTTTAGGCCACGGCGGAAGAATCGGAGGTCAGGTCACCTGAAGCTCCAAGGGCAGTTGATTCCAAAGGGTGGGTGCTCCCACAGAGAAGGCCCTACCCCAGGGGTCACCAGCCGACATTGTCTGGCCGATGGTACCCCAAGGAGGCCCTGCCTATGGAAGCGCACAGGATGTTGGGAAGCCGTTACTGGCAGCAGGGTTCCCCACATTAACAAATGTCTCATGTAGCAACAGAAATGTGGGGCTCAATTGTACTCATAAGTCAAGAACTGCCTGTGCAAAAAAAAATGACTAGCCCATTTGGAGATCCGACAATAAACAACGATGGTCATTAGATAAAGTTCTATTTCAGATATATAAAGTTTAAGCATAAATCTATTCTTACATATGTACAGTATGTACGGGTAAAAAAAATATAGCATCTACTAGCATGATTGCTTTGATTATTTATGTCCACCAGATGAGAGAATTAGAAAGAGAGAGAAAGTTGATTACAAATTCAGAATGTAGGATAGACCACTTTTGGAATAACAGAATAACAGAGTTGGAAGGGACCTTGTAGATCTTCTAGTCCAACTGAGGTAGGAAACCCTTCCAGACAAATGAATGTCCAATCTCTTCTTAAAGATCTCCAGTGTTGGAGCACCCACAACTTCTGCAGCCAAGCTGTTCCACTGATTAATTATTTCAACTGTCAGGAAATTTCTCCTTAGTTCTAGTTTGCTCCTTGATTACTTTCCATGCATTGCTTCTTGCCCTGCCTTCAGGCCCTTTGGGAAATAAGTTGACTACCCTTCTTCTTTGTGGCGGTCCTTCAGATATTGGAAGACTGCTATCATATCATCTCCTCATCCTTCTTTTCATTAAATTAGACATACCCAATTCCAGCAACTGGTTTTCATATGTTTTAGCCTCCAATCCCCTGATCATTCTTGTTTTGTCTTCTCTGCACTCTTTCTAGAGTCTCAACATCTTCATTATATCAAGGTGACCAAAACTTGATACATATTCCAAGTGTGGAGTATAAGCAGTTCAGAAATGTGAAAATAAATAAAATAACTAAATAAGGATCTTGAGAAAGAAAAGACATGGAAGAAAAGGGAAGAGGTGGAATAAAGTAAAATGAAAATAGAAAGTGTTTCATAGCCTTGTATGAAAGAATATTAGAAGACTGATTAATTTCCAAACAGAATGCGTAGAAAGGGGATATAAGAAAGGGAATGTTGAAACTGCTTGGAACAGAATGAAAAAAGAAGTACAGATTGTTACCCAATTATTATACACAATACTACAGAAATGCCTGGAACTATGCTAATAAGCACAACCAAAAGGAACACTTGGTTGGTGGCATGATGAAGGGAAAGAGGCTTCAGATGACAAAAATACATATAAATGAACTCTTGCAAAAATGATGAGAGAACAGTATTGCATAATGTGCATATAGAGAAAATTATAGTTGCAAAAATGTATTCCAAGAACACAAGATGTGGTTAAGAATAAAAGCAGGCAGAGAAGATGCAGAGAGGTTTTGTTGGAAATAAAACATAAAACTGGAAACATGAAAAGTGGGCTTCCCAAGTAACATCGTTCAGGTTGGAGTAAAAAAAAAATCAAATATTGTTTTAGGGTGAAGCTAATTGTGAAAGAGGATTTAGAAATCTGTATGGAATAATAATGCGGCGAAGAGTAGAATTGAAACAAATGCTATGTTAGTGCTCGAGACAAAAAAAATGGTGAAAATGAAGTTATAAAGACTGCTGATAAAGGAAAGGTGCAGGTACAGATGATGTAATTGGAGAAACATTAAATTATGAATGTGGGTTTGTTTGTGGAGTGGCTTAGAAAACAGTTCCTATTGTTCCCCTCTTCAAAGGAAAAACAATTGCAAGGCTGAATGTAAAAACAAAAGGAGGATCAGTCTGTTCAGAGTGCTGAAAAGGTTTGTTAAATTTGCCTGAGAACTGGCAGAATTCTAATGGAAAAGGCCCCCAAAAGGTGACAATAAACAACATTTCTAAATTGCGCTTTAGTTTTGTGCTATAAGGGGTCTGTTTCTTGCTGTTCAGTTGGTCCCATGGAAAAAAATTCCACGCATTGGTTCATTTAGAGAAGGAATACGATGAGATAAAAAGGCTTAAATTATGAAATATTTTTTCATGAATACAGAGTTGAAGATTGGGTAATAAAAACAGCATGTACTGGAATCAAAATGTATACGAGATGAACTTGAGTGCTTAGCTAATTCTTCAATATTGAGCATAAAAGAAGATAAGGTAGTTTAATACATTATAAATATATACTACAAATGGGTAAGGAATGCTTATGGCAATGTTTCTAAATTTCAGAAACTTTAAGATGTTTGGACTTCAAGACTCAGAATTCCCCAGCCATCCAGGATCATTATGCTGGTTGGGGAATTCTGGGAGTTGAAGTCTGCACATCTTAACATTGCTAAGATGGAGTGATAGTAGCGATGCATTGATTGGGGATGTGAATATATCTCTACTTAAATATGTAGATATACTGTGTTGTTGGCTGAGAGCCTGAATGGTTTGTGTTCAATGTTAGATAGATTGTATTCATTCACTGAGGAACATAGATCTGAAAATAAATGTAAGAAACATCAAGGGAGTTGTTTTTGACTGCGAAATTACCAATAGCACTTAGACTTATATACCGCTTTATAGTGCTTTACAGCCTTCTCTAAGCGATTTACAGAGCCAGCCTATTACCTCCAACAATCTTGGTCCTTGTTTTACCCACCTCAGGAGGATGAAAGGCTGAGTCAACCTTGAGCCTGGCGAGACTTGAACTGCCAAATTGCAGGCAGCCAGCAGGCAGCAGAGGTAGCCTGCAGTACTGCATTTTAACCACTGCACCACCGTGGCTCATAGATTGCAAAAATAGATTGCAAGTTAATACAACAATGGTGAAACTCTATGGGAAATACCAAAATGTATGTACCTTCCAATAATGTTCCATCCAGTGGAAAAAGGGAGAAAGAAATGTTAAGACAATGCAAATAGTGGTAGAAAGGGAGTATGCAGACTTGCACGTACACAGAAGCAAAAACGGTTGCTTATGAGAGCCTGCATCTCCCCATTTTGTTTTATGGCAATGAGAGATAGGTAGGCCAAGAGAAGAGGTAAAGGTGTCCCCTGTCCAGTTGTGTCCAACTCTAAGGGTCAGTGCTCATCTTCATTTCTTAGCTGAGGGAGCCAATATTGTCCGAAAACACTTCATGTGGCCAGCATGTGGCCAGCATAATCATATGATAAGACGCACAGACCGATGTCACTTTTCCATCAAAGTGGTACCTATTTATCTACTTTTTACCTAGCCATGGTGACACAGTGGTTAGAATGCAGTACTGCAGGCTACTTCTGCTGACTGCCTCCTGCCGGCAGTTCAACTTTCTCTGGATCAAGGTTGACTCAGCCTTCCATCCTTCCAAGGTTGGTAAAATGTGGACCCAGATTGTTGAGGGCGATATATTGACTCTGTAAACCACTTAGAGAGGGCTGTAAAGCATTGTGAAGCGGTACATAAGTCTAAATGCTATTGCTACTCGCGTTCGCATGCTCTCGAATTGCTCAGTTGGCAGGAGCTGGCACAAGAACGGGAGCTCCCCTGTCATGAGGCACTCTGGTCTTGAACCGGGCTGCCAGCCTAACCAGCTGACTAGCTTAAGTCAATTGAATGTGGTGGGAATGGGGTACCTTAGAAGTGTATGTGTAGAACAAGAAAAGTTCAGCAACGAATGGGTGCTGAATGGATGTTGATTGGATTGGTACAAAAGAAGTGTGTTAAAGGTGGCTTGGTCATATACAGAGAATGAATGAGAACTGAACTGCAAAACATGTAAATGAAGGTAGAGGCGTTCAGCCAAAAGGAAGAAGAGGAAGAATTAGAAAGTCATGGTTGGATAGCGGTGATGAGCTCTTCAAAAAGAGACAGGGGAGAAATTGAAAGAATGAAAGGCATATCTAGGAAGCAGTGAACAGCTTTGGTGGAAAGAAAGGATGGTCTCCAGAATGGAAGGGCATGGAGTGATTATTCGTTTCAGTATAAGCTGTATTTCCTTCTCTTTTGTGTCTCGGTTAAATTCTTTGGCTTACCATTTCTTGTCCCTTTTCTGCACGATGCCAAACATTGTTTGCTCTGAAAGAGACTACTGTATGGGTAGTCCTCAACTTATGACCATAATTGAGCCCAACATTTCTGTTGCTCAGGGAGTTTTGCCCATTTTATGATAAGAGATAACAGATCATCAGAATTGGAAGGGACCTTGTAGGTCATCTAGTCGAACCCCACCCACCCAAGCGGGAGACCCTACACCATTTCTGACAGATCTCCAATCTCTTCTTGAAAGTCTCCAGTGATGAAGCTCCCACAACTTCCAAGGGCAAGCTGTTCCATTGGTTGATTGTTCTCACTGTCAGAAAGTTTCTCCTTATTTTCAGGTTGAATCTCTCCTTGTTCAGTTTCCATCCATTATTCCTTGTCTGGCTTTTGGGTGCTTTGGAAAATAGCTTGACCCCTTCCTCTCTGTGGCAGCCCCTCAAATATTGGAAGACTGCTATCCTGTCTCCCCTGGTCCTTCTCTTCACTAGACTAGCCATGATGCCCAGTTCCTGCAACTGTTCTTTATATGTTTTAGTCTCCAGTCCCCTAATCATCCTGGCTGCTCTTCTCTGCACTCTTTCTAGAGTCTCAATATCTTTTTATAGTGTGGTGACCAAAACTGGATGCAGTACTCCAGGTGTGGTCTTACTAAGGCTTTATAGAGTGGTATTAGTACCTCACTTGATCTCGACTGTATCCCTCTGTTAATGCAACTTAGGATTGCATTGACTTCCTTCGCTGCTGCTGCACACTGCTGGCTCTTATTTAGCTGGTTGTCCACTAAGACCCTGAGATCCTTCTTGCAGTTACTGCTATTGAGCCTGGTTTCACCCAGTCTACATGTGTCCTTTTCTTGCTACAGTTCTTCGGTGAATCACTGCAGGTGTTAAATTAGTCACACGGTTGTTAATTGAATCTGATTTCCCCATTGATTTTGCTTGTCAGAAGGGCACAAAAGGGGATTATATGACCCTGGGGTACTGCAACCATCCTAATAAATACATGCCAGTTGCCAAGCATCTTTATTCATGAGACCACAGGGATGCTACAATGGTCGTAAGTGTGAAAAAACCAGTCATAAGTCCTTTTTTCCAGGGCTGTTATAACTTCGAACAGCCACTAAACGAATGGTTGTAAGCCAAGAGCTGCCTGTGGTGCAAAGGATATGCATATGTCTATGCACAAGCTGCTAATTAAATAAAAGAAATCCATCATATATTTCCACAAAGGCAGAACTCTTGATGGCACAGGTTGATGTCTATAACTCCTGGAATCCACAAATGTCAATCTTAAATATTTTCTCAGTGCAAAAGTCGCATGGATAATAACTGCAATTTTTAGACTATCAAGAGACGAGAAGAGAGCCACCATTGTTTCTGGCTGGCTTAGCTCTCATCTGCCCCACCAAAGAAACCTCAACCCGGCCACCATTGCCAGTTCCCTGCCATTAATTAGAGCTGTGGCTAAGAGGGGACAAGATGATCGTCCCTCTTCCTGCCCACCAGGGTCTTACTGTCCATCCCACCCCCTATGCCAGAGCCCTCCATCTGCTACCATTTCCAAAAAAAGCAGCTTTCAGGCACTTATTTCTGGCGGCTGCGTGTGCGCGTGTTGTCTGTGCAAATGCAAATAAACAAATAAGACTGTAAACTATCTGCCACAATTCTGCATTAAGTTTTGCTAACATTTCTCTCCCCGCCTGTGACCGCAAGAAGGAGGATTATGTTCCAGAGAGGAGAAGAGAAAGCACAAATAAGACACTGACCTATTCATTTTCTGATTTAAAACGCCCAGATCTCCAAATCTCCGGGTCAGAAAGTCTTCCCTAATGGAATGTTATTTTATTAAGAACCTCTAGATAACATGCTTCTCTATTCCTCTGAGGTTAAGATGTTGGCCAGCATGCATTTCTGCTTTTAATATGTGCATTTTTTAAAAAAATATGAATTGAAGTTTTTATAAACCCCGTGTTTGCTGAGCTTCGTAGCTTTAACCAATCGCGGATGATGGAATTACACTTTTACGATGGTAATTTGATTCCTTTCTTGTCCTTTATACTTTGCCTCAATCTGATTAGAAAGGTTTGCTAAATCTGCTTAAGCCAGCTGTTTTCTGAAACCCATGTTCTTTGTTTGGAAGACAGTCTGTTTGCTGATTAATTTCCAGAGACAATAGCGGACAAAAACCTTTGGGTCAGGTAGTCTCAAAGTTTTGTAGGGGTCTACATTTGAGGAGAAAATGATGAACCCTGTGCACAGAGGTTATCTGATTGTATCCTTTGGCAGTTGCCCAAAGAATCTCCTTTGTGTCCCCAGGAAATCATTTTTTTAATTTCTGGTACATATATAGGTTGTCAATCACCTGCTCCATCTTCCTTTGCTTTTATGTGTTTTAATAGCAATAGCACTTATATACTGCTTCATGTGCTTTACAGCCCTCTCTAAGCGGTTTACAGAGTCAGCATCTTTCCCCCAAACAATCTGGGTCCTCATTTTACTCACCTCGGAAGGATGGAAGGCTGAGCCAACCTTGGGTCTGATGAGAGTTGAACTGCTGACAGTTGGCAGAATTAGCCTGCAATACTGCATTCTAACTGCTGCGGCACCACAGCTCTTAAAACATAATCTAGTACTAGGTGTCAGCTCTGGAAAACAATTTGTGAAGGCACCTTATGATTGTTATCTGATTTCATACACTGCATTCAATGAAGGATCCATTAACACTCCAAAAAGTCAACATAGTGGTTGAGATTATCATTTGGACTTTTTGGATCTTACTAGACATCACTGGAACTACATTGAACTGTGGTTTGTTTGGTTTTGCCTTCACACGTTAGGTAAATCCAGCCATTCTTGGGCCTTGGTGGTGCAGGCTGTTAATAGCCTAGCACTTAGCTCCAGCTGCCTGTAATTATTGTAGGCTTGAATCACACCAGGCTCAAGGTTGACTCAGCCTTCCATCCTCTTGGGGTAGGTAAAGTGAGGACCCAAGATTGTTGGGGGCAATAAGCTGACTTTGTAACAATGCCACTTAGTAATAAGCAGGCATATACAATGGAAGGAAGGCTATTGCTGAGCGCACTGGGTTGTATCCCAAAAACTGTAAGCCGCCCTGAGTCTCCGGAGAAGGGCGGCATATAAATATGAATAAAACAAACAAACAAACATTCTGATCTGTAAACTGTGGATTGGTTTATTTATTTATTTATTTATTTATTTATTTATTTATTTATTTATTTATTTATTTATTTAAACTTACATGCCGCCCAACTCCCAAGGGACTTGGGAGTTCGCAAGCTTGTGAACTCAATTACAGTTAGTCCTTGACTTGCAATTATCCATTTAGTTAAAATGGCATTGAAAAAAATGACTTATGACCATTTCTCCCACTTATGATCTTTGCAGCATCCCTGTGGTTATGTGGTCAACATTTAAGATGTGTGAACCTCAATTCCCAGAACTTGAGATGCTGGGGAATTATGGGAATTGAAGTCTACATGTCTTAAAATAACCATGATTGAGAAACGCTGCTCTAGCCAATGTTTCCAGAATAATCAAAGCAGCCCAGAATCGAATCGAATAGAATAGAATAGAAGTTGGAAGGGACCTTGGAGGTCTTGTAGTCCAACCCCCTGCTTAGGCAGGAAACCCTACACTACTTCAGACAAATGGTTATCCAACAACTTCTTAAAAACTTCCAGTATTGGAGCATTTAGAACTTCTGGAGGCAAGTTGTTCCACTGATTGATTGTTCCAACTGTCAGGAAATTTCTCCTTGGTTCTAAGTTGCTTCTCTCCTTGATTAGTTTCCACCCATTGCTTCTTGTCCTGGCTTCAGGTGCTTTGGAAAATAGCTTGACTCCCTCTTCTTTGGGGCAGCCCCTGAGAGATTGGAAGACTGCTATCATGTCACCCCTAATTCTTCTTTTCTTTAGACTAGACATACCCAGTTCCTGCAACCATTCATCATATGTTTTATCCCTCACTCCTCTAGTCATCTTTGTTGATCTTCTCTGCACTCTTTCTAGAGTCTCAACATCTTTTTTACATCGTCGCTACTAAAAGTGGATTTAATATTCCAAGGGTGGCCTTACCAAGGCATTATGAAGTGGTATTAACACTTGAGAAGAATGATTAGAAACTGGAAAGGGTCGTTTTGAGCATGAAATATTTTGCCTAACCCACAAGGAGAGGATAATATAGGTTCATCCCTATTTGATTTAATTTCGACTTGCTATCTCTTAAGTTTTTGTTTTGTTTTGGTGAAGCTGAGCTGTTATTTTTGCCCTTTTGGATTTGCTATGCTTATAGATGGATGAGCACAATGTTGCTACTGCATAACCTGTATTTTGCTGTCTTCATGGGATGATTGCAAGATGCTCCACATTCTGCCAGTGTGGAAATATATGTAATATATAAATAATAAATTTTCATGTTGCACATTCATCTTTGGCTTCTCTTGGTGGTACTGCCAGAACACATGGAATACAAAGTTCACCATGGCATATCATTTTTCACTGTGCATCGAGTTTAACTATAATCCTTTACCTTGAGCCAATGGCTCAGAACATCTTAACTCTAATGCACAGGTAAATAAAACTCGGCATATCCAATTAACATTAAGATATCTCTTAGGCCTTTTTGTAGCTCTCAGCTGTTGAGATAGAGTCAGTTTCTTGGTAATATATTGCAGGACCATTCTTTTTTTTTACGGTACATCTATAAACAAGGGTCATTACCCTCTTAAATTAGTGGAGCAGAGGCTGTTTCAGAGTGAATAAGTACAAACACCATTGAAAAGGGTTAGTAACATGTTGAAGATTCGATTTTTGAGGATGTGCACATGGATGCAGTTTTTTAGCTAAACGTGATGGATAACCCTGGCTATCCCACTTCCTGTCTTTTGAAGTTCTTTTTGCCAAAATAGAGAGCTATGAAATTATGCCAACCCTTCACCAGGCAAAAAATGAGCACAAAAAGTATTTGGTTAAAAATGGCTATGTGCAATCTGAGGAACTTGTAAACAGCATGAATTAATTGTGGCTTTCCAAGAATTTTGGATGAAATGAGTAGTAGTTAAAAAAGATTGGTGGACCTTGAGGTTCTGCTAGGTAACACTTTGGGGTTTCCACAATTCCCTTTAATGTGGCTGCTTGCAAGTCCGCGACAAAGTATTAAATTACATCCTCCCACCCATGTAGTCTTGCCAGGATTCTGTATTGCTCATCTCTCCAGGAGAATTATCATAGGTTTCAGGGAGGGAGAAATAATTCATACACCTGATTGGAGGAATGCTCAGAGCACCTTCTCCATGTTGAAACTGCCAGAACTTCGTACAGGTAGTCCTTGACTTATAACAATTCATTTAGTGACCATTAAAGTTACAATGGCACTGAAAAAAGTGACTTATGACTGTTTTACAGACTTGCATCCCCATGAGCAAAAGTTAGATGCTTATCAACTGGCATGTATTTATGATGATTGCAGTGTCCTGGGGTTTTTACTCTTGTGTAACACCAATTTAGTGTTGATGGTTAGTAGATTGGATCCTTGAGAAGAAGCACAATCGATAGACCTGCTTAACTGGAACTCAATGTGTGGTCCCTATTCTTTGTTCCTGACAAAAGGAGATCTCAACCCTGAAACTGTCCTGGCTGAAGCCATTTTGTCTGCTTCAGTGTTGCCACACTGGAGCTAAGGGTCAGGGAGGGGGGAAATCTGAGATAGAGGGATTTTTTGTAGCCAAAACAAAATACTTTTTCTTAGTAACCAAGGACGTTCGCACACCTGGTCGGAAGAAGGTGGAGTGATGCCACCCAGTTGTCGCACTACATGATGATTGGACCATGTGACCGATTGTTTTGAGAAAGTAGAAAAAACTTCCACTTTGAATGAGGTGAAAACTGCGGGAGTTTTAGAGACAGTTTTCACCAGATATGTGTTCTGATCAAGCCTTCCTGAGACAGTAATAATCACACGCTGTTCCCCAAACCTCCTTTTTAAAAAAAAATTTCAAGGGCTGTGAATTATATGCATTCACAGCCCATAATGAATCCCAAATAGTTTATGAATAGTCAACAGAATTCTGCCACAGTCTTTCAGGAATAAGGCTGATAAGCACCCACCTTTATCTCCCTTGAAATGCTGCCAATGACTAAATTGCCAATTAGCTGTACAAGGCCAAACGGAGCACAGAGTCAACATGGAGCTTCAGATTTTAAACCAACCAGAATGAACAAAGTTGCTTCCTGCAAAGGCTCATGTCCCTTTGCTCCTTCTTTATGTCTTATGGGAGGGGTCAATCATCTCCAAGCCTTACTCCTGAGTCGCCCCTTTTGTCTTAACTGTTCTTGCCTTCTGGCAGCTCTGTGCAAGCACACACTGGGAACAGGCTTCTCCTGTTCCTCTGCCTCGCTGATGTCAGATTCTGGAAGGTCCAGAGTCAGCACATAACTCTCAGATGGCCCTGGCCCCATCTCTGTGTCAGACGTAGATCCCTCATCCGAGCCCTCCCCAGACTCCAGGACTGGCCCATGTTCCTCCCCACTGTCCAACTCAGCTGCCAGCTCCGCAGGCCGCCTGCGGACCACAACAATATGTGCCAATATTATATTTCCAATAAAAGTAATCTTTGAGGAACTCCAGTGCCTCGGAGTCTTGCTTGCAATGGATTTATTATTTGGAATCCTGACAAGGGACTTACAACCCACCTCACTTGAGGTGCTTAGCAACAAGGCTACATTTACAGTGTCTTACAGTCAATCGACCTTGTTTTATGATGGTTTTGTCAAAAAACCAATTACTTCCCTTTTTTGGTAAAGCCATGCCCATAGTGAACCATTGTTTCCCTTAGTGACCTCTGCAAAGAAAAATAATAAATTTAGAATCATGTTGGACGTGCTCCATGACAGTCATACTTTGAGGATTACCTGTCTATGATTTTGATTTTTTTTTAAAAAAAATAATGGGTTGTGAAATCCAGATGAGAATGCACACCATTAAAATCTTATCTGTTCTTCCTAATGTCTTCCTTGAACTTCACACCGCTTCCCCAAATGAAACATTATCCAACAAAATTTGGATCAGTGCTAAGAACTTGGCATTCGCGGGCCTCTTCCTAATTAAGTTCTAATGTGGCAGAATGAGGTGCCGTGTGGGCGGCTACTGTCATAGGCAGACTAAGGCTATCATTCAATGTGATACTAATTAACCAAGTTTTCATGAGAGGTGACAAAAGGGAAAGGAAAAAAAACCCCACCACCCTTCTAACTCTGTTCTGATATTTTTATCTTTTGCTGAAAATATAAATAGGAGAAGTGAGAAATCTTGACATGCTTGTTATTTGAACAGGGTGGGGGACAACGACTCTATTGCACTGAACTGGCCCTTCAACTGTGCCCTTTCCTTTACCTTCTGTTCTTCTCCATCAAAGGGGGGGATTTGCTCTTTGATCCTGACATTTGGTTCCCATTCCAGTTGAGAAGGGAGAATTTATTTTCTTTTTTTCTTTTCAAAGCAAAAGAGAATTTGGGAAAACTGAGACAACAACGTTAAAATAGGATACAATAGAATTCTTTATCGGCCAAGTGTGATTGGACACATAAGGAATTTGTCTTGGTGCAAATGCTCTCAGTGTACATACAAGAAACACATAAAGAAGTACATAAAAGATACATTTGTCAAGAGTCAAGCATCGTAAGGTACAACTCTTAATAATAGTCATAGGGTACAATAAGCAATCAAATCATACTAGGAAACAGTCAGTAAAAATCGTAAGGATACAAGCGACAAAGTTACAGCCATACAGTCCCAAGTGGGAGGGGATGCGTGATAAGGAGTGATGAGAAGATTAACAGTAATAGTAGTGCAGACTTTGTAAATAGTTGAATAGTTCTTGGGCATATTTAAATATGAACTGTATTTATAAATGTTTGGTTTACATTATTCCATAATCAGGATAACAGAGTTGGAAGGGACCTTTGAGATCTTCTAGTTCAAGCCTCTGTTCAACCAAGAAACCCTATACCATTTCAGACAAAAGCTTGTCCAATCTCTTCTTGAAAACCTGCAGTGTTGAAGCATCCATAACTTCTAGAGGCAAGCTGTTCCACTGGTTAATTGTGCCAACTCTCGGGAAATTTCTCCTTATTTCTAGATTGCTTCTCTCCTTGATTCGTTTCCACCCGTTGCATTCTGTCCTGCCTTCAGGTGCTTCGGAGAATAGGCAGACGCCCTCTTCTTTGTAGCAGCCCCTCAAATATTGGAATGCTGCTATCATGTCACCCGTAGTTCTTCTTTTCATTAAACTAATGAAAAGGGCCTTGGTGGTGCAGGCTGTTAAATGCCTAGCACTTAGTTCCAGCTGCCTGCAATTAGTGCAGGCTCGAATCCCACCAGGCTCAAGGTTGACTCAGCCTTCCATCCTCTCGGGGTAGGTAAATTGAGGACCCAAGATGGTTGGGGGCAATAAGCTGACTTTGTAAAAATGCCGCTTAGTAATAAGCAGGCATATACAATGGAATGAAGGCTATTGCTGAGCGCATTGGGTTGCGCTCCAAAAATTGTAAGCCGCCCTGAGTCTCTGGAGAAGGGCATATAAATATAATTTAAAAAAAAACTAGACTTACCCAATTCCAGCAACCGTTTTTCACAAGTTTAACCTTTCAGTCTCCTAATCATCTTTGTTGCTCTTCTCTGCACTCTTTCTAAAGTCTCGACATCTTTTTTATATTGTGGCAACCAAAACTGGATGCAATATTCCAAGTGGGATCTTACCAAGGCATTATAAAATGGTATTAACATTTCACCTGATCTTGATTCTATCTCTCTGTTAATATAGCCTGGATTATGTTGGCTGTTTTGGCAGTGGCAGCACACTGCTGGCTCATGTTTAGGTCTCTCCAATGGATCGCGGCCTTGTCACCTCAAGAGATGATGCCATTGTCACCCTAAAGGGAGGAATCCTATCATTAATCCCATCCTTAATTGTTGAAAAGTTCCTCTTCCCCACAAGAGAAATTTCAAGTGCAGGTAGTCCTCAACGTACGGCCATAATTGTGTCTATCTTAGAACATGTTTATTTTGTTTATGTCAGCTCCATCTGTGAGTTTGGAGTAAGCTCAATTAAGAGAGTAAACTAAACCTGCTTCTATTCTTGGGTTGTATGTAAGCTTGTTTGCCACAGATCTGACATCTTCGTCTGTTTGGAAATATTTAATTATATGCTGCCCATCTCACTATCAAGCAACTCTGGGCAGCTTACAATGCCATAAATAACAGTACAAAGTAATTAGAAAGATTAAAAAACGTTAAAATATTGGAGTTGAAAATTAAAACCTTACAATTATATGCCACATTGAATCCAGTGGGGTCTGCTCTCAGAGGAATCATTAATGGATTTCAGTCATGATTTTTACCTCTCACCTCATCTCCAGGTGACAAAAATGTGATGGCTTGTATGTATTTTCTCCTGTAGCTGTAATACTTTGGTAACACCTCGTTTAAACACTTTATAAAAAGAACGAACCAACTCTAGTAACAGTTGTAGGAATTGGATATGTCTAGTTTAATGAAAAGAAGGATTAGGGGTGGTTTGACACCACTGTTCCAATATCTAAGGGGTTGCCACAAAGAAGAGGAGGTCAACCTATTCTCCAAAGCACCAGAAGACAAAAAACAATGGATGGAAGCTAATCAAGGAGAGAAGCAACCTAGAACTAAGGAGAAATTTGCTAACAGTGAGAACAATTAATAACTGGAATGGCTTGCCTCCAGAAGTTGTGGGTGTTCCATTGGCTTTTAAGAAGAGATTGAACAGCCACTTAGAGCTCTCCTTCTTGAGCAGGAAGTTAGACTAGAAGACCTCAAAGGTCCCTGCAATCTCTGTTATTCTGTTATTCCATGAGTGATAATACCGTGTTTCCCCGAAAATAAGACACTGTCTTATATTTTTGGCTCCCAAAACACACTAGGTCTTATTTTCGGGGTAGGTCTTATATATTTATGGTGCCAAATAGTGGGTGTGAGTGTGTAGGGTGTTTCGGGTGCAGTTGCTCCCTGAAAAGTCTTCCTGGAACTGGAGATTTACACTAGGTCTTATTTTTGGGGTAGGTCTTATATTAGGGCAGGTTTAGAAAATAGTGCTAGGTCTTACTGTGGTCTTATTTTCGGGGAAACACGGTATGAGGCCCCCTAGTATGATTTGATTGCTTATTATACCCTATGACTGTTATTAAGTGTTGTGCCTTATGATTCTTGACTCTTGATGAATGTATCTTTTCTTTTATGTACTCTGGGAGCATCTTCATCAAGACAAATTCCTTATGTGTCCAATCACACTTGGCCAGTAAAGAATTCTATTCTATTCTACTCCTATTCTGTTCTGTTCTGTTCTGTTCTATTCTATTCTATTCTATGCATATAATGTTAGTTTTCTTATTTTCATTCTCATAGATAACTCACTTTTTTTTTTGTTTCTAAGATTTCATTGTTTAGATGTGTCCACAGAAGGGGAACAAAAAAAGAAGAAGTGATTTCATGGTTTATTATATTATCCCTTCCCGCCATAATCTTCCTGTAGTTCTTGAAATTGAAGCTGGCATATTTGTAAATCATATTTTCTTCCTTGGGCCTGTGGAAAGTTGATGGTCTCTCTGGCGAAATTAACTTGTGATTTTTTCAGCTGTGGAAAAATATATTTATGGTATGGAATCATTGCAAGTATTCTTCAGAGTTGAGGATGAGTTATTATTTGATTGTATTATTCTTTATGTAGGTTCTCTTAATTGTCCTTCAGTGAATGAGACATGTGTCTCATGCAAAAAGAAAGAACTTTGGATAAAGAGGTAGAGGAAACTCAAAACAACAATCAGCTTTTTTAAAAAAGATGATGTCGGTTTTAGTACAGCTAAATGTTCTTTGATAGATTATTTTCAGAGACAGAAAGAGGTGGAAAAGATTTGAGTAAAGAGAAGCAAATATATAAGTGCAGATTTGCTGATATGCATATAAATGTATGTGGATTCCTTGTGGTTTTTTATGTGAGGTTTATTTATTTCATATCTATCACATCAAATCAAAAGATCTTCTGAGACATCAATAGACTGCACATAAGCACCAATGATTATGGTTGTTTGCATGCAGTTTCCTAATTATGTATTAGATATTAGATGTTAGATATAAAAATAATGAATAAATATTACATTTATACCCCAGGTGCTCATGGCATTATACAAGTAGTCCTTTGCTCATGATTGGTTGTTTAATGACTGTTCACAGTCATGCCAGTCTTGAAACACGTCATTTCTGGCTATCATTAAACATTATGCTGCCCCCTGGTCACATGAACACATTTTAGGCACTTGGCAATCTGTTCACATTTACAACTGGTTGCCAAGTACCCTGCAATCATATGATTGGCATTTGCAATGTTCTCTTCCAGCTATCCCAAAAAATCAATGGGGAAGCCAGCAGGGAAGGTTGCAAGAGAAGGGGACATTGGATTTGAGATCTTTTCCCCTGGTGCTCCAAGGGATTTCTGTGCAGAAGAGGCGTAAATCTCAGTTAATGGACCCCAAAGCTGGCTTGTATCTTTTTCTTCTACTTAGAATCTTTAGTCCCTTCTAATGTCTAATTTCTAAAATCATGAAGTTGTTTATCTTTGTTATGAACAAACTTAGCCAAAATAACTCTGATCCCCACAAGAAAGTATTTATTTTTATAGGTAATTCCAAAATCTTACAGTAAAAGCCAATGTGCCAAATTTAACTGGACCATTAATCCATTTGTAACTTTCTTCGATCAAAATTCTATATGGTGTTCTGCTATTTATTTCAAAGTCTGTAATTAATGTTTCTTTTAATCAGAGTTGTAGTTAAACTCGCTGGCAACTTTTCAAACTTGTTGTTCTGAAAGTCTCTAATGCTTTTAAAATGTTAAAAAGCAATTTTAGAAAATGGTTAGAAAGACAGGTTTCCAAACTTAGTATCCTTTAAAAGTCTCTGCTACAGTTGCAAGCAAGATGGCTGATCTTGCTTCCAGAAACCTGCAGAAAACTGTTGTCCTGCAGCCTCCTCATGAGGAGCAGTCATTCCAGAGCACATGTGGGTGATCTCCTTTCCTCCCCTAATCTGGAGAATCTCCAAAGAACTGACCTACACAATAAGGCTCTGTTTATGCCTGATTTTGTAATGCAAGAAGTCTCACATAACCTTGGATAACTATGTGATTATTTTTGGTTGGTATACCATAATTACTGTGAAGAGGGCTGCTTGGCAAATGTATTGTTTTGCTACTTATTTGCTTATTTTTGTGCCTTTGATTGAGTGTTGATTCCTGGCAACTGCCTGGATAAGTCGCTACAGTTTTCTTTTTTAAAATGTTTTTTTATTTTTATTTTTAAAAAACAAAAACAACAACTAAAACCATCTTCCAGCTCTACAGTGTGTCAGTTGGGTACATATATCTTCTGCGCATAATGATATTATCATACATTTCTTATTTAATTAAATTTATAACCATTCTAATCAATGTTCTATAATCTATATCATATTATCTAATTATTATATTATCATTGACATTATAGTAATATATTTCATAAATATATTCCATCCTTACTAAATTATATTCCTTCTCTTATTCATTCAAGGTCAATCATTTATAATATGTTATTGCTATTGCCACATATTTCAATTTCTTATTCTTATGTCTAACCATTCATAAAATAAATTCCAAATCTTATAATACTCTTTTTCTTCCTGTTCTTTGATTGCCATTGTTAATCTACTCATTTCCGCACATTCCATTGTTTTCTTAATTGTTTCCTTCTCTGTCGAAATTTTCTCATTTTTCCAATTTTGTGCAAATACAATTCTAGCTGCTGTTAATACATTGATAATCAAATACGTTATCTCTCTATTAAATCGCTACAGTTTTCTTGGTGAGATTTCAGAAATAGTTTGCCATTGCATTCTTCCTAGGGCTCAGAGGGTATGACTGGCCCAAAGTCACCCAGCTGGCTTCGTGCCTAAGGTGGGAGTAGAACTCATAATTTCCCACTCTCTAGCCTGGTGTCTCAACCACTCCATCACACTGCCTTTAAAAAAAACTTAGCATGTATTATAATTATTGGAATTAGCAATAGCAATAGTACTTAGACTTATATACCACTTCACAGTGCTTCACAGCCCTCTCTAAGCGGTTTACAGAGTCAGCCTATTGCCCCCCCTCCAACAATCTGGGTCCTCATTTTACCCACCTCGGAAGGATGGAAGGCTGAGTCAACCTTGAGCCTGGTGAGATTCGATCTGCCAAATTTCAGGCAGCCAGCAAAAGTAGCCTGCAATACTGCACTCTAACCACTGAGCCACCATGGCTCTTAATTATATGGAAAAGTTGTACACTTGAATGACTCCCTTTTTATTTTATGCTATGACATAATTATGGGGTGATACCAATTTGGGTACAGTTCGTGGATCCTTATGACCATAATTGAGCCCCAAATGTCCATTGCTGTGGAAGACATTTGTTCAGTGGATTTTGCTTCATTTTGTGACCTTTCTTGCCAAAGTTGTTAAGTGAATCACTGCAGTTTTTAAGTTAGTAACGCGGTTGTTTGGTGAACCTGGCTCCCCCATTGACTTTGCTTGTCAGAAGGTCGCAAAAGGGGATCACGTGACCCTGGGAGACATGGCAATCATCATAAATATGAGTCAGTTGCAAAGTGTCTGAATCCTGATCACTTAACCATGAGATTTTGTAATGGTCGCCAGTGTGAAACATGGTCATAAGTCACTTTTTTCAGTGCCATGGTAACTTTGAATGGTCACTAAATGAATGTTGTAGGTTGAGGGACTACCTGTATATCCAGGGGTGGGATTCCATCAGTATAATAACCGTTTCAGTGATCGCGCGCTTTGTGCATGCTCCATGTTTAAAAAGCTCCAATACTTTGTTCAGAGTATTGCAGCGTTAATTCAGCACCAGAAAAGTAAACCCAGATGGCTGAGGCTTCATTGAACTTCTTTACAAACATATAAAGTAAATTTTATAATACCAGTTGTAGATTTCTCCAACATGGAGCAAACTCAAACAGAAGCAGACATGTTACAGGTTCAGAGCAGAACAGCAACTCAGGAGCTCAGAAACAGACATCAGTTTTACTTTAGTTCAGCAGGCAAGCAAGACACACAGCAGAGGAGAGAAGCAGTTTCATTTTCAATAGACAGACTCAGAACTCAACATAGCTTCAGAGCTGCAGAGCTTAATATAGAGCCACGCCAAGGCTACTTCTAGTTTCAGTTTCCGAACAGTCCTCATTGGCTGACAGTTGCCATGCCTATTCATTGGCTGACCTTGTTACCATGCTCTATTCCACGTCATGAATATACTCTGACATACTTACCTTCTACTGCAGTCCCTGTGAATAAAACAGCTGAGGTTGCAGTAAACCACTCTGCCGTGCGAATCAGCTGTGCGCTAAACAAAGGAAATAAAGTACAGGAAAGAGCAGGGGTGGGCAAGCGGGCCCACATGCTTATCACAGCAAACTGGTTCGCTGCCAGCTGGTTTTCGGAGCAAGGGGTTTGACCAAACCGGTCCGAACCGGTAGAATCCCACCCCTGGGTATATTTCCTGAAGACAGCCCATTAGTGTTGGGGCTGATTGCTAAAAGTGTAAAAATGTAAAAATATGGAAAGTTACCTCAGGATGAATAAGAACATTGTTCTTGCTAAGTACCAGAGTAGGTATTAGCAGGTTCTGACCAGTTCTGGAGAACCGGTAGAGGAAATTTTGAGTAGTTTGGAGAACCGGCAAACCCCACCTTCTGACTGGCCCCGCCCCCATCTCTTCTCTGCCTCCCGACTCCCAGCTGATTGGCTGGGTCTTCTTTGGTTGCCCTGCACAGGAGAACAGAGCTGGAAAGCAGGTTAGTGGGATGGGGAGGGAATGGGGATTTTGCAGTAACCTTCCCCCAGGAATGGGGAGGGAATGGGGATTTTATAGTATCCTTTCCCTGCCATGCCCACCAAGCCACACCATGCCCACCAAGCCACGCCCACAGAACCGGTAGTAAATTGTTTTGAATCCCACCACTGCTAAGTACTGTCTATGACAGTCTTTCCTCTCTCTGAGTTCTCTAAAGTGAACCGACTTCCAACCAGCAAAATACGTTCTTTGCCACTTAAAATGCGATCTTTCTCTCTTTTTCACTTTGCTGCAATTTTTGTTTCATTTGTTTGCCTGTTTGTGTGCATGCTTAAAAAAGAGTTGAAGGCTGACAGGAGTGTGGCAATGAAGTCAAGGCAGGGGGCAAAAACCGATGAGCTAGGAATCGGGGTTTATTGCCACGTTACCTAATTTTTAAAACAACCAGGTGAAACAGCTGTTGGGTGAGAATATTCACCGGAAAGCAGCAGACAATTGACAGCAGGATTCTCTTGAGCTGATGGAGGTTTCATTACTTCGCCTAATTCAGAATCTGTCTGGCTATTTCTCAGATGTTTTTCAAAGAAGTTTCTTCCTCTAGGTTTGAGAATTTCTTTCAAATTTCTTTTGGTGATGCTTCTGACTTCCTTTCTTGTTCGGAGGAAGCAGGGGATGTTCCTGCTGATATTTTCTTACCTATTTTCCCATGAATTCAATACTTTCCTGACTGTTCACCTTTCTCCGTCTGAAAAATCTCCAGGAAAGAAGTTTTCTCGTGATCTTTTATTTGGGAGTTTAATGGATGGATGGGAAACCAGGGCAGCTGCAGACAGGTGGGGAGGCAGGACATTTGCAAATACCATCATGCAAGGAAACACCTTATTCTCAGCATGAAATTTTAACTGTGTTTTTTTCTTTCATAAAAAACTGGACTGCATTTTTTTTTTCTGGCATCAAAGTGAGCAAGTCTATTTAGACCGAAAAAGCGGAATCATTCCATGAATTAAGAAACAAAACAAAACTATTGAATTGGTAGAAAAATACAGATGATGGTATTGATTTTGTGTCTGGCATTGCAAAACAGAACAGTGGCTTGCATAAATGGCAAATTAATGGGAACGGACTGGAATGGAACAGAACAGAATAGAAATAGAAACAGAAATAGAATAGCTTTATTTGACCAAGTATGATTAGACACACAAGAAATTTGTCTCTGGTGCAGAAGTTCTCAGTGTACATGCAAAGAAACAAGAAAGAAAAAGAAAGAGAGAGAGGAAGGAAAGAAGGAAGGAAGGAAGGAAGGAAGGAAGGAAGGAAGGAAGGAAAGAAAGAAGGAAAAGAAAGAGGGAGGGAGGGAATGTAGGAAGGAAGGAAGGAAGGAAGGAAGGAAGGAAGGAAGGAAGGAAGGAAGGAAGGAAGGAAGGAAGGAAAAAAGAAGAAAGTGTTATGCCAGTAGTCTTCAATTTACAACCACAATGGAGCAACAAAGCTGGCATAAGACATGATGGTCATAAGTTGAGTCACCCATGTGACTGGACTTGATTATATGACTGTTTTGCAACGGTTAAGTGAACACAGTGGTCGTTAAGCAACTTCATGCATTCCTATGGGCATTGCTTTGCTGGAAAGCAGTTAAAAAGGCCAGAAACTGGCAAAAAATGGTAAATTGTGATGACTGTGGAACTCTGCAACCAATGGTAAAAGTGAACCAGATGCTAATCACCCAAAATGTGACTGCAGGTATGTCTGCTGCCAAGCAACCCCTGGAACCTGGTCATAAGTAGCTTTGGGTGGGTTCCATCTTAGCTTTGATTGGTTGCTGCATTTACAAATACATTGGAGTGAAGTTACAGGTTCCTTCTCCCATTGGGCACGTGTAATGTATCTTCACAGCAGACTTAAAATTCTTCTATTCAAAAGGGGCACATTATATTCCCACAGCTTTTCAGCTTTTTCTTCCTAAGGTCATCTTCTCCGCTTCTTTGTGGCGTTCCAATTTTCATTTTTGCAAAGTTTAATATCTTGGAAGCTGTCCAGTCCAAATTTGTAAGAGCAATACTTGCAGTTCCAAGATGCATCAAGTATGCTATTTTAATGATTAGTGTCCAGTCTGGTTTCTATGAGTGCCAGAACCTGGTTCTATCTCCTTATCTTCTGGTTGAATTTGATTTTTTCTTCTTCTTCTTCTGTGGGTCTGGCTTGACTTGTTCCCAGAGACCATTTTAAATCAACCTGGCTAACAAAAGCTAATAGCAAACGTTATATAACCTTATGGCTCTCTTTGGAAAGTCTCTGTCCATTAGGTATTAGAATAGAATAGAATAACAGAGTTGGAAGGGACCTTGGCGGTCTTCTAGTCCAACCCCCTGCTTAGGCAGGAAACCCCATAACATTTCAGACAAGTGGTTGTCCAATCTCTCCTTAAAAACTTCCAGTGTTGGAGCATTCACAACTTCTGGAGGGAAGTTGTTCCACTGATTAACTGTTCCAACTGTCAGGAAATTTCTCCTTAGTTCTAAGTTGCTTCTCTCCTTGATTAGTTTCCATCCATTGCTTCTTGACCTGCCCTCAGGTGCTTTGGAGAATAGCTTGACTCCCTCTTCTTTATGGCAGCCCCTGAGAGATTGGAACACTGCTATCATGTCACCCCTAATTCTTCTTTTCTTTAGACTAGACAAATCCAATTCCAGCAACCGTTCTTTATATGTTTTAGCCTCCAGTCCCCTAATCATCTTGGTTGCTCTTCTCTGCACTCTTTCTAGAGTCTCCACATCTTTTTTTACATTGTGGCAACCAAAACTGGATGCAGTATTCCACGTGTGGCCTTACCAAAGCCTTATAAAGTGGTATTTACACTTTTTTTTAATTACATTTATATGCCGCCCTTCTCCGAAGACTCAGGGCGGCTTACAATTTTTGGGATGCAACCCAGTGTGCTCAGCAATAGCCTTCATTCCATTGTATATGCCTGCTTATTACTAAGCAGCATTTTTACAAGGTCAGCTTATTGCCCCCAACAATCTTGGGTCCTCAATTTACCTACCCTGAGAGGATGGAAGGCTGAGTCAACCTTGAGCCTGGTGGGATTCGAGCCTGCAGCAGTTGTAGGCAGCTGGAACTTAAGTGCAGGCAATTAACAGCCTGAGCCACCTGATCACTTCACGTGATCTTGATTCTATCCCTTTGTTTATGCAGCCTAGAACTGTGTTGGCTTTTTTGGCAGCTGCTATTGAAAATGCCAAGGTCATCTTAAACAATGTATCTGAAATATTGATTTTCAAACCAGTTTAAGCCTAGTATCCAACCTTACACTTTATGAATCCTTCTCAAATGGGTGTGCGCCATCATCTTACCTCTCTTCAATACCAATTCTGAAATTTTGTCAAGTTTTCACCTTGGCCAGCTTAATATAGCTGGGGGGGGGTGTGACAAGTGTGATCTTCATTAGATCATGCCCATTAGACCATGTTCATGTGCGTTACTTGTGTGTCTGATTTGATCTTTGAAATTAATACAATCCTAAACAGATTCCAAAGGCTTTTCAGCCATATTTCAATTTATTCACCCTGAAAGGCCTCTTGTTCCCTTCATAAAGGTCTTACTGGGAAGGCTGGGAGAATTCTGTTGGAAGTTTTGATTCTTAGATCTTGTCCTGTGAATCAATCAATGAATAGAGAAAATGATAAGATGCAAAGTCCATGGTTCCCAAGGAATCTAGATGCTTCTGGCCCCTCCTTATATAAAAAGGAGTGGGGCAATGTTACTTGTAAGTAGGAAATTGGTGTCCCGAGGGTGTTTTTTTTCCCAAGAGGCAACTGGACTTTGTTTTCCCTTGAAGATGTTTTGCTTCTTATCCAATAACCTTTTTCAGAACTGAAGAAGCTTCTTGGATGAGAAGCAAAATGTCTTCAAGGAAAAACAAAAAAAAGTCCAGTTGCCTCTGGAAAAAGCACCTTTGGGACAGCCATGACCTGGAGGACTAAGAATCTCCATGGACATTTAGGCAATTGGTGACAAGATAAAATGGACCCGCTCCAATTTTAGACTTTGGGGTAAAGAAGTAGAATCCAGAACGGAAGTCAGATAGACTCGTGATGTTCAACACCAAAAAACCCCTGTGGATTTCTCCCCCTCACTACTTCCTAGATTTAAATTTTTGTGATATGGAAGTTGTCAAAAGATAGGAGAGCCCTACTGTTTATGTATTCCTCTTTTAGTTGAACCATTGAACTAACCTAATTATGAATTTACAGGTGTTTGAATTGAACCTTGTCTATGTGTAATACATCTTCCTCCTAAGTAAGTTACCTCCAAAGTAATGTAACATTTAACACTAACTGATCTACCCACACATATACCTGGGTTAATCTGATGTAGTCTGGAAGAACACTTTTAGAACTGAATCTTGGTTGCTATTGGAGACAGAAAGATGGGTGTGATATTATGTCCAGAACTTTTGGAGATAATGATGCTTTTAGAAAGGCAAAACAGTACTCAAGCCTTCTCTTCTGCCATGGGTTCAGAGCTATTGGCAAAGCTTCCTTGTTACCTTCAATAATTCTCTTCTGTTTGGGCATCTGTTCCAGAGGTGGGCATTTTCATGAAAGTTCCACACTGCATAGGAGAAATATATGCGCATTTCAACCTCACTGAAGATTGTAAAGATAGGTTCAGTTTATTGTAGGGACGCGGTGGCTCAGTAGGCAAGCTGAGCTTGTTGATCAGAAAGGTTGGCAGATCAGCAGTTCAAATCCCTAGCTTTGCGTAACGGAGTGAGCTCCCGTTACTTGTCCCAGCTTCTGCCAACCTAGCAGTTCGAAAGCACGTAAAAATGCAAGTAGAAAAATTAGGGACCAACTTTGGTGGGAAGGTAACAGTGTTCCGTGTGCCTTCAGCATTTAGTCATGCCAGTCACATGACCACGGAGACGTCTTCGGACAGCGCTGGCTCTTCAGCTTTGTAACAGAGATGAGCACCACCCCCTACAGCTGGAAACGACTAGCACATATGTGCGAGGGGAACCTTTACCTTACCTCAGTTTATAATGACTGTGGCTGATAATGAGAAAGCAGTTTTGCCCACCATTTACAGATAGAAAAATTGGATGGATTATTTCTCTCAGTCGCTCAATTACTGTATTACTTCTTAAAGGCAAAGCTTTTCCTGCAAGAAGGAGCAAGTCTCTCAACTATTTCTCAAGGAAAGCATTGCCTTTAAGAAGTGACAGTGGTACAGCGACTGAAATGGGCCCCTGGGAGATGTTCCTCCATAATCTATGTTCTCATGGAATTTAATGCAAGCATGGTAAATCAGGGAGGCTGCATTGTACCGGAGATAAGATCGTGCAAGGGGAAAAAAATGCCTTTTCTTATTCTTTGCCCACCATATAACTAAATAAATCCAAGGATACACCTTCCATCCATAGGAATTTCACCAAGATTCTCCAAACCAAAACAAGTCAAATGAAAATGAACAGAGAGGAGGGAAAAAAGAAAGAAAATTTCTCTGCATGTTACTAGCATGGAGGGTTCTGAAGATGTATAGATAGTTCTCAACTTATAACAGTTCATTTAGTGACTGTTTTAAAATTACAATGGCAATAAAAAAGTGACTTACGACTGTTTTTCACTCCATGGTCACACGATCAAAATTCGGACGCTTGTCAACTGACTCATATTTATGATGGTTGCAGTCCCGGGATCACGTGATCCCCTTTTGCGATCTTCTGAGAAGCAAGGTCAATGAGGGATCGAGATCCACTGAACAACCGTGTTACTAACTTAACATCTGCCCTGATTTACTTAACAACTGCGGCCAGAATGGTCGTAAAATGGGTGAAAACTCCCTTGACAACTGTTTCACAGCAGCAGAAATTTTGGGCTCAGTTCTGGTCATAAGTCGAGGACTATCTGTACGCCACACGACCGAGGTTTCTGTCTGTGTCTCTGAATGAACAATGGGACAGGAAAGAGATGCTGCTTTCACCCTTCTCTAGCATAGGACCTTGGGAAGGCTGTTTTAAGTCGTTGGTTTCTCCTCGTATCTGTATTGTCCTTTCATCCATGTACTTTTGCTGTTATCTGCTACTAACTGCAGTATTATTACACACAGATTAAAAGCCAGGCTGCTTTTAAAACTCCCTGACAGTTGGCCGGAGCAGAGATTAGAGATAAGAGTTAATCTCGTAAGGTAATAGCAAAAAAAAAAAAAAAGTATGAAGTCTGGAGATGAGCCGATAATGGTTTGTTTAGGGAAAATAGCTTCTCTTCCAAGGATGATTGGCTGTTGTCCGTATGGAGCACCGCTGGGCAATTACTCCTCAAAATCCTTGAAGGTTTATAATGCTGAGCTAAGGAATGGAGTAAACCACGGGAGCAAATATATGGTGGCCAGCAGGGATGAAAATAAATAAATAAAAAAAGAACTTTAAATTGTTTACAGCTACCAACAGAAGTTGGGGAGCAGCAGAGAGGTGGTTCAGAGGCAACATGGCTTGTACCATGTTGCTCGATGCCTTAAGCAAGGAAAGATTGAAATGATTTCCTCCATATGGGACTTCGAGTTTTTCTGAGGAGAGAGGAAGAGAGAAAAGGAGGAAACATGAATGAAAAGTTTAAAAAATCTCCCTCCAGAATCTTGGAAAAAGCATCTGCAAGGCTTTTCAGGATGAATTATAGGTCCGTTACATCACTTCCAGTATTACAGGAAGTGATGAAACGGGCCTGTAATTCGGCCTGAAAAACCTTTCCAGACGCTTTTTCCAAGCCTCTGGGAGGCCAAAAAAGGCCTCAAACCAACCCCAAAAAATCAGCCATGAGGCACGTGCATGCGCATTGAGGTAAGTTTGCCTGAAGCTCGCGTGCCAGCACAAATGGTTCTGCATGCCACTTGTGGCACGCGTGCCATAGGTTTGCCATCAGGGGTGTAGGGTCTCCCGCTTGGGTGGGGGGTTGGACTAGATGCCCTACAAGGTCCCTTCCAACTCTCATTATCTGTATCTGTAAGTCTACCTGTAGCCCATTCATTGAAATCAGAAATCCTTGGGGACCCACCATCTTCTCAGCGTCTATTACTTCCTATTCCACATTTAGAAATTTATTGACTTGATTGTGAGTGAGATCATTTCATTTGATTTTTCAAGGGAGTTGTTTATTTTCTGTCCTGCCACTCACCCACTCCTTCTTGGGAGGGAAAACAAAAAAGGGAAGCAGATATTTTGTTTTTCACTAAGCCAGAACCTCCAACATCTAATTTACGCTGAAGTTCTTTAGGAAGACATTAAGCGGGCAGCCTCAATGGCAGAAGCACAATCCTGAGTGGCTGCACTCATGAGTGATCGTAAAGGATTTGTTTCATTCTTTCTTTAATCTCCCAATCCCTTAATCCTCGAGGAGTACAACATGACTCTGTTCTCTGAGGTTCCTCACAGAAGATCCAGACCTGTTTCTTCTCAAGATGAGTGGGTCCAGGGACCGCTCTACAGAACAGAAATGATTGCTCAGATGAATTGATAAAGGCTCTTGTAAAACTCAAAGTCCTTGCTTTGAATGTTCAAACCTTTATTTCCTTTCTCTCTCCCATTCACAAACATTCTTTTGCATTAATATCTCCAGAAGTAAATACAAGATGTGCTGCCATGACACTTATTTAATTTAATTTAATTTAATTTAATTTAATTTAATAATTGGACTTGTATGCCGCCCCCTCTCCAAAAGGACTCAGGGCGGCTCACAACTAAAAATAACAACAATAAATACATTAAAAACGAATTAAACACTACAAGCCCACATAAAATCAAATTTAAACCCCCCCTCCCCGAGAGGTCAGTCCAGCCTGGCCTGTTCAAACAGCCAAGTTTTCAGATCATGGCAGAAAGAGCGGAGATCTGGAGCCAAACGGAGCCCCACGGGGAGATGGTTCCACAAGGCGGGAGCCGCTACAGAGTAGGCCCTTTTCCAGGGCACCGCCAGCCAACACTGTCTCGTGGACGGCACCCCGAGGAGTCCCAGTCTGTGCGCTCGCACAGGGCGGTTGACATTCGATGTCGGCATGCTTGAGCAACAAGCATCCCACATCTGGCAGTGCTGAATAATTTTTTTGGGGGGGCACGGAAGCTAGACTTTTCTATTCATTAACGGGCACTCCCTCCAAAATACAGATATTTTATATTGGTCTCAACTTACAGCCATTTATGGAATGACCGTTTGAAGTTACAATGGCAGTGAAAAAAGTGTCTGATGACCATTTTTCACACTTACACCATTATAGCATCCTCATAGCCACGTGAGCAAAATTCAGAGGCTTTGCAACTGGCATGTATTTATGTAACCACCATTTCTAACCTCCCCAGTCGGCTGCTGACAAGCAGTCAACGCGAGAAGCCAGATTTCCTTAATGGCTGCATGGTTCACTGTGGCAAAAAGGGCAAAACTCACAAAACTACCTTGCTTAGCAACAGAAATGTTGGCTTCAATTCTGATTGTAAGTCGAGGATGACCTATAATGGCCTTTTTTGGAAAGTATTTGGGAAGCATTTGTTTGCAGTCTAATGCAATTCTGCCTTACCAAGTTGTGTTTCCCAAAATATACAGCAGATAGATAGATAGATAGATAGATAGATAGATAGATAGATAGATAGATAGATGATAGATAGAGAGATAGATAGATAGATAGATAGATAGATAGATAGATAGATAGATGAGAGATAGAGAGATAGAGAGAGAGAGAGAGAGAGAGAGATAAATGGATACATACATACATACATACATACATACATAAATACATACATACATGATGAATAGATTGGATGGATGGATGGATATATACATGCATGCATGATGGATACATTAGACATGGATGGACAGAAAGATGGATACATACATACATACATACATACATACATACATACAAGATGGATAGATTAGACAGATGGAAGGATGGATACATACTTACATACATGGTGGATAGATTAGAGAGATAAGGAGAGAGAGAGAGAGAGGCAGGCATACACACACACACACACACACAAAACACAAATGCAGGTTGGAATCTCATGAATTTATAGGATAGCTGTAGGATAGGATTGTGTTAAAAAGTGCATTGTAAAAACTGCCCTGTAGGTTTGATTTTCACCTGTCTGACTTATCTCAGAGGACTTCAGTTGCCTTTTTTGTAAAAGCCACCCCCTCACAGTTTACACTGCCATTTCTTGATACGGCTGTGCTCTAATGTGGAAACAACGCATAAATGCTCTGCCTGTGGTTTAAAGAAACGGATTTGCAAGAGATCATCTGCACTGCTACAGTATACACAGGCGGCATTTGCAGCGTAAAATACCCCTGATATTTGTCCTGTTCCTTCTTCTTTCTCCCCTCATTATTTTCCCCTTTCTACTTTTGTAGTTTTAGCAAGGAAAGGTGAAGGGAAATGGTGCAAAGAAGCTGTTGTCTAAATTGTAGCTGAAACTCAGCCTCCTCACATACTTAAGATAACCTATTAATCCCTTTCCTTAACATGAAAAGAAAGCAAGGTGGTTTTATCATCTATGGCGCATGTTTTCTTTGTATGGAAAAAAAAGGAGGTCCGGCAATAATCTAAGAAAGGATGTGAAATAACTCAGGAATGTGGAAATTTACATCTCTACCTTAATAAACATTCTCCTGGATAAGGGTGTCAAGCAGGGACAGCTCTGGAGTTCAGATCTACACGTAGGCTACTTTCTTCCATGATTTCATCATGCTGGATATTGATGAGACCTTTTCCTGGGAATTTACAGTTGGTGATTGGCTAGAACAAGGATCTTCAAACTTGGCAAGTTTAAGACTTGTGGACTTCAACTCCCAAAATTCCTGAGCTAACGTGACTGGAGGAGGAATTCTGGGAGTTGACGTCCACAAGTCTTAAAGCTTTCAAGCTTGAAGACCCCTGGGCTAGAAAGTTCTACGTAGAGGTTGGATTTCAGAATAACAGAGTTGGAAGGGATCTTGGAGGTCTTCTAGTCCAGTCCCTTGCTCAAGTAGGAAATCCTATACCATTTCAAACAAATGGTTGTCCAGTCTCTTCTTAAAAACCTCCAGTGATGGAGCTACTACAACTTCTGGAGGCCAAGCTATTCCATGGATTAATTGTTCCAACTGTCGGGAAAATTCTCCTTAGTTCTAGGTTGCTTCTCTCCTTGATGAGTTTCCACCCATTGCTTCTTGTCCTGCCTTCAGGTGCTTTGGAGAATAGCTTGACTCCCTCTTCTTTGGGGCAGCCCCTTAGACATTGACACACTGCTGTCATATCACCCGTTGGCAAAGGCATATCCAGGCATATTGCAGTGCCCACATGTAGGTTTGGGCTGTCTTTTGAACAGCTGCATTTATTCATTCTCAATTTATTCATCCTTTGGAGAGCTAGTGTGGTGTAATGTTTATTTACAGTGTTGGACTGGCAACAGGTCCTTTCTCAGCCATAGATACACTTTGTGAGTTGTGGAGTTGGTGACTTTCTCTCTAATCAACCTAACTTACAAGGCTGTTATTGGGAAAAAAAATGAGAAGAGGAAGTGATACTTGTGTACTCCGAACTCCTGAAAATCAAAGAATTAAATAAATTGAGGTTGCCTAAACAATTGTCCGATTGGTCTAGAGCAGAGTTTCTCTACCATGGCCCACTTAAAGATGTGTGGACTTCAGTTCCCAGCGTAGCTAGCTGGGGGATTCTGGGAGTTGAAATCCACACCTCGTCAAATGGCCAAGGTTGACAAACACTGGTCTAGAGAGCAGGGGTCCCCACCACCCAGTCCATGGACCAGCACTTGTCTGCTGCATGCCAGCAACTGGGCCAGGAAAAAAAGCGAAGCCCCATCTGCAGGATGCAGGCAGTAAACAAAACCACACCCCCTCTGGTCCACGGAAAAACCTCTCTCCACGGACCCGGTCCCTGATGCCCAAAAGTTGGTGGCCACTGGCCTAGAGAATGGGACATCCCTTCCATTTTAATTAAATAGACCTATTTAATTCCTGGGTCCATTCAGCTTTAGGAATCAGGGATGTATAATTTACAAATAAACCATTCTTGGTGCCTAGTACGTATTTTCCCATGCCCCAGCACATTACGCTCCATAAGGAAAAGATTAGGTAAGGCGGGTGACTCATGGGCATAATTTGCAAGCTGCACTGGAAACTAAATTTCTCAAAACAGAAATCCTGGAAATTGCAGTAGCCAACTGCCACCTAGCCCAAATAACTGCATAGTCGGGTGCCTTTAAAGTCATGAATATATATATGAAGAAGGCTCAGTTTTGTTCTGTCCCAGGAGCCATCTGAAGCAGCTGCAACCTTATGCTAAGAAACTTTTAATCAAATTCTTAGCTACTTTCACTAGTTTTATTAGCTTCAAATTCAAGAAAAGTAGGGGTGAGACTGTGGTTTCTTCTCCTTCTCCCCCCACCCCAGATATGCTGTTTATATGAATAAATGTCGCTAACAACCTCTCTTATATTTCTTTTAAAAATGTATACTTATGGAAGTGTCCTGCGCAGAATAGGATACCAACCAGAGGTGGTATTCAGCCAGTTCTGACCAGTTCTAGAGAACCAGTAGTGGAAATTTTGAGTAGTTCAGAGAACTGGCAAATACCACCTCTGGCTGGCCCTGCCCCCATCTATTCCCTGCCTCCTGAGTTCCAGCTTATCGGCTGGGTCTCCTTTTGTTGCCCTGCACAGGAGAACGGAGCTGGAAAGCAGGTTAGTGGGGTGGGGAGGGAATGGGGATTTTGCAGTAACCTACCCCTGCCACGCCCACCAAGCCACGCCCACTGAGCCATGTCATACCCACCAAGCCACACCATGCCCATCATACCACGCCCACAGAACTGGTAGTAAAAAAATTTGAATACCACCACTGATGCAAACTACATATTTTAGCAGGATCTAATGGCACGTCAGGCATGAGAAATTGCATTGCGAGTTTTTGTTCCTCCCCATATGACTGGTAGTCCTTGATATATAGCCATTCATGTAATGACTGTTAGAAGTTGCAACAGGGCTGGGTAAAAAAGTGATCTATGTTCAGTTCTCACACTTGTGACCATCATGAAATCCCTGAGCTCATGTGATCCAAATTTGGACACTTAGCAATCATCATGTGATGATGGTCACATGACCACCATTTGTAATCTTCCAAAATGGCTTCTAAGAAGCAAGCTCAATCGGAGAAGCTGGAGTTGCTTAACGATCATAGCGGAAAGGCTATAACATCAGATGCAAGTCAGTTAACAACTGCATCACTTAGCGAGGGAAGTTCTGGTCCCAACTGTGGTCATAAGTTAAGGATTTTTATATGCTGGCAGAGAATGAATTATCCAGAAGGAACTGTATCAGAGGTGGGTATTCAGCAGGTTCTGACCAGTTCTGGAGAACCGGTAGCGGAAATTTTGAGTAGTTTGGAGAACCGGCAAATCCCACCTCTGACTGGAGATTTTACAGAATCCTTCCCCTGCCACAACCACCAAGCCACGCCCACAGAACCAGTAGTAAAAAAATTTGAATCCCACCACTGAACTGCATAACAATTTCTCATGGGCGGGAGTTTCCTTTAGTGCTGGCAGTTAGTACCGCTTCTGAAAATATCCCATAATGCAGAATTAACTCCTAAAATCTTACTTTTGCTTTCCTTTTCTCGGGGAAACTTGGGAAGTCAGGGAAGCTGCAGATTGCCAAAAAGAGAACTGCGCAACGAAGGCAGAACTGCACATTCCTCTCGATAAATCCGTGAGCAGCACAATCGAATCACGAGAACTTTGCCAAAATTTTCCTTCCCCTTTGAAAGAGATTTCAAAGCTACTTCATGTCCATCAAACTGAATGGAAAGTAGAAGAAAAAAGTAATGCTGAATTCCTCTCCCAGCGATCATATTATTAAACTTGTATTTGTAATTAGCACACCTAGTTTTAAAAACAAAACAAAACTAGGAGAGGGTAAATGGAGTAAAGGTGATAATTGGGACTTCAGAGAAAGGAATTCAACTTCCATCTTAGAGAAGAAGAGAAAATGGATAACCAAAGGAAAGGTATTAATCTTCATTGAAAGTGCATAGAATTCACAATTTTAAGAAGCTATAATTCAGACAGAAGTATGCTATATTGCATTGTAGTAGGGAAGATCCTAACCTAGCTAATGCAACCTTACAATAGAGTGGGTACTCATAGGTGTACTTGTTGTCTAGACTACCTCAGAGGGCTAATAAATCCCCCTACACTGAGAATAAGTCTACACAATGGATTCTACTAATAGGCATGCTATTGGAGTAAGACCAGTGTTTCCCAGTCTTAGCAACTTGAAGCTGCATTGACTTCAACTCCCAGAATTCTCCAGCTACCTTGGCTGGGAAATTCTGGGAGTTGAAATCCATAGAGTTTATAATTGCTAAATCTAGAGTAGACCATCCTCAAGTCTCTTCCAACCTTTTGGAAGCGAATCCTCTTGGATTCTATGATCTTTTAAAGTCACCGTTGAGAGCTGGAATGGTTCCATCAGAATTTTTGGTGACCGGCTTGCTCAGTTTTTGCTGTACCTGCCTTCCAACTGAGCACAGGTAGGTGGCTTCCAAGATTTGAGACTTGGATGCCAACATGCTGGAAATCTGTCTCTTTGCCCAGTTTTTTAGCAGTGATTTCATTCATTAGTTCTTTTAACTCTCCTAATTTCATTTTACATCTGGAGATGTTCATTCAAATTGCGCGCGCGCACACACACACACACATCACCCATGCAGTGTCAAATAGGTGTGTGGGAGGGATATGTGTGAGAGAGAGAGGGAGAAAGAGAGAGTAGAAAAATAAGGAAAAAAAGGGATCCCTGTACAAATTGCGCCCACCAAGGAGTATGGATGCTGAATAGCATCATTTAGGGCCCGACTCTGACATTGTATTAACCTTTTTTTAAATGGATGGATATAATAAAATGACATGTAAATGGAGCACGAGGGGAGATATGACACTATATCTGGAAAAGGATAAAACAGCCTGTTGAATACTAGGCTATTATGGCAGTTTGCAAACCTTGGATAAACTCAGTCAGCAGTTGTATAATTGGTTATTCAATCCCGACCCTTGTTCACAGCTCAAAGCCAGGAACACTGAGACCTGTTGCCAATTTGAGTGAATGCGGTGACTGTGCTCAGCCGAGGCCCTAACGCCGGTGCCAGCCCTTTTCCTGTGGGCTGATTTCCACCATGTCTAGGACTGGCGAAGTGACAGTAGTTCTTTTGTTGTGAGAGTTTGGCTGGGTCCTCCCCTCCTTTGCAAAATGTCTAACAGCTACACAAATATAAGAAAATAGGAAGGGAGGGAGGGAGGAACGGAGGGGAATGAGTTTTCCTCCTGCACTGTGGAGGTATTGAGAAGGATGTATTGGTCAAAAGGCACGCAAGGCTCCATCGAACGATAAGGAAAAGTACTATGGTGTCCCAGTGTTGGGTGGAAGCACTGAGAGATCAAGCAGATCAAGCATACTGTTGAAAACCTGATTGTTCTCCCAAACTAAAGCCATTGTTTTAATGCTTCCTCTTTCTCAGACTTCAGCAGACTGAATGGATTCTGCCAAAGGAGCAGTGAATAGCCTTCTCATTTATTCTCTTAGTGGGGGCTGCCTCATGGAGGGCTACCCCAACGTTATGTTTTTGAGGAGGGGAAGCTTGTGATGTATGTTAGCCTTCTTCTCCCATGAGAAATGTGGCTATTCTTTCAAAAATGATCTGAGTGCTAGAGGCCGCTGTAACAACATTGCCAAAAAAGGCATCAAGAGTTGTTAACCTAATCCTGCGAAGCATTTTCTCTGGTAATAGTACTATTAACTAGAGCATACAAAACATTTGCTAGATCAATTCTTGAATACAGCTCATCTGTCTGGAACCCACACTGCTTATTGGACATTAATACAATCGAGAGAGTCCAGAGATATTTCACGAGAAGAATCCTCCACTCCTCTACCTGCAATATTTTTTTTTATTTTAATTGGTTTTATATACCACCCTTCTCCCCAAAGGGACTCAGGGCGGTTTACAGGGCATTTAAAACACATACAATACAAATATTAAAATAAAATTAAACTCAATTAAGCCCCACCCATATCAAATTTAAAAAATCTAAAACATTGGTTAAAAACGATTGTTCCAATCAAAAAATTTAAATCAAAAAATTTAAAATATCTCATAGGGATAGATCGGCTTGCTTAAACAGCCATGTCTTAAGGGTGCGGCAAAAGGCTCCCAGGTCAGGGACAATCCGGATCTCTACCAGTAGCTCATTCCAGAGGGCAGGGGCAGCCACAGAGAAGGCCCTCCCCCTGCGGGCCGACAGCCGACATTGTTTCACCGACAGCACCCTGAGGAGGCCAACTCTGTGGGCCTGCACTGGTCAGTGGGAGGTTGTCATCGGCAGTAGGTGGTCTCGCAAGTACCCTGGGCCTAAGCCTTATGCCTCCAGACTTGAAATTTTAGGCTTAGACAGCATAGAACTACGCCGCCTTCAGTCTGACCTAAGTGTAGTACATAAAATTATCTGCTACAATGTCCTACCCGTCAATGACTACTTTAGCTTCAACCATAACAATACAAGAGCACACACTAGATACAAACTCAAGGTAAACCACACCAAACTCGATTGCAGGAAATACGACTTCAGCAACAGAGTGGTCAATGCCTGGAATACCTGACTCTGTGGTTTCTTCCATTAACCCCAAATACAAAATACAAAAATTATTTTGTCAAGCATGCATTTGATAATATATATAAGTATAAACATGCTTATTAATACATGAAATGGATATGAATAAAGGGGAATATTAAGAAAGGGATGGACCTCAGACTTTCTACTGTTGACCTCACCCCATTCCTAAGAGGTCTGTAAGGGGATATGCACAGATGCACCAACGTGCCTACCATCCCTTTCTTAATGTTCCCCTTTATTCATATCCATTTCATGCATTAATAATCATGTTTATACTTATATATATTATCAAATGCATGCTTGACTAAATAAATAAAATAAATAAAAATTCTCCTAGTTAGCTTGGTCTAGTGGTTAAGGCACAAGCCATGAGATCCACTCCTACCTTAGCCATGAAAGCCAGTTGGTAACTCTGGGCCAATCACCGGGGGTATGTGAGTTCTAATCCTACCTTAGGCATGAAAGCCAACTGGGTTATTTTGGACCAATCACCAGAAGATGTTGCATTCAAGCCCTACCTTAGGCATGCAAGCTGGCTGGGTGACCCTGGGCCAGCCACTCTCTTCTCAGCCCAACCCACCTAACAGGGTTGTTGTTGTGGGGGGAATAGGAATAGGAAGGTATGGTGGGTATGTTTGCCAACTTGAGTTAATTGTAAAAAAATAATAAAGGAGGATATAAACAAATAAAGTTATAAAATAAAAAATAAAATAAATAAAACAAAACAAAACTTTTTTAGAATGCCTAAATGTAATGATGGTGTTGAGTTGGAATACATTTCTATCACACCATTGAATTAAGCAAGGATGTAATGATTTAAAAAAATATATAATATACCTTCCTGAATGGTTGGAAAGGACCACAGATGAATCATCTGCTTCAGAAAGATTGTTCTCCTCCATAAAAGGACATTCTGACGTGGTCCAGAAATGTTGAAAACCAGAATCCTGGTTTTCAAGGGTGAAATAAACTTATTTATGTAGGATGCAGTCAAGAGATGTGTGGAAATGTTCTGTCATTTATTATACAATCCTCTCTCCAGAAGACTGTAGCCTCCCTCATGTCTCTTGCGGCTCTTCAGTTCCAAAGAAGGCATTCACAGGGAATTCCTTCCATAACAATTTTCTGTCAAGAGCATCCTCTGCCTTATACCACAAATGGGGAGATGAGAACCTGTTGTACAATTCCATTTTGTCCTGAAGAAATTGTCTAGCGAACCTCTCTGCCCACCATTTTGTTGAATAGAATAGAATAGAATTCTTTATTGGCCAAGTGTGATTGGACACACAACTGTCCTTGTGTCTAGTTGTTCTGGTGTGCAGTGCTCTATAGCGTCATTTTGAGGGTAGGAGTTGAAACAGTTTGTGTCCAGGATGTGAGGGGTCTGTAAATATTTTCACAGCCCTCTTTTTGACTCATGCAGTATACAGGACCTCGATTGAAGGCAGGTTGGTAGTAATTGTTTTTTCTGCAGTCCTAATTACTCTCTGAAGTCTGTGTCTGTCTTGTTGGGTTGCAGAACCAAACCAGACAGTTATAGAGGTGCAGATGACAGACTCCATCATTCCTCTGTAGAACTGTATCAGCAAAGACTGTCAAAAGGCCATTTGTTTCCACCTCTTCAGATGAAGTCATGGAATCACGTGAAATGCATCATTGGCTGTCACATCATCGCTGGTCGGTTGTTGGGAGGAGGTCATTTCATTATTTTTTGTTCCATAGCCAGTACAGAAGGAATGGACTCTTTCCCATCATAGCACAGACTAGGGACTTTCCCAGGGGCTGTAATAAACTAGATGACAAATTCCTGTAATAATTATGCATTTGTTGACAATAGAGATGTGGGCCTAATGATACAGAATGCTGAAAGGTGATGAGAAAGAAGAAGGAACTAGAACATCATGTTCAGTTGTTCCAAGGTATCTAGAAAGAAATTCTAAAAATAACTCCCAAGAACAGGAGGAGAATGAGAGGGAGGATAATTTAAATACCTGAAGGGTTCTCACACAGAAGAGCGATGGACTTATTCCCTATTCCTCCAGCAAGCTCAAAACCAGTGGGTTAAAATTATAAGGAAGCAAGTCCACACTACACATCAGAAGGAATATCCTGAGTTGTACAAACTATTGACCGATGGACTTGGCTATATCATGAAGTGGTGACTTTTCCTTCACTTGTTCAGAGTCTGCATAGTCATCCATCAGTCACAATCTTGTCAGATTTAAGATGTGTGGACTTCAACTCCCAGAATTCCTTCACGTGGGTTTTGGAATTCTGGGAGTTGAAGTCCACACATCTTAAAGTCACCAAGTCTGAGAAATACCACTCTACAGGAGCCGTTGTTAAACAGGGGGTTGTGCTAGAAGACTTTGAGGCTTCCACACTGAAAGGCATTGCTTTCAATGCTTTCGTACTATAACTCTGATTATAACCTGTTCTTTTTTAAAAAAATAAATTTATTTATTCAAAGTTTTGAAAATTTAAAAAGAGAAATGAGTTCTCACATTTTACAGCGATATCATAGCAGTGTATATATCCTTTAGTAACAATTAGATTCATTTACCATAGATATATCTGTAGCTAATTTACTAGTTCCTTACTTAACTATACTATTGTTAAAGTACAATACTTATTTATCTATATTACTTTACATATATACACATGTCATATATCATATTCTTCTTTGAGAGTTCTTTAGACATTTTCACAAACATCTTTTTTTAACCATTTATACCATATGTTCCATATCATAAAATATTCTTCTTCCCTGTTTTTTATCACATTGTTAGTCTAATCATTTCTGCGCATTGATGTATCTTATTAATTTCTACTAAATCTGTGGGTGTCGTTTTCTTTATGGCCTGCAAAAACTCATAGACAGTTGTTGGTCAAAAAAAGGTGAAACAAAGAAAAATGAACAGAATGTGTGAACCTTTGAGATTTCATACATGTGAGGCTAATACTTTGAACCAGTGGTGGTATTCTACTGGTTTGGCCCAGTTCTGGCGTACCAGTAACACCGAAGATCAGTGGAGACCGAACTGGTTCTCTCTGGGGAGCTGCTATTGGGCCCACCTACCTTTCACTTTCCCCTTGATCCCGACGGTAAAACTCGTGTCTCTTAATGAGGCATGATACTTGTGGGGCGTAATGGGCTCTTAAAAGCTTTTCTAAATCAGGCCATACCATTACCTTCACGTCTGCAGCTCCCGCCAATGCCTTCGCCATCTTGAAGACTGCCGGACCGCAGTGCGTAAGAAAGACCGCCCTCTTCCGCTTCTCGGAAATGTCGGCGAGGTCGTTTTCTTCCAAATACATTTGGAAGCGATCCGCATCGATTCCCAGTCTTCTGCCGTCCGGATCGAACAGGGCTGGGGGTGTTCAGCGCAGCCATCTCGCTCTTCTGCTTGTCTTCCGCGTCGTCTTCTCTTCAGGGAATCCCACCTTCGTCGCCAGTGTTAAGTTTGCATGAAGAGTCAGACGCGAAGAGCTTCAGTGAAGAGTTTATTAGTGACTACAGCTCGAATGGACCCGTCTTGGCTGGGCTACAGCTGCTACTTATAGCCAGCAGCTGCAGTTGCCAGCCAATCAGAGTGCAGGGTTTTCCCGCACTTTTCAAACCAATCATATTTGACATTTTACAAGAACAATTCAAACTAAACCAATGACATTCAAACCTACATACATAACAGTTTTGCATGTACATCTGGAAGATTACAGTAAGCAGTGATGAGAGAGTCCTTTGCATTATTCACTTTTGTGGCTACCATGCATTGAGTTTTGTTCCATTTGCCTCTGTTTCCTGGTAGTTTTAACAGTAGCACATTCCAGAACCTGTAGCAAAGGCAGGCTTGAAAGGGCAATGAGTGGACAGGCACAATCTTTTGGACACTTTGGTGTGGGAAATCTTGCCAGGCAGCTGATTAAATGAATGGCCGCAATTCAATTAAGAATGTAGCGCTGGGGTCATATTATTTAAATGGGGTATCACACCTTTTCTGCCTGAGTTACAGACTTGATAATTCAGGCAGTATTCAGTATTTATGAAAGCTTCTTCTCACAGTAATCTGCAGAACTGATGCTCTAAACTGTAAAGGAAACATTTTGTCATGATGTCATGGCGAAGGATTTCTTTTTTTTTTTCTTCTTTTCATTTAATTCCACCTCATCCCACCCTCTTGCTAACCAACATGTCTGAGATGAAGGCTTCCCATTTAGTGCATTGTAGATGTTTGGCTAAAGAGAGGACATGGAACCTACAGAATGAATGTATTTCTGAGATGCCTCACTAATCTAATAACAGCTAAGACAGCAGTAAGGGATTTCATGCTAAGTGAGAACTATCTGAACTTAATTCTAATGTATTTGAAGAAATACTTTCTGTCATTGGTGTGAGGCTACCAAGAGTTGAAGTTCAGTAGCAACTAGAAGACCACAGTTGTCCATTCCTGCATGAGAAAGCAGAAAACGTTTTGGATAGAGAGAGCCATTGGTTTGAAAGAGAGGTAAAAGAGGCCATTTATGTTAACATTGAGCAGCTTTCTCTCAACAGAGAAGGAGGAATAACACACCACCTATCTCCTGTCTACCACACAGTCTTTTCAGTAGTTCCAGATAGGTTCCACCCCTGTTTTCATAGCTGACCCTGAGGGCACAGATAAACTCTCAAGTGGCCTCAGGAGTTCTCAGGGAGAGTGCTAAGGACCAGATAACTGTAAAGAAATAGGATCCTTCCCCACCACTACCCACCCTGCCCCCACCATCCTGCTAGAACTGATGAAGCTTCTTTGATGAGAAGTGAAATGTCTTCTTCCTCAAGGGGAAAACAATCCAGTTGCCTTTTGAAAAAAACACGCTTTTGAGATAACTATGACCTAGATGACTGAGAATCTCCACAGACATTCAGTCAAACTCTATTACAGTAAATGTTTAAATTACATGATTTTCCTCCATTTCTTATCCCCTTTCATTTATTTTTTCCCCCTCAGATATCTAAACAATCCTTATGGGGGCTGAATAGCTTGTAACTAAACAACTAAGTTTCTTGCTTTTGCTTATTAATGTATGGCTTACTATAGTAGCTTGGATATGGGGTGAAGCCAAGCTGTGGTGATTATTAACTTCCACCAGTTTCAAAATACTAGAAACATGGATACCAAGGCTGAAATGCTATGGGAGGAAAGAGAATGAAGCCGATGAGATGAACCTCTAGCCCCGTGATGGTGAATCTATGGCACACGTGCCACAGATGGCAGGCAGAGCCATTTGTGCCGGCACGTGAGCCGCAGGCAAACTTACCTCACTGCGCATGCATGCGCCTCACAGCTGATTTTTAGCTGGCTTGAGGCCTTTTTCGGCCTTCCAGAGGCTTGAAAAAAGCCTCTGCAGGCCGAACAGGCCCATTTCGTCACTTCCTGTTAATACCGGAAATGACAAAATGGGCCTATTCAGCCTGCAGAAGCCTTTTTCAAGTCTCCAGGAGGCCGAAAAAGGCCTCAAACCAGCCGAAAATCAGCTGTGAGGTGCAGTGCAGGTAAGGGGCACAGGGAGTGGGAGGATGCTCGCATTGTCTTCTGGATGCTGGTATGTGAGCACACGAGCGCCAACACACACACAATTTTTGGCACAGGAGCCCAAAAAGGCTAGCCACCACTGCTCTAGCCTATAAAAGGGAAGAACTAGGAGGGGTGTGATATCTGTCTTCCAGTACTTGAGGAACAGTCACAGAGAAGAAAAGATTGACTTATTCTCCAAAGCACCAGAGGACTGGACAAGAAGTAATGAGTGAAGCTGTTCAGAGTTTTGCAGCGTTAATTGAGCGCCAGAAAAATAAACACAGATGGCTGATGCTTCATTTAACATCTTTATAAACATAATAAGTAGATTTTACAAACCAGTTGTAGATTTCTCCAACAGGGAGCAAACTCAGACAGAAGTAGACATGTTACAAGTGCAGAGCTTCAGCAGCAACTCAGCAGCTCAGAAACAGACATCAGTTTCACTTTAGTTCAGCAGGCAAGCATTATACACAGCAGAGGAGAGAAGCAGTTTCATTTTCAATAGACAGACTCAGAGCTCAACATAGCTTCAGAGCTGCAGAGCTTAATATAGAGCCACGCCTCGGCTACTTCTAGTTTCAGTTTCCAGCCTAGGCTACTTCTAGTTTCAGTTTCCAGAACAAGTCCTCATTGGCTGACAGTTGCTGTGCCTATTCATTGGCTGACCTTGTTACCAAGCTCTATTCCAGTTCATGAATATACTCTGACAGAAGCTTGTTAAAGAGAGATCCAATCTAGAAGTAACAGTAAGGATATTTTTTTGACAGTGAGAACAACTAATCAATGGAATAGCTTGCCTCCTGGAGTTGTGAGTGCTCCATCACTGGAGGTTTTTAAAAGTAGACTGGTATAAGGCTTCTGCCTTAAGCAAGGGTTGGACTAAAAGACCTCTAAGTTCCCTTCTAGCCCCATGATTCTAAGTTCTATATTCTAAAAATTGTAGCTTTTCAAGCAGAGACCGGCCTTGCTACCATTTTAGATATGCTTCAGCTAAGGCAATACATCATTTTAGCTCCCACACATAACCATGAGAGGACAACATTCCAGAGTTGAATCTGAACTATCACATTTGCTGTTCAGAATTCTCCCAGGCCATTGGGGCGTTGGCCATGCTTCCCACACATCTGGAAAGCACCAAGTTGGCACAACAGATGTCTTGAATTCTTTCAAATGGTACAACTGTATGCTGCCCAGAGAGCCTGATTTAATATATTATATAAATGATAAATAACGACTGGATGAATGGGAAGAAAAATAGGGATGGATTCAACTTTAATAATTTGGAAGCAATTGCCTCAAAATGTCCCAAAGGTGCTTTTTTTTCAGGAGGCACCTGGACTTTCTTGTTTTTTCTTTTTAAGACATTTCGCTTCTCATCCAAGAAACTTCTTCAGCTATGACAGGACAGTGGGGAATGGAAGGATTTATATTCCTTGCAGACAGCTGGCCATTTGCATCCTTTTAGAAGGTCATTGAAGCATTTGGAGGTTATATCTGTGTCTTCAGGGTCCGCCTGAATAGTGCTCCTTGTTCTTGTAGTCTGCAATTTCTTCTCTGGAAATCCATTCCTATTCCCACATCATTCAAAGGGTGTTCATTCGAAATTGTGTAGCTAAAAGTCTGTAGAGATTCTCAGTCATCCAGGTCATGGTTGTCCCAAAGGTACCTCAATTTTTGCCTCAAAAATTGCCTCTAAAGGTAGCAAGCTCTCTTGTGCTTACTAGACATGCTGACTCAGAAAATTGCACAGGTTGATTGCACAGGTTGTAATGGGGCCATCATTGTCCATCCCTGTTCCACCAGCTAGAAATGAACACTTGAAGCCACGGAGGTGGTGTCTGCTAGGTTCATAGGATATGCCTCACCTGGTTACTGAATTAAAACCTTTCCAGGTTTTCTACAGTCCATGAAAGCATAAACTCACCCAAATTGTTGAGTTTCTACAACATGCTAAGTCAGATGTCTCTAAACTTGGCAACTTTAAGACTTGTGGACTTCAACTCCCAAAATTCTCCAGCCAGCATAGGAGAATTCTGGGAGTTGAAGTCCACAAGTCTTAAAGTTGCCAAGTTTGAGGCCCCCTGTGCTAAGCTTACAAACAACTGACCAAGTTTAATACTGATTGAGGCTAACGTGTGCAAATGCATCTACCATAGCGCTAAGAATATCCCTGACTTGATGACTCTCAATAAACTGGTGTTCTCTGTCAGCTAAGCCATTTGTAACAGGAAAGGTCAGGATTCACCATCTAGCAAAAGGTGTGGAATTCCTTCTCAACCACTGTGTAAAATCAGACCTCAAAATATGTATAGGTAGTCCTCAACTTACAACAGTTCATTTAGTAACCGTTCAAAGTTACAACAGCACTGAAAAAAGTGACTTATGACCACCATTGCAGCATCCCCATGGGCATGTGATTTACATTCGGATGCTTGGAAGCTGACTCACATGTATGATGGTTGCAATGTCCTAGGGGGTCAGGTGATCACCATTTATGACCTTCTGAAAAGCAAAGTCAATGGGGAAACCAGATGCACCCAACAACCGGTGTTACTGATTTAACACCACTGCAGTGATTCACTTAACAAAAGTGACAAGAAAAGTCCTAAAACTTGCTTGACAAATTTTTCACTTAGCAACATAAATGTTGGGCTCAGTTGTGGTCATAAGTTGAGGACTACCTGTAGAACCCTTTTCACCAACTTGAGTCCTTGATAAGGAAGCTTGCAGAAAAATAACATCTGAATTCTGCTATTTCTTTTCCTACTTTGAACACGATACATGAAGGCCTAGATTTCTAGAGAAACATCTAAAGCTGGGAAAGATGGAAGGAGAGAGAAGAAGAGGATGATTAACACCAAGGTGGAAGGACTTGGTTACAGGGGTGATTTTGCACTCTTGGAAGAGCTGATGGATTGGATTAGCATGGAGAAAAAGCTGAAGGATCAGCATGGAGAAAATCTATGTCAGGGCCCTCAAACTTGGCAACTTTAAGACTTGTGGACTTCAATTTTAAGACTTGTGGACTTCAACTCCCAGAATTCTCCAGCTATGCTGGCTGGAGAATTTGGGAGTTGAGTCCACAAGTCTAAAGTGCCAGTTGGAGACCTCTGATCTATGTGGTCACTAAGAGCCAACAACCACTCGATTTATTTATTTACTTAGTGTGCGGCATATCATACATAGCCATATATATTAATATTTCACCTACAGTAGTAAACATAATAAAATATAAATGTTAAAAAGATATATCTTCAAATATCAACCTCTGGGGCATATAACCATTGAAGTGTAGCATTGTTTATATTAAAAAAAATCAGATACTGGACTAATATATATGCCCTCAGCTTACAGCTGATCACGATGTAAATTGTAGTTTGACAGCGGATCCTGCAGTCACACTGAGGGAAGGATTGAGCTGAGTGTGAGTTGCAAATCCTATTCAGGATTGTCCATGGCTGACATGGTAATTCAGAGCCTGCCACTTTTTCGGTGGGGTCATTTATATGTCTTTCTAAACCACTTGATGATGCATAATCATTACCATCTCTTTGTTTCCTGTGTTTCTCTTCCAAAGAGAGAACATTTTTCATCCAAAGTGGAACATACACTACTTCCTGTTGTTGGGTGCTATCTGTCTGGCAGCTCCCAATCTACCATAGCAAACAATGATACCCACTTTCAGAATAAAAGGCTCCCTCTGACCCCTATTTTTCCATTACTGAACCACTGAGCAACAGAACATCCTTGGTTGTGCTGCCCAACCAAGCTGAACTTGGTTACGGAATTAACTATTATCTATTTTTCTACCTATCTATCAACTATCTATCTACTATCCATCCATCTCTATCTATCTATCTATCTATCTATCTATCTATCTATCTATCTATCATCTATATCTACCTTCTATCTATCCCTCTATCTATCTATGTATTATCTATCCATCATCCCTCTATCTTGGAGCTCCGCCTGGCCCCTGACCTCTGCACCTTCCGCCATGACCTGAAGACCTGGTTGTTTAACCAATCCGGGCTGTGACCCTCGGGTGGGGTGGTTCTTATCTTTGTATTTTGTAATTATGTCCTGGGGCTTGTTTAGTTTAATTTTTTAAGTATTTATTGTTGTTGTTTTAATTGTGAGCATGAGTCTTGAGATGGGGTGGCATACAAGTCCCACTAATAAAATCTATCTATCCATCCATCCTTCTATCTATGTATCATCTATCCATCCATCCCTCTATCTATATCTATCTATCTTCTATCCATCCATCCATCCTTCCATCCATCCATCCATCCATCCCTCCATCCATCTATCTATCCATCCCTCTATCTATCTATCTTTCTTTCTTTCTTTCTTTCTTTCTTTCTTTCTTTCTTTCTTTCTATCTTCTATCTATCTATCTATCTATCTATCTATCTATCTATCTATCTATCTATCCCATTCATCTATGATGTAGATAGAGGGAGGGTGGGAGGGAGGGAGAGAGAGAGAGAGCCCCACAGGTGATGCATGTAAAAAGGGATGGGTGTTTATGTGGCCATAGTTGTGAAATTGACTTTTTAAACTCCCTATAGACACCCTCAAAAGCCACTTCTTCTGTCTGGTTCTCAAGGTATGGAAGGCCATTTTTAGAGTTCCTAGAAACTTGGTCAAAGTGCATCTCTTATCCCAGCCTTTTAAATAATACTTTGCTTTACTTAATGTTTGGAATTGAATTGGATGGATGTACTACTTCCATCTAATAGTTCAAGTAGTGCACAACAAAGTGAACAAATGGTAGATTTTAATTGCATTAGTGTTCCTTGTTTACATGCTGCATTCTCTTGCTCTTGTGAGCAACCTTGATGACTGAATGGCTAGAAGGCCAGCATATAAACACACAATCAGAAACAAAAAATAATGCTAGAAACGAACACTTTGTATTATCTTTATCGGAGCCCAGCATACAAAATATGCGAAGATGGCTGGCTACACATTCCGATATAAGAATGGTTGATCTGAAAATAAATGAATTCCATAGCTTAGACAGCAGCATCTGAGGTGTTTCGCTCTCTCTGGGTATAAGCAAATTATGTAGAAGTATGTATAAGACAAACCTTAGACATAATGTAAAATAATTCCCTCTCCTGTTTTCATTGTTCTTCCTTTCAAGGCAAAGTTTGTATCGACCTGCAAAATTTATATATACAGACAGTCCTCAACTTGCCAGCGTTTGTTTAGCGTCCACTCCAAGTTAAATTAGCACAAAAAAAGTGACTTACAACCAGTCCTCAAACTTATGATAATTGCAGCATCCTCGTGGTGACGTGATCAAAAATTTGGGCCCTTGGAAAGCAGTATCTATTTATCCCAAGGGTGCTTTTTCAAAAGGCAACTGGACTTTCTGTGTCTTTTTTTTTTCTCTTGAAGACGTTTTGCTTCTCACCCAAGAAGCATCTTCAGTTCTGGGAGATCTGAACTGGGAGAACTGAACAGAACTGAAGATGCTTCTTGGATGAGAAGGGAAACATCTTCAACAACAACAACAACAACAACAAAAAAGATGGAAAGTCCCATGTGCCTTTTGAAAAAGTATGTTTGGGACAACCATGACCTGGATGACTCAGAATCTCCTTAGACATTCAGCATGTATTTAGGACAGGGTTGTGGTTTGCCAGCAGCCTGTGCAGATGGCAGCGGAATCGGACAGTGGGGAAGAATGGGGACCAGTCTGGGAGTCTGGAGAGGACTTGGACGAAGGTCCTGAGTCCGATGCAGAGATGGGACCAAGACCATCTGGGAGTGGGGTGCTGCCTTCGGAACCCTTGGAGTCTGGCAGCAGTGAGGCAGAGGACCCAGGGGAGCCTGTTCCCAGTGCGCGTGTGCGCAGAGCTGCTAGAAGGCGAGCACAGCTGAGACAAAAGAGGCGACTCGGTGAGGCTGGGAGGTGATTGCCCCTCCCATAAGGTATAAAGGACAGGCAAAGATGATGAAACCTTTGCAGGAAGCAAAGTAGTTCATTCGGTTCAGATTAAACCTTGAAGCTCTGTGTGGACTTTGTACTTTGGTTGGTTTTAGTAGTTCATTTGGCACTTTAATTGATGGCAGCAATTCAAAGGAGAGAGAGGTGGGTGCTTATCTCGAGGGACTGTTTGGGACTCATTACCGGCTGGGAATGAACATAATTCCCAGTGTTGAAATAAAACAAGAGTTGTTTTAACTAAGCGTGTGCTTAATTATGGTCTCAGGAAACCTTGGTCAGAACTGACAGTTGCAGAATCCTGGGGGCCACATCATAGCCATTTGCAACTTTCCCAGCTAGCTTCTCACTAGCAGAGTCAATGGGAGAAGCCAGATTTCCTTAAGGACCTCTTGATTCACTTAACAACTGAAGTACAGGTTGTCCTCCACTTACAACAGTTCATTTAGTGACCGTTCAAAGTTACAATGGCACTGAAGAATGGCTTATGACCATTTTCCACGCTTACAACCATTGCAGTATCCCCATGGTCCCTTGATTTACATTCAGATGCTCGACCGCTGACTCATATTTGGGAAGGCTGCATATTTATAACGGTTGAAGGGTCATGTGATCACCTTTTGCAACCTTCTCACAACGCAAAGTCAGTGGGGAAGCCGGATTCACTTAACAACCGTGTTACTAGTTTTAACAAATGCAGTGATTCACTTAACAAATGTGGCAAGAAAAGTCAAGCTCACTTAACAAATTTCTCACTTAGCAACATAAATTTTGGTCTCAATTGTGGTCGTAAGTCGAGGACTACCTGTGATTTGCTTAACAACCATGGCAAAAAAAAGGTCATAAATTTGGGAGCAACTCATTTAGTAGCAGTCATTTAGCAATCCCAAATGTGGTCATAAGCCGAGGACTACCTGTTGTGGTTAGCCGACAGCAGGTGCGGACGGCTGAGGAGAGCGAGGACTCAGATGAGGGGCCAGGACCATTAGGGAGTGGAATGCTGCCTTCAGAGATTGTGGGGGCTGGCAGCAGCAATGAGGAGGTTCCCGAGGAGCCTGTGCCAAGTGTGTGTGCATGCAGGATTGCTCACAGGAAAGAGCAGCTGCAGCAGCACGGGTGACTCGGGAGTAAGTCTGCAAGGTAATGGCCCCTCCTTCAAGAAGATAAAAGCCAGCTGTGAAGCGAACGTTCTTTGCAGGAAGCAAAGATGTTTTGAAGACTCTTGTGTTGTAAAATATCTCTAGGTAACCTTATCTGTTATTCTTGGCACAGTTTTGGTGAGGCTTGAGCTTATCAAAGTTAATGAGTTTGAAGCAGCCTTTTAACCAGGGATTCATAAGAATCATTAAAAGGTTTCTGTTCCCTTTGGTTCGTGTTTGTTTTATTGGAAAAGGGTTTGGGTCAGATCACTACCTGTACTTTATATTTCTGATTGTTTCCTCAGCTATAACTTGGTACAGTTGTCCATTTTTGAAAACCTTCTTTATTCACATATTGATTTTTTGGAAATCAGCAGTGGGAAATGCTACGTTTATCTACACCGGAAATAGTGCAGGGAAGAATGGAGGTATTTTAATACTATGAACAGCAACAAGTGTGAATGAGTGCAATAAGTTGCCAAAGCAGATGGGATCCTGTATTTTAGTCAAGAACCTCACAAATGAATCTTGCAAGACTTTTTCTCCCCTTTCAAGCAGATTCAAAGCTGACATTTGCTTTAATAATTTCTATTTAATTTGACATTATGATTTTATGCAAATATCTTCTATATTGAAGAGGGGGGAAAGGGGGAAGGCAAATCATTTTATTTATTGTGAAATTGTACCTTGTTCTTTATGAGCTCTGATTTATGGAATTTTTTGTTTAAAAAAAACTCATGTTTTTTCTGGCATCTGGCACAATAATGATTGTGATTTTGTTTTCACATATGTTATGCAAGAAGGGTTCAGGATGTGAAGTTGTTTAGCATCAGGCATGAATGGTTCACTTCCCACTTCCAGTGGTAAAACATGCTGTCACATTTTAAAGAAGGCTTCCAAGCATTTCACTGGATCTGTTTTTGTTGGTGATGATTTTTACTTTCTATTCTGCACATGAAATAATAACTGTAACGCAACATCATGTATATTTTGAAGACTTGTTCCAGATCAAGAAATTCACTTTTATTGTTGCTTCTGATGGCCACCACAGTAGCTTAACATTCAGTTGAGTGGTATAGTGCCATATTTAGTTAATCTGTATGGTTTGGGGAGGGATCCATCCATCCATCCATCCATCCATCCATCCATCCATCCATCCATCCATCCATCCATCCATCTATCTATCTATCTATCTATCTATCTATCTATCTTTCAATCATCAGCCGTGGTGGCATAGTAGTTAAAATGCAGTATTACAGGCTACTTCTGCTGTCTGCCAGCAGTTTGGCAGTTCGAGTCTTACTGGCTCAAGTTGACTCAGCCTTCCATCTTTCTAAGGTTGGTAAAATGAGGACCCAGATTGTTGTGGGAAATACGCTGACTCTGTAAACTGCTTTGAGAGGGCTGTGAAGTGCTGTGAAGTGGTATATAAGAGCTATTGTTAAGTGTTATATCTCTATCTTCTATCCTATCCCATTCCATTCCATCCCACCCCACCCCCTGTCTGTCTGTCTGTCTGTCTGTCTGTCTTTATCTCTATCTCTATCTATCTATCTATCTATCTATCTATCTATCTATCTATCTATCTATCTATCTATCTATCTATCTATCTATCTATCTATCTATCTATCTATCTATCTACATCTATCTACCTACCCACCTACCTACCTACCTACCTATCTCTACATCCATCCATCCATCTATTCTGTTCATTTATCTTATCTATTAACTCTTTATTCTGGCTACTTGTCCCTCCCTCCCTCCTTCCCTTCCTGTAGGAACTTCAAGCCTTTATCTATTAGTGACTTCATTAAGACAAAGTCTCTCAGAAGGTTTTGAACCTCTTCTTCCTTTTTGCAGCCTGAAATGAAGATCTATTTAGGACATAAACTACTAATAAGTTCCTTTCCTGTCTTTGCCTAATATTCCTCCATTACTCTCCTGACCTCCACCCAGTCTCTCAAACTGGGCTGAGGAAATCTTGATGGACACTCTGTGCTGCCGTCTTGTGATTCTCTGCAGTTTCCTAGTCCAAATCTAATGGGCCTACTGTCATCATGCAGACCTTAAACTGTCCCCAAACCACTCTTCTTAACACTCTTTTGTGCACCCTCCATATTTATAGTATTGCTATATCAGGGTCTTCTTCTGATTTCTGGCAGAAACGTTTAGCCCGTGGAGAAGCTGTTCCATGTTCCCTGGTGTTGGAGAAAGATTGAGTAACCTTTGGTAACTAATTAGGTGGTAGGCATTTTAAAATGTGTTTATTCAGGCTCCTAAACCTGTTTTTCCAAGGACGTAATTGAGTTTTATTTATTTATTCATATGCATCTCCAGACTCAAATGCAACTTATTAATTTTAGTTAGTTCTTACTGGATTTATAAGGTTGCCCAACTCAATAATGGGATCTGGTGGTATACAACAAGGCATTGGGTTGGGTTATGCCATCTTCCTTCCTTCCTTCCTTCCTTCCTTCCTTCCTTCCTTCCTTCCTTCCTTCCTTCCTTCCTTCTTCCCTCCCTCCCTTTTTCCTTCCTTGCTCCTTCCTTTCTCCTTTCCTTCTTTCCTCCCTTCCTTCCTTCCTCCTTCCTTC